>PITA01000184.1:0-319385 GCA_004023965.1 Spilogale gracilis
AAAAAATTAAAAATAGAGCTACCCTATGACCCTGCAATTACACTACTGGGCATTTATCCAAAAGATACGGATGTAGTGAAAAGAAGGGCCATATGCACCCCAATGTTCATCACAGCAATGACCACAATCGCCAAACTGTGGAAAGAGCCAAGGTGCCCATCAACAGATGAATGGATAAAGAAGATGTGGTACATATATACAATGGAATACTATGCCTCCATCAGAAAGGATGAATACCCAACTTTTGTAGCAACATGGACTGGACTGGAAGAGATTATGCTGAGTGAAATAAGCCAAGAAGAGACAGTCAAGTATCGCATGGTCTCACTTACTTGCGGTGCATGAGGGGCAAACTGGAGGACAGTGGCAGAAGGAAAGCAAATGGGAACTAAGGTAATCTAGGGAGGGAAATGAAACAACAGAGACTTTGGACACAAAAACAAACTGAGGGACTTGGAGGGAGGGGGATGGAGGGATGGGAGAGCCTGGTGGTGGGTACTGGGGACACCTAAAGCGTGGAGCACTGGGTGTGGGGAAGGGGGAATGAATCTTGGAACACTGGAAAAAAAAATTTAGTAACAATAAAAAAAAATAAAAGAATAATTTAACCATATTAAATAACCATGAGAACAAGAACTATTTTTATGTTTGGGCATTAAACTTACTATATTTCCAAGCATACATGGCAGAAATGTAAATGAAGAATGATGTCATTCTAATTATGTGAGGCAAGTCAAATTATATGAAATAAAGTGTTTTCTAGTTTTAATGCTCAAAAAAAATATTTCTAGGAAAATTTACTTCAGAATTGCAGAATGTGTAGATCTGCAGACCTGATCCTCAAGGAAAAAAAAATCGTTAACTGGTAAAAGTTACTTTAAAAAACAAACAAACAGGGACACCTGGGTGGCTCAGTTGGTTAAGTGTCTGCCTTAGGCTCTCAGGTCATGATCACAGGGTTCTGGGATTAAGCCCAGCATCAGGCTCCCTGCTCAGCTGGAAATCTGCTTCTTCTTGTCCCTTGTGCCCCTCCCACTTGCTCATTTTTTTTCTCTCTTTCTTAAATAAATAAAATCTTTAAGAAAAAGAAAAAGAAAAAACTTAAAGAAAACAAACAAAAACAACCACAGTCTCTGAAAATTGTCACAAGAGAATAGAGCAAACAAAACATATTCAATTATGAAAACTTCCTAAATCTTGGTAAGAACGGCTGTCTGTTAGACTTGAACAATGACCTTATCCTTCTGCTCCGCCAGCTCTGGATGACAGGATTGCTGCCTTAGGAAATGTGGGAAAGAAGACAGGACTCCTTACTTGCTCAGCTTCCTGACAATGGCTACTATATCTTACCAGGAAGAGCAGGTTGCTAGAATTTCATCTTCCTGTGTTCTGTTTCTCAGAGGTTAAATTCCAGGTGAGTTTGGCCAAAATGTCTTTGGTTCCATTCTTCTACCTGGTGTCCATTCATAGGGCAGAGACTCTACCCTATGGACTACAGGCCAGAAAAACTGGAGCCCCAGTAGCCTTAACCCAACTGCTCATATGTTAAGTGTCCACAGAAGACCAGAAGTTACTGCTCCCACTCAGCATCCTGTCCATGAAACAAGGGTGTTATTCTAAGAGAAGCTGGTCAATGTCCTGCTCCTAGCTTTGGGACAGTATATCAGAAATTTCACTTAAGGAGAAAGATGCCATAGGAACAGAATGCATTGAAGTTCACCCAAAGGAACTAAATTTATTTAGAAAATAATATGGGTAAGTTCAAGACTAAGGATATTCTCAAACACAGCAGACACATGTCATAATATGGAAAAATATTGAAACAGAATGTAGATTAGCAGTGGCCTAGTAACAGAGGTGTTGGTGGAAATGAGGGGTGACCGCTAATGAATACGAGATTTCTTTTGTGAGTGATGAAAATGTTCTCAAATTTATGGTGATGTAGGTTGCATGACTATGTGTATACTAAAATCCATTGAACTGCCCACTTTAAATGTTTGAGTTATATCTCTCTAGAAAAATAACACAAGGGCAATACTGAGTTAAATATCCAAATTTTATAAATATATTAGTACAGATATTATTGATTCCACTACATAGCTCAAAACAACCATTAACCTTATGGAATATATGTTTTTCCCAGTACACAATAGCAGGTGACTTGGAGTCATGTCTTATACCAAGATTAATACAAATAGGGATCAGGGATGGATTGTTTAGCAGGCAAATGCAATGACAAACATTCATGGCAGAATGAAATGTTTAGATGGGAATGTATTGTGAACTGTTCTTATCATGGGTTAAAGAGAACTCAGAATAAATGTTACTTCATCCAGTATTCAAATAATGGGAAAATTTAACTGAGTTTGGACCCAGTCAAGAACTGTCCCAGCCTAGAGTTTTTTAAAATCACCAAAAAATACAAAATATTTGAAGATGTATTCAAACATGGAAGCAGAGTTCTCAAATAAGATCAAGAGAGAGGAACTGAAATATTATGTAACCGTTCTTGTGCTAACAAAGCAGACAGCATTTTGACATAATGTCAGATGGGACAAACTCATCAGTAAGACAGCGCTAATACTCTCTGATTAAAAGTATAATCTGGTAATGAACATATGATGGCAAATTTGCATACAGTACGCCAAACTGTGAGACACTAGAAATAACAGAAGGTAGAAGAAAAGGAATCCACAGTGAGCCATAATAGATGCTAGTTTCTAAGTATCTTTACAGGACTAAATATTTTCACTGGCTTCGTAAGTGAAAAACTGCACATTCATTATTCTAGCATCCAATACAATCTTAATGTTTTATTATATGATATTAGTGGTTACATTTATAGAAAGAATGTGGACACAAGGAGGGACACCTGGGTGGCTCAGTTGGTAAGCAACTGACTCTTGATTTCAGCTCAGGTCATGATCTCAGGATGCTGAGACTGGATCCCTATGCTGGGCTCTATGTTCAGTGAGGAGCTTAATGATTCTTTTCCCTTTCTCTCTACCCCTCCCCCAACTCACACACACAATCTTTCTTTAAAAATAAATAAGTAAATCTTTTTAAAAAAAGAATATGGACATAGGACATAATAGTTTGAATCTTATTAATCAATTTATTTGAGGACCTCAACCACCCCCCCAATTATTGTATCTACTGATTTGTCTGGTGTCATTGAGAACTAGGAAACATCAAAGTATGTGTGGAGGAACACATATGTGTGGCCTCCTTCACCTGACTTTGACTCAGGGAAGCTGGAAGACTGCAGGAGGATGCATTCTCATGGGTGTCTCACTCATCACTGAAAAAAGATACCAGAGGCAATACCCAAGACAGAAGGGCTCCTCATAACGAATGTTATCTATAATGTATCCAAAAATTCATCTGTGCCTCAATGAGTGCTAAGAAGAGAGAAAGAACAACCTGGCTTCAGTACCATGTAGAGATTTCTCAATAGAAAAAGTGATCAGAGACTTTAGTGGTGGGTGCCAGCTCAAGGATCCAAAAGACAAGTTAAGTCCTCTCACACCCCAGCTGTTTTTAATTTGGCAAAGCAACTGTACCTGTAACCTCCATGAAACTCACCTACATACTCAGACAACTTCTTGTAAAAGAGTGAGCAGGTGGAGAAGACATGAGGGGTGAGGATGTGAGAGACCATAAATAAGAATTACCTGAGTAAAACAGCCAGTAAAATAGATTGTTTACACTCAAAAGACTCTGCTACAATAATTACTAAGTTTACGTGAGTTTATTTTAATCTCCTCAGTAACTAACATGATGTCTTAAAGGGGAAGTTTAGTTTGATCATAGAAAAGCTAGAAAGTATATGTTCTGAGCACTTTGAGTATTAAATGTACTAAATTTGCCACTGCATTACATTTCTATGTTTTATACTTCTTAATGTTGATTCAAACATATTAAGTAAATGATATAGTATCTTTAAAGAGGCTTAAGAAAAGAAATCCTGTGCATATTTCTTTACATAGATGTCTGAACTTATTTCTTTACACAGATATCTGAACATAGATTTCTTTACCTAGATTCTGACTACCAAAGCCTCTATCAACATCCAGGTGAATTTCCAAATTTGCCAACGAGTATAGTTTCTTCTCCCATTCTCAAGAGTGACCTTTTTAAACATTCTCCATTCTCCTTAACCCAGACCCTACAAGAGCCCAAATATTCTCAGCATGTGTCATGGACTCACAATTCTCTGAAAATGGTCCATTAGTAAGGAACTTCAAATTTACAAACTTAACACATCTATATCCATACTTTTTCATCTTCTCTTATATTATAATGGCAGAAGTATCAATTATAACACACAATAATACTGAATCTCATTCATTTGGAATCTCAGCCTAGAGAATTTCCCTTATTCCATAGCAATGACCTTACTATGGCATGCTTATTAATGTTGTAACATGCACATCTTTCATTTGCTAAGTAAAATAAGTTCAAAAACTTAAATAAACAAAAAATAACATTTACACTATGTCTTCTCCCTTTACATCAAAATTCTTTAAAAAAAAATCCCACATGGGGCGCCTGGGTGGCTCAGTTGGTTAATCGACTGCCTTAGGCTCAGGTCATGATCCCAGAGAGCCGGGATCAAGTCCCACATCGGGCTCCCTGCTTGGCAGGAAGCCTACTTCTCCCTCTCTCACTCCTCCTGCTTGTATTCCCTTTCTGGCTGTGTTTCTCTCTGTCAAATAAATAAAATCTTACAAAAAAAAATCCCACAAACTATTCATAGTGTCTCTACATTTTTCCTTCATCTGTTTCTCAACCAATGAAGATCAGCTTTAAGCTCTCATCATGGTAAATTGAACTTGTTCCCGAACCATTAACAACCTACTTTATTGTTACATAAAATAGACACTTAGACCTTTGGTAGTATTTCACAATGTTTCCACTGACTGTCTAGAAGGTCTTTTTTTTCCCTTCCCTGACCTTTCAGATTTTGGATTCCTCCATTCCTTTTGGATCCTGTCTCTTAACTAACTTTAACATTTTTATTGGTCATCTCACTACATAAAAAGATTGAAACTCTTTAACATCAATGATGACATAGAAAGGGAAATGAGCACTCTCATACATTTTTTATTGGACTATGAAACTAGTACAATTGTTTGGGTGGACTATTTGGCAGTATCTATCAAGATATAAAGTGAGCAAAGGTCTTCAATGCAGTATTTGATCATTTAGGGCACACAGCAATCTGAACTTGTGAGCCATAAACGTCAAACAGTATTATATTTCTCTGCCTATTGCTTCCAACCACAGTGCACTGAATTTCCTTTCCTGACTGAGTAGCAGTTCCCCTCATTACAACAGGACATGTCCAGAGCTTCCGTGTCCATTTCAGCTTAAACTTGGTCTTGAATTTGAATTTTTGTGTTACTTTGTTGAGCTATATTTTATGTAAAGTATATATTTAAAATGCACACTTTGATAAAACATGAAATATGTAGTATACTTTTGAAATTACCACAGTCAACATACTTAACATATCCTCATTCCCCAAACTTCCCTTGTTCTCATTTGAAACCCAGTCTCGGATCAATTTGCATTTTCTAGAATTTTATGTAAATGGAATCATGTAATATGTGATCTTTTTTCAGCCAGTTGTTTCATTGAAGGTAATTATTTTGTAATTTATCCATATTGCTCGTGTTGGTAATTCATTTCTTTTTTTAAGTATTTCATTCTATGGAAACATATTGTTAATACATTTATTCATGGTTATATGTTTGGGTTATTTCCATTTTTGAGCTGTTACAGATGACATGGCTGTGAACATTTGTTTACAAATATTTGTGGAGACACATTGTGATTTGTCTTGGATAAATTCCTAGGGGTGGAATGGCTGAGCCACATAAGCAGAAGTTTACATTTTTATGAAATCGCCAAACTGTTTTTCCAAAGTGGCTGTACCATTTTACATTCCCATCAGTAGTATATGAGATTTCCATCCTTACCAACACTTGGCATAACCAGCCTTTTTAAAAACTCCATTTTATGGGAAATAATTCATTTTTGATCAATGTTTGGATTATTTCCAATTTTGGTTATTGCAAATAAAATGGCTATGAATGTTTTCTCTAAATCTTGGTCATGACATATATTTTCATTTCTTTTCCATTTATAATGGGTTACAGTTTAAGTTTTTTAAATGTCAATAATTTTGACATGGCATTTTCATTATGTTCACCCTGGGATCCTTTATATTTCTTTATATTGATGCTTCTGTTTTAGCTAGTAATTCATTTCTTTACGATTAGAATGCTAATTTGGTCTCATCCTCCATAGTTGGTGATTCAAATCTCTACTCTATTTTTTTGAGCTCATTCTACACGTGTGTGGTTAGTTGATAAATCTGAGACTGTCATCAGATGCAGACTCATGGGCTCTCATTTTCCATTTTCCTCTCCTGTGAGAACCCCCCTCACTTTCTGGCACTTGGCCATTGTTGTCCAGGATCCTTTTGCTATAGCCAGTAAGCAGTATTTCTAGCAGAGATTTCTTTGTGCTGTTCTGTGGTCTCCTGGCAGGGAAGAACTGTGAAAAAATGGGTAAGTCACTCCATTTTTGTCACTTCTTTAGGTTTTGACTCCACCGAATGATCTCATTTAAATAGTTAACAGTTGTCTTTGTGTAAACTTTGTCTGGGATGGTTAGTCTAAATGAAGAGTTATATCTTCATAGTAAATGCCAGGATTTCAAATCCAATTTTAAGCCTATCTCCTCCCCCAATCACAGCAGGTAAGTAGGGCCTGAGTTACTCAGATGAGGAGGGAGCATGATTTGATCTTTACATCTCCTTACATCATTCTCTTTTGGTAAGGAAGCAGGGTAGAGATTTGAATGACCAAAAAATACACAAAATATTTCTATTTTATTGGGCATTTAATCACCAGTCTTTGTTAGTTGCTTTCTTTCTTATCCTGCATGGCCATTGGCATTCTCTAAATCCAGGATCCACTAAAATGAGGACAAATTGTTCTCACTACCATGGTTAATAATGGGGACTGACTGGCAAGGAGATGGCTTGAGGGTCTGAACACAAACAGGTAGGAATGGGTTGCTGATTTCCCCTCATTAGGTATCTAAATTCAAAGACTAATATTTTTCTTGGACTTTTCCTCATTTCCTCATGGAAGCCTGCTGAGGAAAAGGAAAAGTTACACTTTTCTGTTGCAGGCTGACAGCACACAGTAGTTCTAATGATTCTTTCTCCTCCTTTTTAGTATTCATTCTCAAGAACAGTTGGGCTAAGTCAATTACATTAAGAGGATTGTGCAGTTTTCTATAGAGTGTGACTTACTTAGCTCTTCCTTGTCTTCAGATTTGTATTTAGGCAATAAGAAAAGTCCTACTCAATTCCTTTTACATTTCCAAGAGTGACAAATTCAAAATAATAGCTATGCCATCAGTAGAGAAATGGTTAAATAAATCCTAGTGCCTCCAGGATATGAAATACTATTCAGCAGTTAACTAGATTGAGGAAGAAACATGTGTACTTACATGGAAGGAAAGAAAGGAAGGAAGGAAACCTATGTAATATCACTGATAAAAATAATAATTTGTAGAAGAACTTGTAGAGTACATTCTGTTTTTTTAAAAATAACCATGCACACTGATCTTCATGCATGCACCCCTCTTCTCCACTTAACTGTCATAGAGATTTGGGCAAGGTATTCTACCCCTCTGTATCTCTATCATCTCATCTATAAAAGAAAAATATTATTTTCACAGAAAAGTTATAATAAAAATTAATTAAAACAATACAAATATTCTGATTTGTTATAATCAAGAATAAAATAATGTATTTAAAAATTTCTCTAGAAACAAAAAATGACCATTCAAAAAATTTTAGCCATTTGTGTTAGAATTGTCAGCTGAGCTTTTAGTGAGATATATGTTGACACCATTTCAGTTAGTGGGGGATTGGTTTAAAGCCATCCAGAGAAGAAAGAAATAACTATAGAGAGTCTCAGTGGCTGCATATAATTCTGTACAGGTTGCAATTCAGTTCTAGTCACGTAGTAATCCTACCTCACTCACCAGCTAGTGGCCAATGCGTGGAGACTTCCAGAGTCTCCATGACCGTGATTCTGCTCCTTCTGATCCCCTTTTGTCTACTGCTACTTCCACTGACCACTTATTCTCTTCTCTATTGCTCCGCTTTGCAGCTTTTGCTTGCTCGTGGTTTCTAAGGTTTCATACCTTCTATTTTCAGCTTGTTCTCGCTCTGTTTTTTTGAGACTGTATTAATTCACTTCCTCTTTCATCTCTAGGTCAAAATTGAACACCTGCCCCTAAGAGATATTATTTGATTAAGTCAATCAGTCACTAGGTAATTTGGAATCTTTTTGTTTACCTGACTGATTGTGCTTGACTACCCAGACAAGAGCATCGATGAAGCCACACTGTGAAGTACAAAGCAAGCTGTACATTAAAAAATATATATATATCCCTCAAAAAGAGATATGGGCATATCTGATATTGAAAGGCTTCTAAATAGACGTCCCTTACCTGACTTTTTTGGGCTTGCATTGCATAGATAAAGGTGTGTCTTGCATGCCCTATTAAGATCATTCCTGTGAATCTTGTAGAAAATTTATTCTGGGTTTTTGTTTGTTTTGCTTTGTTTTAGTAAAGTGAGGCAATTAAAAAAAAGTATTGTTGATATTTAACTTAGCTTTGAATTATTGATAAAAATAAGTTCACTTTCTGTCAAATCTCCATGATAAAAATCAGTTCTCTACCAAGGGAAATGATTTAACTTTTTCTTTTTTCTTTTTTTTTTTTTTTTTTAAAGATTTTATTTATTTGACAGAGAGAAACACAGCCAGAGAGGAACACAAGCAGGGGGAGTGAGAGAGGGAAAAGCAGGCTTCCCGCCGAGCAGGGAGCCCGATATGGGACTCGATCCCGGGTCTCCGGAAACATGACCTGAGCCGAAGGCAGTTGCCCAACCAACTGAGCCACCCAGGCGCCCCTGATTTAACTTTTTCAATCAGTCACTAGGTAGTATAGAATCTCTTTGTTAATCCAAGAGTTCTCCCATCAGTCATAGAAGTATTCATTCCATTAGCTGAATGACAATGTACTAAGCTAGTTTGAGTCAAATAAAAATTCTAATAGTTTTGACATAATGACAAAATAAATTCTTTTTTCTTTTGCAAATTTTTTGCATTTTAAAAACTTATTTTCAAAATAATCATTAAATATTGGTCTTAAGTCATCAAAATACATACAATTGTCTCGTACAAATATAAAAAAAATGATTCCAAAATTACATTTTACACAATCTCTGGTGTCTAACATATATAAGACTCTCATACTGTTTATTTATATTACTTTGATAAAAATAACATTTTTAGTTTTTTTGCCTGGCCAGTTATTGTTGCATCATACTGTTATAATATGCTCTGAACTACAGTTATTGGTAACTCAAAGAATTGAAGGAAACAATGGTTACTAAGAAGCAGGAAAGAATAGTATTGATGGTAAAGTATTGCTTCCTTTGTTGGGGATCTCTGTTTATTCAGGGCTAGATGATTTCCATCTATAAAAATCACCATCCAATAAAACAGAAGTGATAACGTGAACACCAACACATATTAATAAAAATGGCATGGAAATGTCCCCCTCCCCCAAATCTCAGCGGCACAGTGGAACTTTACTTCTCACACACATGCGCAGTAGCATCTGTGGCATGACAGGCCAGGATGGAGTTAGGAAAGGGGTCCTGGGCTACAGTCTGCTCCCCATCTTCCACATGAAGCTTCTACTATAGCTCTGGGCATAGACTTTCAGACTGAATAGAGGAAGTGTGAAAATACTTCATTCAGGAAGTTTTTACAGGACAAGGCTGTTCATATTTTTCCCTCCCCTTAGTCATGGCTACCTACAAAAAGGGTTAGAAAATATAACTTTGCTCTTTGTCAGGAAAAAAAAGGAAAGAGTACATACTCCATTGAATTATCTCACCTACACTTAAAAAACACCTAAGTGACCCAATCCAGAGACCTCTTCAGCACTGGATAAGCCCAGTATCCAGGATTTTCAGATCATAGACACTCCTCTTTAACAGGTCAAGACATGGTTCCATGTGGCCCTGTAATCTATGAACTAGAAAGAAAAGTTGTCTGCCCTCCAGACACTCAATCCACTAATACTATTCAATTACTTAAACATCTCCATTTGGCTATTTCATAACATGGGTGAGAGGCTCATAATTGCTGAAGTAACAATGAGTGATATGTAACTCTATCAACAGTATGATCTCAATTTTATTTGCATTAATGGGGAGAAAGAGTGAGAAATAGGAGATATTTGCAAGGTATTTGTGTTTTTCTTTGTCTAACTGGATATTAAAAGTGAGTTTTCCTCTTCGTTCAGCAATTTGAAAGAGACTTCAGATTACAAAAAGAAAAATTCAATTGTTTCTAAGTACCTTGCATCTTTAAAAGCTGCTGTTCCTCCTTTGCAGAACTGGCAAAGGGCATAGTCCAAATCAACTGAGTTAAATATGGCCTCTTACCCAGCTATGTCTTATGAAAGAAACTGGTATTTAGAAGCCTGGATGAAAGAGGTTATATTTTGAAAGACTTGTGGTATGCTGGGCACACAGGGATGGCTTCTCCTCACCTCAGATGTAAAGAGCTTCAAGGAGATCACTCAGATGAATGACCCTAGAATTTGAAAGACAGAGGAAATTGACATTTGACACATACTTTAGAAGACAAGAGGCCAAGTTGTGGTGGCTGTAGCTTCTCCTATCTGGAAAGGAACAAAAGTGCAGTGCTGCCCTCCGTGAGTGCTGCAGTTCCACTGATGACTAAGTGAAGGCCACTGATTCCCAAGGACCCAAATGTGGACCCTACTGAATGGAATCTGTCCGCAGCCACCTTTTAGAAGATACCACCAACAGGACTACTGGGCACTAAAGGAGCATCAGGGAAGGAGCCTTTCCAGAAAGGCTAGAAGAGCAGGCTATGCAGACACACAGGGTGGAGGAAGACCTACCTCAGCAATGCTACAGAAATCCCCTGAAGATAACCCCTGAGAAATCTGCAGGTGCACCCATGAAACAAAGACCTAGGAATTTTCTACCCACTACACAGAGAACCAGATCCCAGATTGTAACTGATCCAGCTAATTAAGAGTTTGATCTTTTCACCTATTATCCTGGCCCAATTCTGGAGGAGCCAGAAACGGTGGCAAGCTAAGAGCGGGAGAAGCTGGAGCAAGATAGAAGTCAGTCATGCCCCTTTGTGAGGATGGGCAGTCCACAAAGAGGCAAGCAGCACTGGCGGAAGGGAACATTTCACAAAAGATGTGAATCTGGAGTTTTCACTCATATACTGAATGGGATTTAATTACCAAAAGAAGCTGTTTCTATAACTAATAACAACCAGAGGTGTTTGTAATTTCTAAAAATAATGAAAAAACAGGATATCTGCCTAGTGTATCATTCTATGTACAAAAATCAAAATTAATATAAAGTTAAAAAAATGTTTGCAACCTAAGGAAACCACCACCTCATACCACAAACCAGTTATATTTACAAATACATGGAATTTTATAATTTCCTACAATGACCAAAAATTATTTTATAAAATACCTGTCACTATATAAATATGTATAGGGTGTGCATATGTGTGTGTGTTTGTGCACGTGTATGTGTGTATTGGAGGTACTATTGGGGTATCTACCCGATGTCAAGATCAATGATCAATTCAGACAATTCAGTCCAAAATGTCAAACTAGATGTTTGGTATGAGACAGGTATAAACAACTTCAGCATTGACTGAATTTTTAACATTTCAACAAGTTATCTGAATGTCATGGAGATCAAAAGATGGAATGTGGTGACCTAAAATCTTTAGCAGAAAGGTTGTGCTTTTCAGCAGTTTGCATTTTATGCATTATAGATTAATTTGCTAATGAAACAATTTTCCTCCGCTTAACTTTTTAATAATTCATAGGAAGTTCACTGGGTACAGATAAAAAGTTCACAACAATTAGTTTCAGGCAAATACTTTAGCATACTATAGCATAATAATTATTTTGCAGTAATCACTTACTAAGAGCAGAATACATCATTCATCCGGTCAAAGCTACAAATTAATTATCTAACATTTTTTTCTCCCCACAAACCACACAGCTATTCTTGTATACCTTGTTGTCCTATTTACAAAGCCAGCATGATAACACAGGGGAGGGGGAAGCCGTAGCGACATAAGTCATACATCTACTATGTAATATGAGCTATTTTTATTCTCTCACTTTTGTCTCATATTCCACAGCTAGTCCGTGAAAATATTACTATTTATGAGCCTCTCAAATCTTTCCTTCCTTGCATTCTTTATTCTTTCCTCCTCTTCTCACTGTCTTAATTTCAATAAACTTTTAACATCTATGAAAAGTGTGCTATTATTGGAGCACCTGGATGGCACAGTCGGTTGGGTGTCCAACGCTTGGTTTTGGCTGAGGTCCTGGTCTCAGGGTCATGATCTCAGGTTTGTAAGATAGAGTCCAAGGAAGGGCTCTGTGCTCAGCTCTGAATCTGCTTGAGTTTCTCCCCCACTCTCTCTCTGCCCTCCCTCCTGCATCCTCTCTCTCTCTCCCAAATAAATAAATAAATTGTAAAAGAAAAAGTTTGCTACTATTTTAGGTATAAGGGTATCTGGAGGATACAGAATTAGCTCTGCTTACAAAATATTCAGTCTTCTGAAAAAAAGATATGCAAACTAATTATAATTCAAACTAATGTATGCTAAAATGGGGGTGCATGTAAGTTTCTATATTTGAATAAGGAAGAGCAAACTCAAGGTTTTGTAGGAAAATTGAGACAGCCTCACTGGAGGGGTTATATACCAACTTTACATCTCATATCTTTTCAATGACATTGTTCCCTTTTGCAGAAAAACTTTCATTTATTATTTTTATTATTTTCATTCATTATTTTTATTCCTCATAAACTTTTATTTATTATTTTTATTCTTCATTAACTTATTTACATAGTAAACATTCATCCTATATTTATTCTGTTGTTTACTCCAAAAACATATATTGAAGCTCAACCCTATACTAGACAAAGAGAAATTAATTTTCTATATTTTGGTAGTACATTTCAATAATAATAAATTCTTGAACACTTTCCTGAAAGATATGTTAGCATTAAACAACAGATCTGGAATCAGTAAAGCGAGTTCATAGACAGCTTAAAAATATTACCAACTCCCTAATAAAACCGAATTTTAGATACAATTATTGATAATAGGTTTTTGGTATTTTGCATGTGTTCTGTAATTCATTGCTTTTCCTTTGTAAATAAATACATATATTTAATCCCAAGTACCATCTGCTTGGTGCTAAAGATTTAAAAAAGCATAATGTTTTTATTTTTATTTAATTTGCATCAAAGTTATAAGATTCTACTTGTCACTAGCGTTACTCCTTTTTATTAAAGGAAAAATACGCAATAAAATAAGTACAAAGATACTATCTTTAGACAAACATGTTGACAGGTTAAAATTGAACTTTCTAATGGCACACTGTGCAGCCACATGTAGGAAATCAGTTTGTCCCCTCTTTCTGGGTACTGTTTTTACACTGACATAAAATCTTTTCCATTGTTTAAAAGAAAAATGTCATTATCTTTCATACACTAATAGAAAGGCATCGTAAGTTGAGTTTAGGGTGGAATATGTTCCCTCAAAGCCAAAATAATTATACATATGCACATGATTTCTAAAGCATGAAATAATAAATGGGGTTAACAAAAAGTTCATGTATTAAGAAATTATTTATTTTTCATATCCCCATAAATAATGCCATATGACCTTAAAGTGTTTCTTCTTAATGTAACAAAAGAAAATAAATTTGAGTAGCAAACATATAATTTTATAATCTATTAAACTTTTAGTCAGAGAATGCTATATAGGAAATTAGGCTGAGCAGGAAAATTTCCTTGTCCTCCTATTCAAAGAAATTTCAGAGTAGTGGGGCATACAATTAAGTGCCTGGATTAAGTATTCCTTGTCAATAGGAACATGTAGAGAGTCTTTTCAGAGAGGTAGGGATGAAGAGGGGCAGAGGTTTCAGAGGCCTACTTATTTACTATATTTACTCAACTAAAATGTGAAAAAAAAATCTTTTTTTTTTTTTTTTAAGTTTTATTTATTTACTTGAGAGAGACAGAAAGCGCGAGGGAGGGGCAAAGAGAGAATCTCCAGGACTCGCTGCTGAGCACCATGCTGGTCCTGGGCTGGATCCCAGACCCCGAGATTATGACGTGAGCCAAAATCAAGAGTCTGATGACGTTCAACAGACTGAGCCACCCAGATGCCCCAAGTATTCTTTAAATTCACTTCTCACAAGCAGTATATGAGAGTGACAATTTTACCATACCACCGGATATTACTGATAAATAATTTTCTGTTGGGGGCAATCTCTTAAGACACTAAGTAGTTATTGAGTGCCTTCTGGAGGAATGAAAATAGATGTGCAAAGAAGCATAGGTCCCAGTATTTGCTGTCCAAGAACTTCAAATTCTATTCAGAAATTAGAGATGATTACAACAGGGATTAAACAATTACATAAAAAGAAACTAAAGCAACATAAAAGATGACATAGAGCATGGAAGCCTAGACGTGCCACATGTTTACTGAAAACGAAGACATTTGCTCAAAGCAGTTTACTATGACTTTAGGAAGAGAGGCCACATCTGCAAAAAAATGATGGATGGGATTTTTTTTTTAGATTTTATTTATTTATTTGGCAAAGAGAGAGAATAAGCAGGGTGAGTAGAAGAGGGAGAAGCAGGCTTCCTGCTGAGCAAGGAGACTGACTCAGGGCGCAACCCTAGGATCCTGGGATTGTGGCCTGAGCCAAAAGCAGAAGCTTAAGGGACGCAGTCACCCAGATGCCCTATGATGGGGGGGGGGGGATTTTAATGGATGGGACGTAACTGATGAGGTCAAGGAAAAGACAGAGACAAAAACAATGAGATACCCTAGAATTAAGTATATATGGAGAGTATTGAGATAGAAGAAGCAGGCCTAATCAAATACTGCATCTATTTAAATAAATTCAACCATAAACACTGATACAGCATGTTCTCTATGCTAGGGACTAGGATCAGAGAGAGGACAGAGATGAATATGTGTAGTCCTTGAAATTTAGAACCTAAATATTTTCCTACACAGAAAATCTACATAGAAAACATATCAAACACATATTCAATGCCCCTCACAGGTTTAAATTAAAATAATATGCATATGTTTGTGTATGTGATAGAAGCTTATCTGCATAAGCAAATTTTGTCTGCACATAGATGAACACAGATATATTTACACTAATATTAAACAATATATTCATCAACCAATCATTAAGTAATTATGCTATGCTAAGTACCATCCCAGGTACTTTATATATGATACTTTAGTTGTCTCTACAACTGTAAGAAATAAGATTGTTAGAGTCATTTTAGGGATGATACTTTTAACTATATTCCTGCTATATTTTAACAATGAAAGAATCATTTTACTTGAGAAATCTCATTTGCTTTTTTACATATTTAAGCCAGTGTTTTTCAAGAATAAGAAAGTTTTTTCTCACAGAAAATTTTTCCAGAATAGATACTTAGCACAATCAAAATTTCATGCAGATTTAACTAAGTTCTTAAAATGCAAAAGTTTGAGTATATTGCCATATCTCATTGCATCTCAGAATTAAGAAATTATAAAATTAAATTTAAACTCCATAATTCATTATGGATGTAAAATTAGGGAGTAATAAATGTTTTAAAATCAACAAATTCAAATACTATTATATAAACATGATTTGATATTTTTATTGAGATTTGGTGCTATTTACAAATTATTTGTAATGATCATTCTTAAGTAATGACATGTACTTTAGTTAAACAGCTACTAAAGTTTTAAAGTTTACAGTTTGGTGTTAAGCTTAGCCGTGACCCTAACAATCGCTGTTAAGGCAGGAATCTGATGAAATTTGATTATTTAACAGCAGCATCAAGAGATATAGTTATGGAAAGATGTATGAAGTTATCTCCCTTTTTTTTCATTCATGAAAATGTAGGTGTATTTTTAAAACACTGATCTTGAAACCATTAAATTGCTTTTCTGCCTCTTATTTTAATCTTTCATTATTTTCTGGAAGAGTAATTGTTCTTCTATGTTTAATCAGGCCTATCACTCTTACTGCCTTAAGTCTTTTCCCTTCAAATTATCAAATTATTTTCAAGTTATATTACAATCACTTTCAAACATGTCTACTTCTCCATATTTTCCAACAACAAAAAAATAGAAACAAAAACCAAAATAGTATCAATAACTAACATTTTTCTTTATCAAACGACTATCTTATTTGTCAACATAATTCCATTTTCAGGTCCCTCATATATCACTGTTTGTACCCTCCTCTTAGTTCTTTCCTGAAAAGATTCTTTTCTGGAAATATAATTCTAGTGTGCCATGTCATTTTTATTCTAAGCCTTTATTCAATACACAATTGTAAAGGAAGATAAATTGTCTGAAAAACTGTTTTCAATTATTTAAAATCTAATGTTTTTCTCTTCAGAAACACTTTTAATCATTCTATTCCTGAAGACAGGAAGTATTTCACATGATTGATTTTTCCATCAAGAGTGTTTAATGTCATGAAATTTAGTATAAAAATAAAATTATCTAGCTCTTTGCTATTCATTAATCAGAACCTAATTCATTCTGTGGGGAAAATACATGTTTTTTTTTATTTGGGCTGTCTAAATATTTGATTACTTCAAAAACATTTTGAGTAAATGAAAATCCAAACCTGGATGGGAAATGAAATCCCTATCAACCTTGCTCTGTCATAGTTAGCATTTAGCTTTGTTCTGTAATGCCATAAATCTCTCTCTCTCTCTCTGTTTATTCCCATTACCTGTTTTTTTCTGATAGCAAAAAACAAAGGATCTTGAGTCAGAAGGAAAGTATTTTCTATTAAAGTCAAGAGAAATTTTTGAAAATAAGTCAATAGTATGCTGGTAACATTTTCAGAATTCATAGTAAGTATTTTATTGAATTTAATAATCTTCCAGTGCAAAAGGATTGTGTTTTAAGTCTCTGACTAGGAAAGTTAGAAATTCCATCAGAGAGCAGTCATAGCAACTTAGGTACATACATTTTTCTGATTGGAAAGAATTTAAAGAACTGCTGTAATTGCATCATTGCAGAGATGAGGTACTGGAAGTAAGAAGTGACTTTCCCTTTGTTACTCAGTTTACTAGTTTCAACATCAGCTGTCAAAGAAAGCTTTGTGTCAGTCCACAGAGGAACATGGTTTATCCAAGCTTGGTTAGCACCTGACTCCTCTTCAGGTCAGTTCTTCCATGCACTGGAGCAGCTCAGCTAGGAAGAATGTCCAGAAATCCACTTGGGGAAGCTTAACCTCCAAACTTGTCCTATATTCTAGATTAAGTATATGTGGAAGAGGACTCTGTGATGGCGACTCTTTGCCTTACAGATGGTGTCCAAAATAAAGCAACTAAAGGATATGAAATTATTTTTGTGAACCTATTCAAATTTTAAAATGGTTTACTAGTTGCTCCTGCAATCAGCTAGATAACAGCTTAAATTTACTAAATGTTTTGGTTAAAAACAAATGCTAGATTAACTGCAATTGGATAAATATCCATTACTTCATTGCAATGAAGTCAGTAATCTATACTTTAAGCAAAGTGGATTTGAATCCCAGTTCTGCTGCTGAAGATCTGTGTAAATTTGAGCAAGTAAAACTCTCTGTAACTCTCCTGACTTAGCTTTAAAATGGAGATAAGTATCACTGTTTTGTTTTGAGGATGAAACAAGTCAAAACATGTCGGATTTGTAGAAGAGACTGACCTATATTAAGGGCTCAAGGATGTAACTATTAATTACATAGCAAACACAATTAAATATTAAATAAATTTTAAAATATTCTCATTGATATCTATACTTTGCTATGCCTGGTTCTCCAGGGACTCCAGTTTCTAGGCTCTGCTGACCCCATTTTCCTAGCAATCCTAGGATAGTAGTGGCCTAATTCAATGACCGACCTCTGGGTTGGATCACTGTCCTCTATTTGTCCCTTTAGTTCTTTCTTCAGCTAGCTCTCCGCCTTTGGAGTTTTCTGGTGCAGCTTTTTTCTCAATTAGACACTGACTGATCTAACTGCCACAATTCAATATATATTTTCTACTGCTCATTTCTATTCCTTAGAACTGTGTATTATATTAACATCTTAGTTATTGGCAAGGTGTACACATGAGCACACTATTATATGAATCTCAGCTTTCAATCATTCTTTATCCAGCACGTATCTCTGTGCATGTCAATAAATTTTAACAATATATTAGAAGGTAGATATTTGTATTTATAAATGTACTTGTATATTTAAAATTTTATGATATGTGCCCAGTAAAAAATATTGGAAAAAAGCATATCAAATATTGACAATGGTATTACCTGGAAGATGGAATTTGGATTACATTTTATTGCCTTTACTATTCTTAGCAAAAGTATTGGTATTCTCAAAAATCTTTACAAAACTAGATACAGCTTTTTTAATGAGAAGAATTCTATATTTATTCAAATGAGCTAATACAGCATTATACTTATCTATGGTTTTGGACTTTTACTTAGAAACATTAAGCATAATGAAAGATATTATGCATTGCCTATTTAAAATATACACTCTTAAATCTAATCCAAACTCAAATAGTCCTTTGAACACAAAACCATGCCTCCCTCTAGAGAAATCTTATGGTTGGAAATAATTTTATTTAAAATGTTAAAATTTGGAAATCTGAGGCTGTTTAGTTATTACTTACTCTATGCTGGATTACATATTACCACAACCTGACTGCTCCTTGTTACAGTACATCCCCCAGTGATTATAAGCTACTTAATGGGAGCTGTCAGATACTACTTTCAAATCTCCCTATGTTCTCTCAGAAACATATAATAAGGATGATGATCATAATCTCTATTATTTATTATGTGGTTATCACCTTTGTTAGACATCATAGTACACCATCTCAGTTAATTGTCATTACAACCCAATGGAATTTTATCATCATTTTACAGATGAAGAACTTGTGCACGAGAAATTAATTTGTACAAGCTCACAGGCAATCCAGTAGGTGTTAGAACTTAGATTCAATAGGATCCAATACAAAAATACAATGAAGATACCTGAACTCCTAAATAAACACAATATTTCCTCTTTTGAGAAACACTGAAATCCTTCAGGAATTCGGAATGCACATGTTGTTCTATGGCAGGAATGTGTCTTCTATGACCTTTCTGCACTACAGAGCCCATAGAGAGTCACATTAGATGTGTGAGAGCTTGTTTTCTTTATTTTTTTGAGAGCTTGTTTTAACAAAGAAAAATTTTCATTGTTAACTGATTATCTTATCACTTACTAAAAGTCAAATCTGTTTCCTTCTTTTACATTCCCCATAGGCATGCCCTTGGCAAACACAACTCTAGCACTTCCAAAAGAAAGAGCCAAGGAAGAATTATAATACTGTATGTTAAGATTCCAAATATTTAAAAATCATTTCTTAAAATCATGTCTGACATTTGTCTAGGAGAATGTAATAAGTTGATCAGAAAAGAAGGAAGGAAAAGCAAATTAATAGAGCAAGAACAAGAAGTAATTATGAAAATGAATTACTTTGTAGAGCACACACAGGAACTTAGACACTGGGAATTTGCCCCCATTTGCTCCCAAAGAATCCAAACTGCAATACAGTAACGTGTGTGTGTGTGTGTGTGTGTGTGTGTGTTCCAACTTAGAAAATTTTCTTATATTTAATTCCCTACCACCACCAGGGAGAGAGATAGATTAGATCTGTTTTCACATATATTCCAGTCATTTGGAAATAATTTCAGAGGCTCCCAGTGCCACTAAAATATAAAACACTGCAGATTTTCATGTTTAGAGCTGCTCTTTTTAATCTATTTGAATGGCTGCCCTAGACAGCCTGAAATAGAAACTTCTTCTGCCCTGCAGGACAAAGAATTTACATTTTTCCCCCCCTTTTAAAAAATAGATAAGTAGACTTGTATAAAAATCAACGAACTGCCTTCCAGAAACTAAATTATTTTACTTTCCAACAGTTACTATGAGTTTACCTGTCTCATTCAAGCTTTAAACATTAGTATTGTTATTAATTATTGCTAATTTGATAGTTAAAATTTATACCCAATTTCTGTGTTAATTTACATTTCTTTTACTATCAAGTTGGGTGCATTTTCATCAGTTATCAATCACATGTGTTTCCCCTTTTGTGAATAACTTCCAGGTGTGCCATTTCTATTAATTGTGGGTCTTGACATTTTCTTCAGAATATTCTCATAGACTATAGATATTATCTCATTGCCTATTTATTACCAATAGTTAATAATTTTATTTTCAACTTGTAGTTATAATTTTTCATATCCACACAAAATTTTAATGTATTTAGGTCAAATCTATTAATTTTTTATGATATATTTTATCATTTCCAGAAAGTTATTCCCATCCAGAGATGAGGCATATATTCAGCTACGTTTTTTTTAAAGGACTTTATTTATTTATTTGACAGAAAGAAACACAGCTAAAAAGGGGACACAAGGGGCAGTGAGAGAAGGAGAAGCAGGGAGCCCAATGCAGGGCTTGATCCCGGGTTTCCAGGATCATAACCTGAGCCAAAGGCAGATGCTTAACAACTGAGCCACCCAGATGCCCCTCAGCTACATTTTTGTCCAGTTTTTTAATCTCTCTCTCTTTTTTTGTTTTTACATTTAGCACTTTAGTACACTTGGAATTAACTTTTATGAGCATGGGAGAAATGTGTCCATATTAATTTCTTGCTAATACTATAATTTCTGAATATATTCCATTGAATAAAACACAATTTTACTAATTATGTAATTCTTAAGGACTAAATATCACATAAGAAATCACAAAAGAAAATCACATGCACCCAGCCATCATGTCAAATATCAAGAGAAAGCCATCAGACTGCCTCCTAGGCCTTTTCTTAGCAAGGCAATTCCATGATGGATTTACTATACTTCAGAGTCTGGCTTTTTGCCTGACAGAGTCCAAATCCCCATTTGTCAACACATCAGAAATAGATTTTGCTCTTAGGAATAATATATTTAAACAAAACTCACACAAGACTAATATATATTAACTGTCAGTAAATTCATTTACAGTGAGAAGCATGCTAACAGTGACCACAGACTCATGTCTCCGGGATCAGTGCATTCCATTTCTGTGAGGCTGACTGGCACATAGCTCAGGAAAAAATAAAAAATGGAAGGTGGATAGGACTTACTAAGTGTTAATTTGAAGAACAGATTTTTTTTTTTTTTTGGTCCCTAAGCTACTGATGCATTAAAATGTAAAGAATCCTATGCTTCTTTATGGTGATTTTATTTGTACAATTACATACTGATTTCATCACTCAGCTCTCTGAGAGAAGCTCATTTCCAAGTTCCTAGGAATACCATTCCCTCTAACACCAATATGCTGATAATGTTTTAGCTTATCAATTTTCTTTGTTTTAATTCTTATACCAGTTCAACTTCCTTTTAACTATGATGGTCGTTAAATATGTTTTAATATCTAGTAGGGAAAATTCATTTTTACTCTACTATTTCAAGCTATTTGTAACAGTTTTTGCCTCTTCCTTATTTAAGAACAGTTTTAGAAGCAACTGAGGTTTTGAATAAGAAAAAAGAAGACATTTTCAGAGTATTATTAAAATTAAATTAAGTAAATGAATATTGGAAAAACTGACATCTTTAGACCCTCGGGCCTTTTCACTCACAAACACAATTTATCTTTTTATTGATTCAATGCTTATATGTTAATAAAATCTTATTTTTTATTCAGATTCTACATAATTTTCTATCTTATTTTTTATGTAGATATTATGAACAGGATTCTTTTTCATTGTAACTTCTTATTGCTGATCTCTAGAAAAGTTATCAAAAATATCCATTTAAAATAGTCTAATATCCAGGCCATTTGTTGAAGTGGCTCGTTAGACTTTACCCATTTATACGTGCTAGATCTAGTTTCATCCAGATGAAACTTATTTTATTCCTTGAGCAAGGGTTTGTGACCACTTATGAGATAAAACGTGAAACTCTAAAGAAACAGAGATAGTTTACAGCCAGTGCATGAGGAAAACTTGTTCTAGTAAATGAGAAAGAATGAAAAAGAGAAAAGTAGATAAGAGAGATGACATTGCAAAGAGAAAGAACAAATATTTAGCCTAGAGATTTAACACATTACTATGTGCTGCTTAACAAATTTGCCTCAAATCACTCTGCTCATCTTCAGTTGTAGATTTGTGCTTGGCTGTATTTTTTTTCTTGCTAATATGTGCAACTGCTCTCTCTCATTTGATTCAAAAAGTGTTGCGTTTTTAACTTTTCAGCAAATACTGTATTATTTTAAAGAATTATCATTCCAAAAAGACTTGACTTTAGGCATCACTGTTCAGATATCTTTTAATCTTGAGGCAAGCAATCTATCTTTAAAATGCATATATCCTATAAGAATCACAGATATTCAGATTGAATATCTGCCCTTTAAATCCTCAACAAGTTTCTTCTTCTTCTTCTTTTTTTTTTTTTTTTTTAGATAGCAGTATTTATCTCACTGCACTAAAGACAAAGAAAAAGAATACTTCAGGCTCTAAAAATTTGTTGACTTGCCTGCAATTTCATGAACAAGATAATCATGAAATAACTGAAGTCAGTAGAACATTAAAAATGAGGTAGTTCATTTAAGTAACAATAAAAAAATAAATAAAAAAGTAAATAAATTTAAAAAATAAATAGAAAAAAAATGAGGTAGTTCAAACTATGAGTCCTTTTTTGTTTTGGTTTGTTTTTTTGTCATTTCATTGGTCAAAGTGTATTTTTTTATGATTATGTTCAATTAGCCAATATATAGTACATCATTACTTTTTTTTTAATTGTTACTTAATTTTTTTTTCCAGTGTTCCAAGATTCATTCCCCATTCCCCACACCCAGTGCTCCACCCTTTAGGTGTCCCCAGTACCCACCACCAGGCTCTCCCATCCCTCTACCTCCCTCCCTCCAAGTCCCTCAGTTTGTTTCTGTGTCCAAAGTCTCTGTTGTTTAGTTTCCCTCTCTGGATTACCCTAGTTCCCATTTACCTTCCTTCTCCCACTGTCCTTCAGGTTACCCCTCATGCACCACAAGTAAGTGAAACCATGTGATACTTCACTTTCTCTTCTTGGCTTATTTCACTCAACATAATCTCTTCCAGTCCAGTCCATGTTGCTACAAAAGTTGGATATTCATCCTTTCTGATGGAGGCATAGTATTCCATTGTATATATGTACCACATCTTCTTTATCCATTCATCTGTTGATGGGCACCTTGCCTCAACAAGTTTCAAGCAATGATTGTTCACTTTGGAGTGAGGATGTTGAAAATGTATAGTAAAAGGAAGTAATATAAGCCCTGAAAACAATGAACTGTGAACTCAATAGACTTGATAGGTCATAAATAATAAAATTTCAATGTCTAGGGCCTGAAGAAGACTGGCATTTTACTATATAGTTGGTGTAATTGACACTCTTTCCAATAGGAAGTTGCTACTTAAAGAGACCCTCTTAGTCTGTTCACACTGCTATAAACAAAATACCACAGAATGAATGACTTATAAACAACAAATTTATTCCTCACAGCTCTAGAGGATGCAACACCAAAATTGCAATGCCAGCATAGTGAGGTCAGGGCCCTATTCCAGGTTGCAGGCTTCACATTATATCCTCATGAGTTGGAAGGGGCTACAGATCTCTCCAGAGCCTCTTTCATAAGGGCACTAATCTCATTAAGAGGACCCTGCACTCCTGACCTAATCACTTCCTAAAGGCTCATCTTCCAAAGGCCATGATGCTGGGCATTTCTGTTAATGCAGAAATTTGGAAGGAACATAAACATGTGGAGCATAGAAGAGATACGAATCTTTTCCAAAGAGAATAATAAGAAAAACTATCATTTTAATAGGTATTAACTTTTTTATCCTTGAACCCAGGAAATGTGCAGATTTCATTGTACGTTTTGTCCACAATTAATTCCTTTGTATATTCATAAAGAAATATACTTGTAAGTTTGACATTCTTTGGATAATTTACATTCAGCTTTCTGTTTTCCCATTTCTTCCATACTAGAGAGTAGTATGGCAATGCATATTGGATGGGTAATAGGGTAGTACTATCTACCTTGTTGCTTCCTTATTTTTGCTATAAATAATAATTGTATGAAAATAAAAAAAAAATCCAGCTAGATGTGGGGAAGTTTTTCTGAGATATCACCAAACTAGTGGAAAAATTAAGTGCTGGCTTGGTGGGGCTATATTTCTATGCCACATTATTGGTGCTGCTGTGTTTCTAATTTGAAAAAGTAAATTGAATAATGCTATTACTGGGCCAGCTTTTGAATGTATGGTCAACATGTATTTTAAAATTTTTCCAGCAAAAGGGAATCCTATATGTTT
The DNA here is from genome assembly GCA_004023965.1 of Spilogale gracilis. Taxonomy (NCBI): domain Eukaryota; kingdom Metazoa; phylum Chordata; class Mammalia; order Carnivora; family Mephitidae; genus Spilogale; species Spilogale gracilis. The sequence continues at coordinate 24,602 of PITA01000184.1, forward strand.
ATTTCACCTCTGAAGTTTCTAGGAATGTGTTTATATAAGAATGATGTAACAACCTATAAAACCCCAAAATACACAATGCATATTTTGGTAACTTATGAATTATTTTCAAGAAACATTTTTAACTCTGAACTGAAATCACAGCACATAACCAAAGGGTCCTTCAACAAAGTGTTTGTTATAAGCCACATCACCCAGACAAGCCTTTTCTGTTATCAGCTATCTGGCAGAGACTTAAGTAGCCCAAGGACCAAGAATTCAGTCTCCTTTTCTTTCATTCTCTTTTCTCTTCTTTTTTTTCTTTTCTTCCCTTCCCTTCCTTTTCCTCTTTTTTCTTTTACTCTTTTTCTTTCTTTTTTCTCTACTTTTTTAAAAGAAATACCTGTTTGAATTGCTCCAGAAAAATCCACAATTAAGAACTTTAAAAGAGTAGCAAGATACAATATGCTGTAGAGAAATGATCTTAATCTGGAAATCAAGAGACATCAACTCTAATTATATTTTCACAGCTGGATTACTTGCATGATACCAAGGAAAACCAACCCTAGTGGTTTTCAGATTTCCTTTAATAAAACAAAGTAATTGCAAAAATATTTTGACATTGTCACATATCCATGTTCAATGACTGTTAGATGTTATAGAGCAAGAATTATACAGGGTAAATGATGGTCATTAAATTTACCATAATGAATGATCATATGCTTGAGCTTATATTAACTAGGATCTGAGTTTAAATAAATAAAACTGAGACTGTTGAACAAAATTATTGCAGCTCTTTTGCTTGCATTTTATTTTCTAACTATGATTATATGTCATGTGAATTATGATTAATCTGCAAGGGTCAATATAGTAAATATACTATGCCACTACACATAGAAATATAACCTCTAAATAGATTTCTTCTTAATAACAAGGTAAAAATAATCAAATTTGAAAACTGAAGTTTGAATTCATATCATCTTCTTGCACATAGAAATTACCTTGTAAGAAACAGCCTGGTCCCTTTTAAGGCAAACTTTAAAATGTGTAATAAGATACAAGGGGAACTTTTACCATTACAGAGTACAAATTTTGCTGACTGGAACTTTGCCACAGTGCCTCACAATTCAGAAGAGAATAAACAGTTTATAAACTGAGCTTTGCTGGAGTAATCGTCTTCATTAGCACGGTTTTCTTCTAACCCTGAATTGACCCTGGAGCTCTAATTACCTTAACTTAAAGTATAATTGTGAACATACGGTAAATGAAGAATACACGAACCTGAGTGAATTAACAAAGTCAGCTATGTAAAAACAGATTCTTAGAGGTCAAACTAAGCTAATATGTAAATACATAATGATTTTCACCTCCAGAAATAGAGGTTATTCGCTCTCTCAAAATAATTACTATCATTCTAGCTTCATAAGTATGTGTTATTGCCTTGTAAGTCAAGCTGATTTCAAATCTTACTTTTCTTTTAATTTTGTAATACTTATTATAGTATTCTATGTTGATCTCTTCTCATTTAAAAATGTTCCTATTTTCTTAATGCAGACACAATTGACCTTGTCCAGAACAATTCTGTTTTTATATGAAATTTCAAGCCGGTGAAGGCATATATAAAAGGATAAATGCTGCAAGTAGTAAATGTCACTCAGTTTACATTCTCCAACATCAGCATGTCTAAATGGTCCTCTTTACCCCAATAAGTATCTATTTTATGCTTACTCTTTCCAAAATGATTCTAGTTTCTTTGAAATCCAAATTGCTGACAACTCTTCCATTGGGTAAAATTCAAGTAAATAATGTAAAGAAATGAAGGCTTTGCAGTGAACTTTTAGATATGTGATTCTACAATGCAGTCCCAATTATTTGGAAAGCTAAGGGTTAGGCACTCACCTGGAAGCTGAATGAGGAGACCCATAACAATGATTTTCATTTCCATTTTATGTTTTAATGTAGAAAGTATTTGCAGAAGTATTACATATATTTTAATTCTCAAGACTATTTCATACTAATGTTCAGCCATGAATAATGTATATTTGCTGACTGGCTCTTTTACTGTGAATAAGTCAATGAAATCATTTTGTAATTCAGGGCGTCTGGGTGGCTCAGTGGGTTAAAGCCTCTGCCATCGGCTCAGGTCATGATCTCAGGGTCCTGGGATGGAGTTCCACATGGGGCTCTCTGCTCTGCGGGGAGCCTGCTTCCTCCTCTTTCCCTGCCTGCCTCTCTGCCTACTTGTGATCTCTCTCTCTGTGTGTCAAATAAATAAGTAAAATCTTTAAAAAATATATTTTGTAATTCAAAGAAACTGTCTATTTCTTAATACTCTTGTATTCTTTCTTTTTTTTTTTTTTAAAGATTTTATTTATTTATTCAACAGAGAGAAACACAGCTAGAGAGGGAACACAGGCAGGGGGAGTGAGAGAGGGAGAAGCAGGCTTCCCGCCGAGCAGGGAGCCCGATGTGGGACTCGATCCCGGGTCTCCGGAATCATGATCTGAGCCGAAGGCAGTTGCTTAACCAACTGAGCCATCCAGGCGCCCCAATACTCTTGTATTCTTAATAATATTCTTAATACTCTTTATATAATCTAATGTATATTTAGGGAAATTATATTAGCTTACCACCACTATAATATTACTGACATAAAAATAAAGACTACATAAAGAATGATTATAGAAAAGTAATTAGACATTTGAAGTTAGTTTTGATGGAATTATTAATTGAAAGCCAAAGAAAATACTTGATTTAGATCGAGCAAATAGAATCTTCCTAACTTAGAGCTCCATCACCATTCTATTTTGATATTAAAACATTAAAGTATCTGACTGAAAGTTTCAAACACATTTGCCAACAATCTAATCATGTTTACATTTTATCAAAACTATGGTTTCCATTCTCTCGCACATCTGAAGCCTGAACACGTTATCCAAAGCTTCTTTAATACGCTAGCAAAGGTACCGATAACAACAGAAGGTGTCGAATATAATGAAATTATAGAATATACGCATTTTTGAGATGAAGAAATGGAATAAGAGTGATCTGCACCTACCATTGTGCTTGGATCACAGTAGATAGCAGACTGTTGACTAAACTAGTCAACAAGACTGATGCCCTCCAATGTATGAATGACTCATCCACAGAGCTATAACAATGATCCTGCGTACAATGCAAAAACATTCAACAACAATATTACTATAACGCTTACCACCATGGCAAAAACATAACAGAAAGGCATTTGAGCATCATGTGAATTATAATGTTACAGAGTTCACTCTTAAATTCTCCTTTCCTTAACTGGAGAATAATGCACTGTGCTCGTCCTCTCCGGTGCTCACTATAGTACTTCTATATTAAAAAAAATCCTGTGAAACAGATGCACTTACAATATTAATAGAAGATAGAAAATCTACTTTTTGTTACCTAAAAGCTATTGTATAGGGAGATTCTTGATTTTTAATTGCATAAAGAAAAAGGGTTCCTTGTGCCTTACGTCATACACTATATTTTATTCATAGTTATAAAATGGGTGATATTGAGTATTTAGAATTCCTTCATAGGATTTTTTAAAAAGAATGTTTCTATAAACATTGCATTTTGAATTCTATCCTGAATATTTACAAGTAGTGATGTTGCTCTGTATTAAACTATGATTTTTATTTTCCTCAAATTTTCTATTATGAATTCTTCTTGCAACTCATCCTAATATTGTAAAAAGCTCAAAGTGAGGATATTTTATACAGCATAATAAATGTTTTCTTCTGTAGATGAAACTCATCTCACTTTTTCTTTCTGAATGTAGAATATCTGGTCACTAATTATCATATAAACTTAAGTTTTTTGTGTGTGGTGAATGTTATTAAGTACCACATATAATACTTGTATATAAATATTTGGGCAATGAGACACTTAATTAAACCACTTTTTCCTTTTCTTTAAATTTTCCATTTGTACCTATATTGCTCTTTTGAAATAAGATACTTTTCTGATCAAAATTGTTTTCTCACTGGTTGCTTCATAATGGTCTGTTTTCTGATTCAACACTTGGGATGAAAGTTGGGAGGATGGTATGAGGATCCTAGTAATTTATTATTATTCTATGTCCCTCTCAGTTCTGAAATTCCTAAAATTTAAAGACTCGTATAAAATTATGAAGGTAGAAGACATTCCAGGAGCATCTAAGATTTTCCATTCTTTACTGTTGCTCCTTTTTTTTTTTTTTAAGATTTTATTTATTTATTTGACAGAGAGAACACAGTAGGCAGAGAGAGTGGAGGAAACAGACTCCCTACTGAGCAGAGAGCCCAACGCGGGCCTGGATCCCAGCACCCCAGGATCACCACCTGAGCTGAAGGCAGAGGCTTAACCCACTGAGCCACCTAGGAACCCTGTTGTTTCATTTTTTAAGTTAAGACCAAACTCCACATATAGCTTTGTAGATGCTAATTTTTTAAGGCATCTAAAAAATATCTCATATTGTCCCATAATCCCCAATTCTATGCACTGTACTTTAAACTGACAAAGTTGTTAATATTTATTTGTGAGACATATTCATAAGTCAAAAGAATCCAGAAAGACTGAAAAGATACTATGTCAGCAAAATATAAGTGAACATTTATCAAGGATAGCCTATTATATAATTAATACCAATCAAGTTAATATTTAGAGAATAACCTGCTCAAATTCATAAAAATTGTAAATATAAGACAATAAATAAATTTATCCCAAAAGGATTTTGGAAATTAACAGCAAACAATTAACTCCAAATCTTTAAAAGAGCAGAACAAATTTTTAAAAATTCAAATAAGTAATTCTCATAAAGGCACTTATTAATAAAATAGATGCAAAAACAAAGATTAATTTTTGATGCTTGTTCTTGAAGAAATAATAAGTTACACAAATGTCTATCAATAATAGTCACAAGGAATAAACGGAAGAAAGCACAGAGAAATAAAATTTGGATTGAAAAAGAAAGCAAAACTGTGCTGCAACAGAAATTGAAATATAGGATAACAGTAACCAGAACAAATTTTATGCCAATACATTTAAAGACCTGAAAGAACTAAATGTAATGAATAACTTTCTAGGAAAATACAAATTACTAAATTTGACTCATGAAGATATGGCAAACTTAAAGAAAATATAACCAGTAAAGAACTTGAACATAGTCAAAAGTTTCACAAAGGACAGTAAGAAGACTTTTTACTGATATGTTTTACCATATCTTCAAGGGACAGTTAATTCATAATTTACACAAAATATTTCACAGATAGATAAGAAGTGGGAAAGATATTCAAGTGATTTTTAAGGAATAGTATAACTTTTTTTTTTTTTTAAGATTTTATTTATTTGACAGAGAGAAACACAGCCAGAGAGAGAACACAAGCAGGGGGAGTGAGAGACCGAGAAGCAGGCTTCCCGCCGTGCAGGGAGCCCAATGTGGGACTCGATCCTGGGTCTCTGAGATCATGACCTGAGCCAAAGGCAGTCGCTTAACCAACTGAGCCACCCAGGCGCCCAGGAATAGTATAACTTTTATCCTCAAATTAGAAGAGTATGCAGAGAATTCATAAATTATTTTCACTTATAAGTTTAAATTTAAAACAGAGTATTTTCAGATAAAATCAAGATAAAAAAACAATATATCAGAAACAATAATATTGTTATTGTTATATAAAAACAATATATCAGAACAAAGTAGTACTAATTCTTTGATTATAAGAATAATTCACCATTATATAAAGCTCTCAGTATAATTTTCCCAATAAACAGAAAATCATTTTACAAAATCAAACTACTCTACTTAATAAAAAAAAAAATTAGTAAAGTAGGCATAGATAAGGTTGCTTTTCTATTGAAAAATTACAGCAGTCTACATTTGTATATTTATGCTTTCTCTTCTTTATTGATTAACAAAAATATTGACTAATTTGGTCTACTCCTTTTATTTTATATACTTATATACTTCATTAATTTTAACCTTATCCTTATCATATCCTTCTAATTTTATCCTTATCACTTATTTCACATTTTCTCATTTATTTCGTGTTTTTCTAGTTTTCTGATCTGGAGATTTAATTTATTTTATCTACATACAATGATAAACATTTTAAGGCTATGTATTTTCCTGTAATCATTGACTTTATACCTAAATATTATATTTTAATATGAGATATTTTAATTATTACATTATCATAGGAATTAGTAATTCTTAGAAACAATTATGACCTGATTCTCAGGTTTTTCTTTTTTTAAAGATTTTTATTTATTTATTTGACAGAGAGAAACACAGCAAGAGAGGGAATACAGGGCGCCTGGGTGGCTCAGTGGGTTAAGCCTCTGCCTTCAGCTCAGGTCATGATCTCAGGTCCAGGGATCGAGGCCCGCATGGGCTCTCTGCTCAGCAGGGAGCCTGCTTCCTCCTCTCTCTCTGCCTGCTTGGGATCTCTCTCTCTCTCTCTCTCTCTCTCTCTCTCTCTCTCTCTCTGTCAAATAGATAAACAAAAATCTTAAAAAAAAACAAAAAGAGAGAGAGAGAGAGAGGGAATATAAACAGGGGGACTCAGAGAGGGAAAAGCAGGCTTCCAGGGAGCCTGATGTGGGCAGCTCAATCCGGGGTCTCCGGGATCATGACCTGAGCCGAAGGCAGTCGCTTACCAGCTGAGCCACCCAGGCTCCCCTGATTCTCAGTTTTATCCAAAGGACTAGTTTGTAAAACTGAAATTTAAAAAAAATTAAAACATTATTAGAAAAAGTTAGTATTGATTGGTTCAAAATTAGAAGCGTAAATAAATGGAATAGAATTTTGGTCAGAAGGACATGCAGAAGCACATAAATGAATTTAATATTAGGTAAATTTGGCTTTTAAGTTTAACAGGAGAAAGATGAAATATTTAATAATAAGTAAAGTTTGAATGTTTGATTATTTGGGAGAAAACAAAAGTTAAATCTCTATTAAAATTTTACATAACAGTAGGCTTCAGATAGATTAAAAATGCACACATAATATAGCATAAATATGTAAAGGAGAACAAATGGTTTTATATAATTTTTTAATCTTAGGTGTGGAAAGTGTTCATAAAACGACACTGAACGTATATACAGTTTCTGAGTTGTAAAATTTATAACGTAAAATGTAGAACATCTGAAGAAAGGTCTTTGACACAATAAGAAGACTAGTGACAAACTGGAATTAAAAATTTGCAATGTGCAATTATATAAATAATTTATAGTCAATATATAACAAGCACTATATATATAAATATGTGTAACATATATCAACAGTATATAAAGAACTCTTACCAATGAATAAAATAAGAACAACTATCTAAAAAAAACCCTGATCAACTGCACTAGCAAAATCCACTTCTAAAATGGTGCCCTTTTGAGGTGCCTGGCTGGCTCAGTCAGTAGAACATGTGACTCTTGATCTCAACTTTTTAAGTTAAAGCCCCAGATTAAGAATAATAAGTAAATAAATAAATAGGTGCCCTTTCATAAATATTTGAACATGTATGCAAATATATATATACCGATGTGCATGTAAATATGCTATAGTTAAAAATTACAAACAATGCCTAGGCCTGTTGTAAAGAAATGGAAAAAACAAATTATGGATCATAAGTACTATGAAGTTATGAATAAGAATGAAGTATATCTACATCATGTGCACCTGTGCATATTTTTATTCATGAAAGAGAGATTAAAAAGTACAAAAGATGGGGCGCCTGGGTGGCTCAGTTGGTTGAGCAACTGCCTTCGGCTCAGGTCATGATCCCGGAGTCCTGCATCGAGTCCCACATCGGGCTCCCTGCTCCGCGGGAAGCCTGCTTCTCCCGCTCTCACTCCCCCTGCTTGTGTTCCCTCTCTGGCTGTGTTTCTCTCTGTCAAATAAATAAAATCTTAAAAAAAAAAAAAAAAGTACAAAAGAGGGGTGGCTGGGTGGCTCGGTTCGTTAAGCATCTGCCTTTGGCTCAGGTCATGATCTCAGAGTTCTGGGACAAGTCTGGCTCCTGCTCATTGGGGAGCCTTCATTTCCCTCTCCTGCTCCCTTTACTGGTGCTCTCTAGCTCTCTGTGTAGAATAAGATCTTTTAAAATGAAAAAATTTTAAAAAGAAAAAAGTATAGAAGAGAAGAAAAAGAGAACCTAAGTGTGACTAAATCTAAGGTATACATTGATATGGTCAAGGAAGGGTGTGGTATGTCAGAATTCTCTTATTTTATTGCATATAATATTTAGTGTCTGATATTTTTATAATTTACATAGAATCTTAATTAAAAAATAAAATCTTATGCAACTAATGAATCACTGAACACTTCATATAAAACTACTGATGTACTATCAATGGCTAACTGAACATGATATTTTACATCAGAATACTTTGAATTCTATTCTTATTTATCTCATCCTCCATATCTAGTTAATACTAGTATCTTCACAGATGCACATCTGCATTTATACATTTTGAATTCTCAAAGTCCGATCATTAAAAACAAGGAAGATATTTAAAAATTATTCCAATATTTAAGGAGAGACTTATCCATTTTTGTATCCTCTGCAGAGTCTGGTAAAAAGTTCCTACTCCATAGGTTTGTGTTTTTATTTTGTTTTGCTTTGTTTTGTTTTTGGTATACTTTGCATGAAACATTATAATCTATAGGAGAATTTGATTATTGCTACCTTGAGAGTGTGAGATGGATGTTTTGAGTAACTATGGAGAAAAGCTTTATGTAGAGCTTTGACAATCAGAAAATTGCAGGAAAATGTTAAAGTAAAAAATATATATATGTATTTGAAGTCTTACAGAATATTTATTTATTTATTTATATTTTTTAGAATATTTAATTTGCATTAGTAGGGTCTTTATTTATAATTAAATATCAAGTAATTGTTAAAAATAACTTTGCCAGGGGCGTCTGGGTGGCTCAGTTGGTTAAGCGACTGCCTTTGGCTCACGTCATGATCCGGGAGACCCGGGATCGAGCCCCACATCGGGCTTCCTGCTCGGCAGGAAGTCTGGTTCTCCCTTTCTCACTCCCCCTGCTTGTGTTCCCTCTCTGGCTGTGTTTCTCTCTGTCAAATAAATAAAATCTTTAAAAAAAAATAACTTTGCCAGAATATATAAAATTAAATGTGCTTCTATATAACTGATTAACATATAAATAATCAAAGTTCAGTAAAAATACAAAATTGAAAAAAATTATAATAGCTGATTATTAAAACAGTTTTTAGATTATCTGATACCATGATTAGTATGCAATAAGTGTTTAATAAATATTAATTTAAAAAAAAATAATGTTTGGTATTTGCTGAGTGCTCATACTGTACCTGAACTTGTGGCAATTAGGATATATGCATTATCTTACTGTCTTATCACAACAACCCAAGGAATCAACTATAAGGATCATGGATCCCTGATCCCGGACAAGACTAGCATCTAGTGGTGATTAATTTAAGCTTTAATCAGATTAAAGTTACCTCAGAATTGTTATTCTGACACCCCAAGAAAGACAGGGAATTCAGAGGGACAAAAATTTAAATTGCTGAATAGCTGATTTGAAGATAGCACAGAATCCTAAATTAATGATGTTACAGCCTGTTGCTGAGAGGCTGTGTTAAGGGATCTGAGCACTATGGAAATATAAGAAACCTAATGTGGGCACTGAGGAACATAATTTACAAAGTTACTATTTTTGGAAAAATGCATTATTTTAATTAAATTTTTATATCATTATCATCTAAACTAATTCAATTCACTGGCTATATATATTACAGAAAGTTAAAGTATAGTTGGGTATAAAGAAAAGGGAAAAACCTGAAATACGTATTGTGATAAATAAGCAAAGAAAAAAATTGATACTGCCCATCTACACAGCAAACTATCAGTGTTGTCAAACCATGTCTCTCAAGTGCAAATGTGGTGGTATTTGGATTTTTGGACATGGCCTTTAATAAGCTAATAAATGGTTTCCATGGCATAACCCACATCCCACCCCAAAACTCCATGCACTTGAAATTGAGCAAGAGACCTCATGAGACTTCACACTCAATTACAAAGTCCTCTGAAGGGTGGCTTTATGCTGGTTTCCTCAATTAATTACACCAAGTGTCACCACGGACAGCTTGCAGCAGTTAATTGAATTTGACAGGTTAACTTGAGAGACCTATTCACTGAATGCACTAGAGACTGGGGGTGATCAAAAGGGCTGCCCAAGACAGAAAACAGAAGACTTCAAGGAAAGAAGAAAATAGTGGAGTCAGCATTGGGCAGCTTGGAAATATTTATCCCCAAAAAGAGAAGGATGACTAGAGATTACATCAGTGAGATACCATTTGATTATTCTTATTTTCTATTAGACTGTCCAATTTGCTTGTATTTTGGAGATTTCTGTGTGGCAATTTTATAATTTTGGAGGCTTTGAATTATTTTAATAGCTACACAAAATTAAAATATAGTGCTCTTAAAAAGAAAATTACGGGCGCCTGGGTGGCTCAGTTGGTTGGACGACTGCCTTCGGCTCAGGTCATGATCCCGGAGACCGGGGATCAAGTCCCACATTGGGCTCTCTGCTTATTTATTTATTTATCTAAATAAATATCTAAATAAATTTAAATTTTTATTTAATATTTATTTTTAATATTTTTAATAAAATAAATATATTTATTTAATATAAATAAATTAAATATTTATTTAAATATCTAAATAAATAAATAAAATCTTTAAAAAATAAAAAAATAAAATGCATATCTTATAGGCACCATATAATTTTCCAGCTTCTTTTGAAAAAAGAAAATTCCAGTAGGGAATATCTTTACCATTTATTTGGAATGTATATATCATTAATAGTCAATTTAATCATTGATATTTGATACAATTGAGTTTGCATTTAGCATGTTATTATTTGTTTCCTATTTATTTCTCCCTGAGTTGTGCTCCTCTGTTTCTCTTTTTGTGCTTTATTTTAGGTAAATGAAATGTCTCTTTAGAATTTCATTTTAGGCTTTATATTTTTAATTATATTTTTAGAGTTTCCTGTAGAGTGCTCCTCAATACAGTAACCACTAGCCCAAATGTGTCTATTTAATTTAAATCTCAATTAATAAATTTAATGCAATGATTAGTCTCACAATCTTACTGGAGATGGAAATAACACAAACAATTCTTCATTTCAGAAAAAGTCTCACATCAACACTGTGCAGAAGTTGGACACAAGAATAGGAGCACAGAGAGGACCAGAAAATGAAGGCAGGGATATCATTCATGATATAATAATTTTTAAAGTTATTATTATATAGGCTAGTATAGTGATATTCTGAATTAGAGAAATAGTAATGAGACTAGAACAGGGATTTTAGAGATATTTGAAGAAGAGAAGCAATGATAATTACTGAAAGGTGTTAGTGGAAGCAAAGGAAGTAAAAGCACAGGAAGAAGTCAAAGATGAATTTCGAATTAGGTTGACTGTTCTGAGGTCAGTGTTTTGACAAACATGGGGAAAATTGAAGCAGAAGACAATTTTAAAGTGGGGAAAGAAAAATAAGATCAATTTTGAACTTAAAATTGTGTTGCTATGGCCTCTGGGTGTGGTCAATCGGAAAAAAAAGAGTAATATTCTTTTTTTTTTTTTTTAAAGATTTTATTTGACAGAGAAACACAGTGAGAGAGGGAACACAAGCAGGGGGAGCGAGAAAGGGAGAAGCAGGCCTCCCGCCAAGCAGGGAGTCCAATGTGGGGCTCGATCCCGGGTCATGACCTGAGCTGAAAGCAGTCGTTTAACCAACTGAGCCACCCAGGTGCCCCTAAGATATGCATTTTAAAAATAAAGTCTTGGAGTGCCTGGGTGGCACAGTTGGTTAAGTATCCGACTTGGTTTCAGCTCAGGTCATGATCTCAGGGTCCTGGGATCAAGCCCTACATGAGACTCCACTCGATGCTTAACATGGAGTTAGCTTGATATTCTTCTGTCTCCATCTCCCACTTCCCTTCACACCCATACTGTCTCTCTCTCAAAATAAATAAATAAATCTTTAAAAAAAAACAGTCTTCTGTTGCAAGTAACATGCTGATTAAAGATCTAAGCTATAATGCCTATTTGAATAAAAACAAAGTGGATTTCTAAAAAGGAAGGATAATTGGAAATAATGAAAGGCATTTTACAAAGATAAAGGTAAAAAGAAAAAAGACATAACAATCATAACCAAAGCAAAGTCTCGAAATACATCAAGTAGCACTGATAGAACTAAAGAGAGGAACAGACATAGCCACAGTTTTTACTGGATATTTTTAAATCTTCTTTTAGCAACTGATAAAATACACAGTAAATAAAATCAGTAAGGAAATAGAAATTTGGAACATTGCTACTACAACCTTGGCCTCATAGACATTAGTAGAAGACAAACAACTGCAAATTACTCACTTTTTCCAAGTGCATATGGAATGTTAATAAAGGCACACCCTGTAGTAGACCATAAAACAACTCTGAATAACTTCAAAACTTGAAATCTTTTCGTGTGTAGCTTTTGGTCTCAGTAAAAATTAATACAGAAATTAATCACTACATATTTGGACACAACATTCACTATTAAATATAAAATAAAGTTAATAAGTTAGAATTTATCAAAATTAAACTTGAGCTCTCTGAAACAAAAAGAATAAGAAACACCACACACCGGGAGAGAATAGTTGTGAAATCTATCTGATAAAAGACTTGACTCATAAATAAATAGAGGTCTTATAAATCAATAATAAAAAGAAACACAGTTCAATTAAAACATGAGCTAGATAAATGGATCAACGGAACAGAATAAAGAGCCTAGAAATAGACCTCCATAAATATAGTCAATTGATCTTTGACAAAGGAGCAAAGGGAGTATGATGTAGCAAAGATAGTCTTTTCTAACAAATGGTGTTGAAACAAGTGGACAGCCACATGCAAAAAATTAATCTAGACAGAGAGCTTACAGCTTTCACAAAATTTAACTCAAAATGGATCACAGACCTAATGTGAAATGTAAAACTAGAAAACTCCTAGAAAATAACATGGTAAAACACCTAAATGACCCTGGGTACGGTGATGACCTATTTAGATACAATACTAAAGGCACAATATATGAAATAAATCATTGATAAGCTGGACTTCATTAAAAACAAAAACTTCTGCTCTGTGAAACACAATGTCAAGAGAATGACAAGACAAGCCATAGACTGAAAGAAAATATTTACAAAAGACCCATCTGATAAAGGACTATTATCCAAAATATACAAAGAAACCTTAAAATTCATCACTAAGAAACAAGCAATTAAAAATTCATCACTAAGAAACAAGCAATTAAAAATTTTAAATTTTAATTTAAAAACAACTAAAAATGGGCCAAAAACAATAACAGACACCTCACTGAGAAAGATGTAAACATGACAGATAAGAATACAAAAAGAAACTCCACATCATAGCCATCAAGAAAATGTAAATTAAAACAATGATGAAATACTACTACACACCTTTTAGGATGGACAAAATCCAGAACACTGGTGACACCAAAATGTTGGTGAAAATATGGAGCAACAAGAACTCTCTGTCAACTGCTGGTTATGAATGTAAAATGGCACAGCCACTTTGGAAGACAGTTTGGCAGTTTCTTACAAAACTAAACATGCTCTTACCATATGACCCAACAATTGTGCTTTCTTATTATTTACTCCAAGGTGTTGAAAACTCTGTTCATACACAAATCTATATACAGATGTTTATAGCAGCTTTACTAAAAGTTGCCAAAGCTTGAATTTGCCCAACATGTCCTACAGTAGATAAATGGATAATGGAATACTATCAAATGCTGAAAAAAAAAGTAAAGAAAAGATATGGAGTAAACTTAAATGTATACTACAAAGTGAAAAAAACACATATTAGTAAGCGAAAGAAGCCAATATGAAAAGGCAACATACTGTATGATTCAGACAAAATGAAATTCAAGAAAAGACAAAACTATGGAGACCGTAGAAGATTAATTTGCCTGGAGTTGGGGGTAGAGGAGAGAGGGAGGAAGAGATAAGGACAGCACAGAAGATTTTTAGGGCAGTGAAAATACTCTGTATAATACTGAAATGATAACTGGCATGCATCACACATTTGTCCAAACCTATAAAAGATAAAGCACCAGGAGTGAACTGTACTGTAAGCTGGGACTTTGGTTAATTTTAAACTCACCATACCATCTATCCATCTCTTCATCTATAATCTATTATCTGTCTTTTGTCTACCCTTATTTGTCTATCCCTTATTTGCCCTTACCTAAAACAAATATGCCCATTTTTAACAATCTGTCAATCTGAGTAAAGAGACTATGAGTGTCTAAAATTTTGGAGGATTAGGGGTGCCCAGCTGGCTCAGTCGGAGCATGCAACTTTTGATCTCAGGGTTGTATGGTTGAGCCCCATGGTCGGTGTAGAGATTACTTAAAAAAAAAAAAATCTTAAAAAAAATTTTTAAACATTTTGTAGTTTAAAAAACTTTTAACATAAAGTATTGGGAATACATGCCCTCCTTAATACTTAATACCAACCACCAGGCTCACCCATCCCTCACCTCCCTGCCAAACCCTCCGTTTGTTTCCCAGAGTCCAGTCTATCATGGTTTGTCTCCCGCTCTGATATCCCCCCTTCACTTTTCCTTTTCTTCTCCTAATGCCCTTCATATTATTCCTAATGTTCCACAAGTGAAACCATATGATAATTGACTTTCTCTGCTTGACTTATTTCACTCAGCATAATCTCCCCCAGTCCCGTCCATGTTGATGTAAAAGTTGGGTATTCATCCCTTCTGATGGCTGAGTAATATTCCACTGTATATATGGACCACATCTTCTTTATCCATCCACCTGTTAAAGGGCATCTTGGCTCTTTCCACAGTTTGGCTATTGTGGGCATTGTTGCTATGAACATTGGGATGCATGTGGCCCTTCTTTTCACTACATCTGTATCTTTGGGGTGAATACCCAGTAGTGCAATTGCTGGATCATAGGGTAGCTCTATTTTTAATTTTTGTATGGTGGCTAACATATCACAATTTTTTAAAAAAAGTATTTGGAAAATTTAAATGAAATTAGATTAAGAAAATCTTATCTTCTTTATCATTTATTTCTGCTTAACTTTTTTCACCACTGTCCACACATAACAACAAAATCATCTAGAGTTATGCTCATCTTAAGTTTCTAGTGAATCCGTATATAGAAAGATGTTATCTGCATTTATGTTTTCTCAATATCAGCCTCAATTAGTGCTGTGCAGAATTACCTTGCAGAACAGTTTGTCTAAGATGGTTTTTGGAATGATTTCTGCAATCATTTTGCTGTTAATTTATAACATGTCAAATAAATGTAGTATTTTCTAGAATAGAAAATAGTATTTTCTATGAACTTGGTCATTTTTTGCCATACCAGTAAGTTTCAGATCATCAATGAATTTGTTCTTTCAGTACTCAAAGTAAATGTTTGCACTTTTTCCAGTAACAGACTTTTCTCAGACTATTATATTTAGTACAAAATTAAATTATAGCATCACCATTTTTATTATGCATAAATTTATACTTTATATAACTGCAACAGCAGAAATGATGTGGTCATTGGATTAATTTCTCTACATTTATCATCATTCAATTTTTTTTAGAGAGAGAGAGAATACAAGCCTGAGAGGAGGTGGGCAGAGGGATAGAGACAATCTTTTTTGGGGGGAGGGGGGTAGAGAGAATCTTAAGCAGGCTCCACACTAGTGTGGTTTGATCCCACAACCCCAAGTTCATGACCGGAGCTGAAATCAAGAATTGGACGCTTCCAGGCACCTGGGTGGCACAGTTGGTTAAGCAACTGCCTTCGGCTCAGGTCATGGTCCCGGAGACCCGGGATCAAGGCCCACATCAGGCTTCCTGCTCAGCGGGAAGCCTGCTTCTCCCTCTCTAACTCCCCCTGCTTGTGTTCCCTCTCTAGCTGTGTTTCTCTCTGTCAAATAAATAAATAAAATCTTAAAAACAACAACAAAAAAGAATTGGACGCTTAACCACTGAGCCACCCAGGTACCCCTCCCTTTATTTTCTTAACTGATACTTGGAAGTTTTTATTATTTATATCTAACCATGTATTGGTTTGTACTAAATTAAGTTAAACTGAAACGATTCCCCAGAATTCCATGTCCTATGTATTCTATCAGAGTTGGCCAAATAGGAATTTGAGAATTGGAAGACAGAAGTAAAACAACTACCATTACTCTTTGGGGGTCATTGGATTAGGTGCCTTGACAGATAGGAAAAAAAAAGGTTTTCTTCCTGTTTTGCTCTATATCCAGCTCTTCTCACTGCCAGCCTTACTGACCAATAACAACTGAAGCTCATCATCAGATATTCGGCTAGAGAATTTTAAAAGCTCTAAGAGCTTTGCAATTTGGATAATTTCCCTAGACTTTTTCCTTAACTTCTCTTATATTTCCATTTTATTTGGTAGCTGGATATTACTGGCTTCTCAGAATCTTCTATAATTCCTCCTGTCAGTTCTTTAATAGGGCTGGCGACTGATCTCCCAAATCCCCCTTCCAGACCCTTTCTTCTTCAGTCTCTCCCATAATTAAATAAGGTCTTAGTCTCATGATTAATCCCTAACCCATAATTTCCATGGTAGATTTCTTTCCTTGCGTAAATCCTATTGACAGTTATTTATAAACAATAAGGAACACTTCACTGTCTTACATAGTGTTGGTCTATAAGATGTTGCACAATATAAAATAAAGCAATTGTTCTGCTACTTTTTTAGTTTTACCAGTTTCTACAGAATATGGTTATTCTTACTTCATGCTACTTATGTATGCAAAAATTCTAAGTAGTCCCTTTTATAAGACTAAGAAATAATTCAGCAGTAAAATTATTCAATTTAATGAATTGTATTACAAGTGCAATATGGGTTTGGAAACTTATCTTTGTTAAGCAAATAATTTGTTATTGAAATTTTTACTTGATAATTAGAAAAGAAGCTAAAGCTCATTTTTACAAAGTCTTAATGATTCCTTTACTTTGGATAGTTAAACAAAAGAAAATCCTTTGTTGTTAAGTTTAATTCACTTTTTCTCCTTTGCACTATACATTCCTTTGTAATTTTCAAGGTCATAGCTAATACACAATGAAGGATACATTTATTTCACCAGGGGACATAATAAATGGTAGATTTACACTTAAAAGCAAAAGTTCTGTCTTTAGTATGGTGAGATTCAGCTCCCTTCTCTGTACTTTAATTCCCAGTTCTTTGCAGTTTCCTCTCCTATACAAGTATTCATTATCACAGGGAGGAAGTCTTTGTCACATGCAGTGACAAATTGTTTCATTTATTTTAAATAGAGCCTTTGTATTTCACTCCATATGCTAATGCAAACACATCTTTAATGATTAGAAGAAGATAAAATCCCTACCTAGGAGGAGCAGAAACTTCTCAGCATTCACAGGCTTATAAGCAAATCACATACTGAGTTGCCAATCCAGCTGCCTGAACAACAGTCCTCTCTTAATCAGTAAATCATTATGCTTATAACAACATCAACAAAAAGTATTCCAGCCTAGTTTCATATCTTGCTTTGTACGTTCACAAAATTTATTCCAGAAGAAATCCCACTATTTTATTGACTCAAACAGTCCCACTTTAATAGTCAATTAAGAGTCTTATCCTAGGGGCGCCTGGGTGGCTCAGTTGGTTAAGCGACTGCCTTTGGCTCAGGTCATGATCCCGGAGACCCAGGATGGAGTCCCACATCTGGCTCCCTGCTCAGCGGGAAGCCTGCTTCTCCCTCTCTCACTCCCCCTGCTTGTGTTCCCTCTCTGGCTGTGTTTCTCTCTGTCAAATAAATAAAATCTTAGGAAAAAAAGAGTCTTATCCTATCTCCAAGTCAAGGCCCAAGCCATGGTGCTTATGAATTTATGAAGTCACAATGGTTAAACGCTTCACCATTAAATCTTATAAAATGATTTGCTATCCAAATATCACCAGTACAATATGTTAATATGACAAAACTGAGTTTATTACTTACTGTGATAAGAGAGAATACCACCTTACAAAGCTTTGGCAGCATCTTGGAGGGGGATGCATACAGCAAGAAGTTGCAATTAATCATTATTAATTAATTTTGGTGTCTCCTGGTTTATAAGCCACTGACTTCAATCTAAAATACACTGTGCTATAGGCAATACTTAAGACTTTTTTGAATAATATTATAGGAATAATGGCCTCTGCATGCCAATATAGATTAGTAAAAGATAACACCTTAGTTAGGTGTCCTGCCACAAAGCCTTAAATAATTTTTCTACATTTGTGCAGATCTTTAGCTTCTGAAGGTAACCAAGTTGCCCCATGTGTGTTCTGAAGGCCATACCAGATCTGGGTGGAAAAGGCTAAAGTTAACCGCTTTTATCTAACAAAACTACCATTCCTTTACAGTGATAAACAGGGGCTAAGGAGAATTCAGCAGTGGATGAATTTTCTAGTTGCCTTTTCATACCCACTTGAGGAACCACTTCCTCTGGGAAATCTTGGAACCTTCACTTTGAATTAGGAATCCCTTCTATGTTCTCTCATAGGATCTATAATTATCCGGCATCAAATTCTATTATTACAATTATATGTGCATTTCTTCATATTTCTTATCAATCTGTTGTTAAGTCCTTAAAAGTAAAATATGCCTGGGGAACCTGGGTGGCTCAGTCAATCTCCTGACTCTTGGTTTCAGCTCAGGTCATGACCTCAAGGTAATGAGATTGAGTCCCATGTGAGCTCCATGCTCAGCAGGGAGTCTGCTTGAGATTCTCTCTCCCCTTCTTCCTCTTTCTCTGTCCCTGACCCCACCCATGCATATTCTCTTTAAAGTAAATAAATATATCTAAACAAAAGTAAAATATGCCTGATGAGGTTCAGTATCCAAAATGTCAAGAAATGCTGCTTGAATAAATAAACAAAATAATTTATACTGATCTGTGAAATACTAATTCTCTCCTTAGAAATATGATAATAAAAATGCCTTTAGTAAGGGGGGGGGGAGGTTATATCCAGATGTTTTCAAAAACTCTTAGATTATTGGATCCATCTTAATGGGAATGTAAAAAGCATGATTCTTGAAATGTCATAAGTGATTCTTTTACAGAAATCATGATTACATGTCAAAATTTTAGATACTTATTACTTGGGAATCAGCAGAAAGACAAGAAAGAATTTGACGGCAAGGAACTGATGAATCCAGAGAGGGGGAGGAATACTGAATTTAAAATTTCAAATTATATAAAATCAATCAGCTTTTTATCATAAAACCAAAACCTTTAGGGTCGTTACTTTCTCAACAAGTCAAAAAAATAAATAAAAATTAAAAATTAAAAAAAAATTACAGATTAGGGGTTTTTTAAAATTAATCTCAAAAGTTAAATGACTCTACAAGATTTAGACCTTTATCACTGCTACTAAAACAAGGTTACATCCTCTCAGAGAACTAGAAAACTACAATGCAGCCTTGTTAGAAAAGTATCCAGGAGCATCTGGGTGGCTCAGTTGGTTAGGTATCCAACTCTTGATTTTGGGTCAGGTCATGATCTCAGGGCAATGGGATTAAGCCCCAGCTTCGGGCCCCCCACTGGGCATGGAGACCGCTTAAGATTCTCTCTTTCCCTCTCCTTCTGCTCCTTCCTGCCTTTCTTTAAAAACAAACAAACAAACACCTAAGAAAGAAAACCCTCTAGAACAATGGTGCATACAGTTCTGTTGTGTGAACCATTACCAGCCTGCTAAGAAGTAGGGAGCCATACTAGAAGGTAAATCACATGTATATCTCCAAGTATACTAAAGATTTACATTCACGTGCAAGCTTCTTATCCCATTGTGAATCACATTCTTCATGGACCAGGAAGTCAAATGGTGAAAGTTACAGTGCTTTTCAAGTGCCTTTGCATATTCCAGGTCTGAGTATGCTTCTGAAAGTTCTCTTATTTTGTTTTAAGAATGAATATGAATAAAGAACTTTATTAGAACCTAGATTATGTGGTGGTGGCTTGCGAGTTGAAGCCAACAAAACAGAACTGGATCAAAATCCTTCTTTTCCTTAAGAATCACCTCAGTTCCTTTGAAGGAAATGAAACACTACCATAATGGGTTGAATGGTGGCCCTCCAAAAGATATGTTCACATCCTACTCCCCTAAAATAACCTGTTAATGTTACCTTACTTAGAAAGGGGGTCTTTGCACATGTAATTAAGGTAAGGACATTGAGATGACGATTAACTGGTGTCAAGTGATGAGTGTCCTTATAAGAGACACACAGAAGAGAAAACAGACACAGAGGGAAAGGCAACGTGAAACAGAGGCAGCAACTGGGGTCTGGCCTCAAGTCAATGGAGCTGGCAACCACCAGAAGCTGAAAGAGGTAAGGAACAGATTTGGCCCTTCTAGAATTGAGACTTCTAGACACCAGATTTGTGAGAGAATAGATTTTTGCTGTTTTAAGCCACAAAGTGTGTAGTGTTCTGTTATGGCAACCAGAGGGAACTAATATAACGACTTTCATGTTCTGCATTATCTAAAATTCTGTGTAAATCAGTAAGTGAACTGTTAACACCAGCCGTGATAGACTCCTACCCCAGTTGTGTAAAAGATGTGTTGTCTTTGTGATGGATGTCCTGTTAAGACCCCTTAAATAAACCTTAATTTCACTTTTATAACTGGCTCATTTATCTTATGGTCACATTAATTTGTGACTGCTACTCACAGAACATTTCTATTATTACTAATTTCTCATATTGAAATGAAACTCTAAGCACCATCAGAATTGGCTAGACTCAAATTAGATAAATTAGCCTGAATCGTATAAAGTTGGCATTTTTGTAGTTAAAAAATGGTTGCATATTGGCATTTTCATTTGGTTCAGCTTTAATGATCAATGGAAATTACTCAAGGGAAAAAAACAAAACATGGCCTATAAGTACTTGATATTTTGATTATTATTCTCTTCTTCAATGGGTTTTGTCAAGGCTTTTCTGTGGTTCAGAGTATAATTCTTTGGTAGTGACAGTGTCTTCTATGAATAAATCACACACTTCACAACACACTACACAGAGAAGAAATAGAACAACAGATAAAATAAGCACAGAACCATTAGAGATGCCTGTTCTTGTTCATAAGTTCTCATCACTGCCTGATTTAATTTTCTCTTGGCCAAAATAGTCCTTACTCTGGTGATGTTCTGAAATAAAACCATAAACATTGATGCGTGTTCAAACAAAAGTGAGGTCTGGTTCATTAAAAAGCGCTTACTGGGCTGACAACATACACTCAGCTGGTTGTTTTTATACATGATTCAGAGGCAAGATATAAACATGAATCATAGAAAGAGAAGTAACTGGAGATCCTTATCTTCTGGAATATCAAAACACTGCCACCCACAGGTTATTTTCAAGGATATTTCTTCATATATGCATAACTCAAATAGAGATTCCTTTTACCTCAAATTCTAGCAGTTTTACTCATTAATGGAAATCTCCATTTTTTTTAAAATAAAGAACTAACACCATAATAGGAAAAGTGTGAGAATATGAAAAATACAGAAATTTTTGTAACTGTACTGTTTTATATATTACATTAATCTCATTTTTCTCAAATAAAGTACACCTAAATATTTTTTTAATTTTACAAATGGAGATCAATTATGAAGGGCTTCCCAAATTAATTTCACTGTAGGATTCCTGTCTCAAAACACAGTTGATAGAATTTGATAGAACACTTTGGATAGTAACTATAATATCATATTAAAAGAGGTATATCAAATAAATTAAGTAGATAGAAACTATAGTGCCACAAACTATTATTTGCTATCATATAGTGACTTTAAGGAATTTCCTATACACTCAACTAAAACTGTTTAGTATAACTTCTAATTCCATTTTTGAAATATATATATAGTTTATATTTACTTAGATTTCTTTTTTTTTAAGATTTTATTTATTTATTTGACAAAGAGAAACACAGCTAGAGAGGGAACACAAGCAGGGGGAGTGAGACAGGGAGAAGTAGGCTTCCCGCCGAGCAGGGAGCCCGATGTGGGACTCGATCCCGGATCTCCGGGATCATGACCTGAGCCAAAGGCAGTCGCTTAATCAGCTGGCTACCCAGGCGCCCCTATTTAGATTTCTAATTATAGTTTTGAAACTCAAATCCTATTCAATTTGGTCACAGGAAGACAGTTGTAGGGGTCATTAGAGATTGTCATGTCTAAAAATTACTGCTGATATATCTAACTGAAAAATAAAAAGCAATGTGTTCTGTCCAATACAAAAGAAAATATTTTCCCTGCAAAATCCAAAGCCAAGGAAAAATCCTGATATCTTCCCATGTTAATCACCTATGGTACTTGATCTGTAATACTTTTGACATCCTTATTTTTCTACAGGTATTATAGATATTTATGTACATGTTCTACGTCCTTTACTAGATTGCAAGGTCCTTCAGATTAAAAAAAAATAGTGTGGGGGTAAACACATATACACATACAGCCACCCATCCTTATATATCTCAATTTTTAAACTAATACATGCTTAAATACAGAAATAGGTCATAAATAATACTTATAATTCTACTATCTGGAAATAACTATTGCTAAAATTTTCCTATGTCCTTCTCCTTTTAGAAAAATAAATTATTATATATCCATTTTTATATCAGTCAGATCCCATCTTCCATAGAAAATAAGAATATGTTGTATATCTGTCTTTGCTTTGTGTCTCTATAATAGTTAAGATAATTCATTGATTTTTTTTAAATATATGTAACTCTAGAGCACCCAGTGAACACCTAAGGAAGTTGATATGAAGAGGAAAATTTTTCTGTCCTTAAGCAGTATTATAGACTTCTCCAATTAAAACAACAAAGCATGCAGAAAAGCATTGTTCTGCCTTTGAATTAAAATTCTTTTGTAAAAAATAGATGAAAAATGCTTTCTAGTCCTAAGGGTAAAGGACGTTTAAAAACTTAAAAACTTTTCTTGTTTGTTCATTAAAAGATGTGGAATATCCTTGAACATCACAAAAGATTTCATCTGATTAGTAGAATAATAGTAAGAATGAGAAATACCTTTTGCTAGTACTAGAAGTTATTGCAGAGAAGAAAGTATGATCCAATTAGTAGAATTACCCAAAAATGAAACCAGAAACTCACACTTAGCTATTTGAGCAATAAGAACATTGTGACTGAAGACTCCTTTTCCCTCAGTGAGAGGGACGCTATGTAAGGTCAACTTATGAAGAACTGGGGCTTCTTTTCATCTGGAAGTGTTACTGCAGAATCCCGTGCCCCGATCCGCAGGTTCTCGGTAGCTGCCTAGAGGACTTCCCAATGACTTCTTCAACTTCTAATGCCACATTTCTAGACTGCCTAGTTCCAAGCATCATATATATTCCCCAATGACAAAACTGCTTTTTTCCCATATGTCTTATAGAAAGTTGGACTAGCAGGAAAGCAATGACCCTCACTGGAAGACATATTCACACTACAGGCCCAGTGGATCCTAGGCTCTACTTCTCACAAACACACTCAAAACTTTAATTTTAGTAAGAATACCTGGTACCTTTGTCATTTATCCAGTGGTCAGTACTGATGAAATGCAACTAAACCTAATCATCTCTCTGACTAATACCATTTAAGCCACAAAGAAATGTTTCTTCATGTCTATGAGTTTGGTGGAGCAACCACAAGAGTGGTTCAATAAAAGAAAGTTGAATTGATTAATTTAAAAACCCTGCATTTCAGAAAGCTGAACACAACTGATTTTTGCATAAATAACTATCTTCTCCCAATAGCCCCAAGCATTTATTGTCTTGCTGGGTTGTTTTAGTTTATTGTATAGAATTACACATGAATTAGTGGGCAATCACAAGAGTTGCACGTGGGAACTGAATAATACTTTGTAATTAAATACATTACTCTTAAATTTGTATACATGTAGCTTGAGACATATTTCATTGGTAATTTTATAGACTTCAAATGTTAGAATTATAGTTTATTTTTCTAAATGTTGATTTTCTGGGGTTCAAAAATATAAAAGTTTTTTAATTTATTTAAATGTTTGATTTGGAATTTAAAATTATTTAATTATAATTTTTAAAAAATATTTTATTTATATGACAGAGAGAAACACAGCTAGAGAGGGAACACAAGCAGGGGAAGTGAGAGAGGGAGGGGCAGTCTTCCTGCCAAGCAGAGCGCCTGATGTGGGACTTGATCCAGGGACTCTGGGATCATGACCTGACCTGAAGGCAGTTGCTTAACCAACTGAGCCACTGAGCCACCCACGCGCCCCTAATTATAATTTTCTTAAAAAGATTATAGTTATTTATTTGACAGAGAGAGAGACAGCCAGAGAGGCAACAGAGAAAGAAGCAGGCTTCCTGGTGAGCAGGGATCATGGGATCATGACCGTGGGATCATGACCTGAGCCAAAGGCAGATGCGTAATGATGGAAAAACCCAGGTGCTCCTGTAATAATATTTAGCTTTTTATTATTTATTTTAAGATTTTATTTATTTATTTGACAGAGAGAAACACAGCTGGAGAGGGAACACAAGCAGGGGGAGTGAGAGAAGGAGAAGCAGGCTTCCTGCTGAGCAGGGAGCCTGATGCAGGGCTTGATCCTGGGTCTCCAGGATTATGACCTGAGCTGAATGCAGTCACTTAACCAACTGAGCCACCCAGGCACCCCAAATATTGAAAGCCTTAATTACAGAAACACATTGGCTTTACTAAAAATAAAGTAAGAAATGGAATAAATAATAACATATATGAAATGTCATAAAAGTTAATAGAATAAATAATAATATGAATTATTCATGTATTTACTTATTACTTATCTGAACATTGTTGGCCTGTCAACAAGACATCCAGAAATGCCTGATAATGATTAAATTCAGTTAATTTTGATATCTTGCTGACCTTCAGTTGTAGAAAAACCATAGTTATACAAAAATTTTTTTACTTTGTCTTTATGAAGACATATTTTACTTTGTTTTTCTGAAAGTATATTTGATAAAATAGAATAATCAAAATGTTTTATTTACGTATTTGTTGCCTTATATAATTTTCAAATGTTTAGACTTTAGCATACAGATATTGATTTATTTTCTCTCATAGAAGATTTCTCAGATGTAAGGAGTGGACCTGATTTTAGTATACTTCCAAGTACTGTAGCTATTTTTCAAAGTAGGTAGGAGTGGGTATATGAGTGCCCACCTATGACTAAAAGTGTTTTTCATAAGCCTTCTACAGAAATGTAAGGTAGCTAGATATAAAAATCTTGAGTCACATTTTTTTAACATTCATAATATCCAAATACTGACTATTTGAAAGTATTTTCTATGTTTTGGATATTAGTTGACTTTTTTCTTTAATCTTTTGGAATATTTTATCTATTTTTTCTAATTATAAATCTTTTTGTATTCTTTTCCTCATATGATAAATTTGTTAACCTGACATTAATCCAGAATGGGAACAACATTTTTTAAAGTAATTATTTTATCTGACTTGATTTTTGTGATTTCCTCTTTGGGAATATCTTTTCCTTCATTTCTTCATGTATGCTTTCACCTTCTGTTCTCTGTGTTTGTCACCTCTCTCACATTCTTTTCATGTATTTCCTCACATTCTAGGGACCAGTCGTCATAAATCTGATTTGATTAACCACATCATCAGATCACTCATTAATGATTCAAAACTTTTCTTGCCAATACAAATATTATACTTTATTATTGCGTCCACTTCCATTTTTATTTTTATCCTTTTGCCTTCATATTAGCCTTTATGACTTTCTATTCCTGTTTCATTGAGGCCAATAGTACTATAATTCATGTCTGAAGGATGCTTATCTAACAAACATACTTTTTCCATAATGTACCTAATAGCCTTATCGAGCTAGAACACTAGACAACAACAATTCATCACTATGCTCCAGGGCCATTGTAAATGGCAAAGTCACCAATAAAAAGCACAGAAATACAAAACAAAAAAACAAAAAACAAAAAACACCGCAAACCCCATGACATTAAATAGACTGCAAAAAGGATTTTTCATAGCAGGAGAGCTAAAAAAGCAGACAGAGTGGAGTGTCTGGGTTGAGGGCTGAAATTTTCACTGCTTTGTATGTATCTACAAATAATCGTGAAAGCTGTGTAGCGACTGATTTTAGGGTTATCAACTTAGAAAGAAGCAAATTTACAAATGTGGATTCTATGAATAATAACAATCAAATGTGTATTGTTTTCCTTTCATTTACTTTCAGCCTGTCAGCTTCTTTGTATTCAAAATGCATATTTTGGAGATATCATAAAGTTGAGTCTTTTAAAAAAATCTATTCTGATAATTTTTTGCCTTTTAACTAGAATTTTAGTCTGTTACTATTGTAGTTATTAATATGTGTCTACTATTTTATTTGTTTTCTGTCCTCTTTTGTGTCCCTCTAGTTCACCTTTTCTCATTCTTTTAGATGAATTAAAAGTTATTTTTTAGAATTCCAAGGGAAATTTATGTATTAGGGTTTTAGCAATGCATCATATAATTTTAAAATAATTTCTCCTGTGATTACAACGCACATCTTTATTTTTCAGTCTACTACGAGTTAATATTATACCAATTCTTGTAAAATGTGAGGAAATACTGAAATTGCATAGAGCCATTTTCCTCCTTCCATCTTTTATACTAGGGAGGGAAGCATATTGGGCTTTTTTGTGCCAGTCTCTGTCTGTTATTGCTTCAGAAAAGCAGCCATAGTCAGTATGTTAGGGAATGGGCATAACTGCATTCCAATTAAAAACTATTTACAAAAACAGGCTGTAATATGCTGACCCCTCACCTGCCAAAACATTATTCTGTTACAATTTATTGTAATCACAGAATGATTTAAGGCATTTCTACGTGACGGCAATGATAGAATTAATAGCTAAATCAAAGATTTATAGGATGAAGGAGTTTGAAAAGGTGGGAATAAGATAGTTTGAGAATCAAAATGCTTATATTGTGTCTCTCTCTTGCAATAATTGCATGATATTTGGCAATCTATTAAATGCCTCCTAGCCTTAGCTTTCTCACTTATGAGATACTATGATTATTATATCTTCCTAATTTTATCAACATATACATGAAAATATCATATAAATAAAATTTAAAAGTCATGCAAATGTTGTTACTGTATTATTTCTGTGATTACTAGCATCTGAATTCATAAGAATATTTTTCAGATCTGTTCATTGATTAACAACACTGAAAATGCCTACATGTTTGGAAATAGGCGAAAGCCCTTTGTTACACATGCAATGGAATGTAAGGGTGAGGACAAGGACAGAATTGGTGGGGTGCTTTTGTTTTTAGTTTTTCTTTTTCTTTATACTTTGTTGTCTGTGAAGATTACTTTTTAAAACAGTATGATTTAATACACTGACACAAGAGGAATTACTTGGTTTTGTTGAAATGCAAATAATTAATAATAAAAGGTATATTTTTAACATTTTACTTTATATTTACTGGGAAGGTTAATTTTTAACATAAAAATATTCAAATGAGATTTAAATGAATGGTGACAAATAGTGTTTTAAAAAAGACACAAAGCCAGCTATTTGTAATATTACAGAATTGTTTAACTTGATTTTAAAAATATATACATTAGTACTTCAAGAACATATATTAATGATTTATTCTATCAGTTCCCAAATATTCCCAACCCAATGACAATCCAAACCTTCCCCTGTGAAGTGATTAATGTCACTTAATCTCTCTGTCTCCTCTCAATAGAGGGTGAAGTAAGTTAAGGAACTGGCTTACATGATTGTGGAGGGGCTGGAAAATTTGAAATTCATAGAGCAGGTAAGCAAACTGGAAATTCGGGAAGGTGTTGATGCTATAGTCTTACGCAAAACTTTTTCTTCCTCAGGAAACCTCAGTTATTAAGGTCTTTCAGCTGTTGGATAAACCCCCTCACATTACTGAAGTTAATTTCCTTTACTTAAAGTTGATTGATTCTGATGTTAACCACAGCTATAAAATAATGTTACAGTAAAACCTAGATTAGTTTTCTTTCCCTAGATTAGTTTTTAATGAAATAACTGGGTACTCTAGCCAACCAAGTTGACAAATAAAGCTAACCATACTCCTACCATATCAGACTACTAAAAAAGTATGTTGGTTTTCAGTGTCATAGCTCTCATGAAACATTAAAGCCATCATAGGAAAGATTGGAGAGAAGAATTAACCACAGAACCCTTTGCTCAGCATTTGTCTGCTGCCCTAAATGTCTGTGTTTAGAACTGAAGCAGAGCTCCAAATAGCTGCCCAGAGCTTGAACAACCCTAAAGGCACTCTGTTTCTGGAACCTTGATTATCCAGCTCTTTCTTGATTCTGAAGGACTGTTTTTTATTGGAAAAGAGCACAAATGAGCAGCAGGTAATTAATTTGACCTTATAGTAAAACAATGATCAGAAATGACATGACTTTCAGTTTCCCACATTAACAGAAATTAAGCTAGCTCACCCACCAGACTTGAGCCAGTTTGCATGTCTGAGGAGACTGCAAAAGAGATATGATTATTTTCAGTACATTTTTAAGGAAAACTACTTAATTAGAATAGATATGTCAATCTTGAATTGGCCACATGAAATACATTTTCCTTCACAAAAATAATAAAGGTTTATGTCCAAATTAAGTATTCAAACCATTTGGAATAATGCCCAATTAATACAAATGTCAAATTAATTTTAACTTTTTTAAAAAAGACAAAACAGAGTACAGTCCATTCACAAAATAAACTTGAAAACCCCTGATTATTTTAAAAGAAGCATTTAAAAGAAGTGTTATGGTTAAGTTTTCCATAGTAATTTGGCTTTTTGTTCAGTTCATTTGTGAATTAACTAATGGTTTCAATTATTAAAATAGTAGCTGTAAACGAGAAATGAAATGTTGAAGAGATTTATCCTATCATCCAATCATTTTCATGCCAAATACTCAGATTAAAAGTTTTATGCTTGTTAGGTGATCTTAAATGTAAAATTTTAGTGCTATTATGCAAATTTATTTTTTTTAAAGATTTTATTTATTTGACAGAGAGAAACAGAGCTAGAGAGAGAACACAAGCAGGGGGAGTGAGGGAGGGAGAAGCAGGCTTCCCGCTGAGCAGGGAGCCAGATGCAGAGCTCCATACTAGGACTCCGGGATCAGGAAGCAGAGCCGAAGGCAGACACTTAACAACCAAGCCACCCAGGCACCCCTATTATGCAAGTTTCTATTGGCCAAGACTCTAATAAGGCCTAATAAAGTATGTTTTTATTACCTCACAGAACATCATACTGTTTAAGTTAAGCAATTATATTTAATTTTTATAAAATTCTTAATATAACCACTAAAACTGCCAAAAGTATCTCTCAAAAATATCTCTAATACTATCTTAAAGTATTAAGCATAATGCCTTGAAAAGTACATTAGCACTTCTGGGGCCACTCAACCTCTGCATTCTCTAGGTAGCCCTATTCTATAGCATATTTATTTCTGGGATTATGAAGTGCTTCTCTGACTCTGTTAGATGAATCAATCAATTCGATATTTTAATTGCTTGAATGGCAATTTACCTAAGACCTATTTTTAAACCTGCTCTTAGAACCATGTGATAAAATCAATACGATGTTACCTGTGTATATGGCTATCTGTATATATAAAAAGACAACTGATTTTTGTATAATGATTTTATATCCTACAACTATTTAAAATTAATTTATTAGTTCTTACAATTTTTTGTTAATTCTTTAGGGCTTTCTACGTATAAGACTGTCATCTAAGAACAGAGACAGTTTTATTTCTTTCTTTACATTTTGGATGCATTTTATTTCTTTTTCTTGTTTAATTGCTTTGGGAGAACTCTTCATGTTAAATCGAAGTGGTAAGAGTGGGCACACTTGCTCTGTTCCTGATCTTAGAGCTTTGAGTTTTTCACAAATGAGGTTATCTGTGGACTTTTCATATGTGATCTTTATCCCTGAGGTAATTTCCTTTTATTTCTAGTTTATTGAGTTTTTATCATAAAAGGTTATTGAATGTTGTCAGATGTTTTGCATCAGTTAAGATTATCATGTGGGTTTTGACCTTCATTTTATTAGTAATGGTAAATTATATTAATTTTTTTTCAAATATTGAAACCATCCTTACATTCAGGAATAAATCCCACTTGATTCTGATATAGAGTTAACCCCTGAACAATGCAGGGGTTAAACACATTGCCCCCTGCACAGCTGAAAACTCTGTGTATAACTTTTGACTCCCCAGAAACTTAACTGCAAAGAGCCTGCTGTTGACTGGAAGCCTTACTGATAATGTGAACAGTTCATTAACACATATTTTGTATGTTATGCATATTATAAAACGCACCTTCAATAAAGTAATCTGGAGAAAATAAAACATTATTAAGAAAATAATAAGAATAAATGCATTTACAGTACTACACTGTATCAAAAAAATCCATGGATAAGTGGACTTGCACAGTTCAAATCCATGCTGTTCAAAGGTCAATTGTATAATCCTTTTAATGTGCTGCTGAATTCAGTTTACTAGTATTCTGTTGAAAAATTTTGCAACTGTATTCATCAGGGATATAGAAATTTCTCTTCTGGTATCTTTATCTGGTTTTCATATCAGGATAATACTGGCCTCATAAAATAAGTTTGAAAGTGTTTCCTTCTTTTTGAACTTTTGGAAAAGTTTGAGAAGGATTGGTGTATCTTTTAAATATTTAGTAGAATTTGTCAATGAAGGTATTAGGTCCTAAGTATTTATTTGCAGAGTCATCTAAAGCAATTGTAGTAATTTCCTGAAGGCTGCTTGGTTCTTCAAATTGATTTTTATAAGTGACACATTAGTTCAATATTTTTTAATAATTCAGCTGTATATCAAAGATTTAAAATCAGAAAAAAATGAATAAAGTAACAAGTTGCTTATTTTTAAAAATAATTGTGTGTAATGCTCCTATTGCCTATACCTAAATATTTAAAATTCCTCAAATTTTTAAAATTCTTGAAAGTACTACTTTAAAAGAAGGGGGTTTAGTTCAACTGAATTTGCAGCTATGTGTTAAAATTTTCCCCTTTGAACATCTAATTTTTCTCCTTAGGACACTATTTTTATCCAGCCAGCTAATTTTTTTTAGAATTAATGATAACCATATTTACCTGGGAATCCTTTATCACTGGTGACAAGTTTTAAATCTAAAAACTAATCACTGGATCTGAATACAGATTTCCAGTAGTGGAAATTAGAAGATTCCTCAAACCCTGAATTTTAGAATGAATTACTTTTATGTTCCAATTTTACAAAAATGTAATATACAAATAATCATTGAAAAGAGAACAAGTTATATCATGAAAATATTTTCAGAACCCAGAGAACATTAACTACACTTTTTTTTTTTTTGCTTGTCTCTAACTTAGAAATAACCGAGGACCCAAACAGATCACTCAATTATAATTTTATGCAGATTTAACCCCAGGACTCACAAAAGCAGTTATGATTTAATGTACTCTATTGCTCAATATTCACTGAACCAACTACATGAAACATACTCAATAAATTCAATAGTAGAGTGGTTAACAAGATATACAGTCTCCAAAATTCAACAATCTAGATGGGTATCCTAGGAAGAGAAGATGTGAATAAAAAGTGGTATAATAAATCCTCTGTTGGCTATAACCATAGGGTGCTGTATGAACACATAGTAGGACACCAAATTCAGTCTGATATTGACAGATAAGCCTTTTCACTGGAAATGATGTGTTAGTTGTGACCCATAGAACATGAATGAGTTAGGTAAGGAAAGAGAAAAATTAAGGTAAAATACTTTGATAGGAGGAACATTATTCACAAAGACATAGACCTAACAGGGAGTATGGTGATTTGTGCAAAAATAAGCTAATATTTTTGAGAAATAACTTGAAGTGGAAAACAAATGAGAAAAGACTGGAGAGCTAAAGAGAGGTTAGTATTTCATTTTAAGGGTATTGAAAATATTCAAAGAGATGCCATAATGCATTTGGAGCTTTAAAAAGATTACTCTGGCTGCCATATGGAAAATGTATTTGAGAATATAAAAATCAAATGTAGAGACTCTTCTTTAATTATATCCAAGAGAAGAGAGAAAGACAGCTATAAAAAAAAAAAAATGGGACAACTGGAGAAATTTGAATACGAACTATATACTAGATTATCATATACTATCGATGTTAAATTGTCAGAGCATGATAATTACATTGTAGTTATGTAAGAGAATGTCCTGGTTCTTAAAAAATAAGTGACAGAATACTTAGGGGGAAACTTTCATTAAGTCTGCAACTAAATCTCAAATAATTCAGTAGGAATGGAGGGAGAAGCAGGCGGGAAGTGGGGGGAGAGAGAGAATTGGTCAGGGGAGGAGGTGAATGTACTAAGTAATAAATGGTGAACTGAGGTGAAGAGAATGTAGATGAATACTGTACTATTCTTACTTACAAGTTTCTGTAGATTTGAATTTTTTCAGAAAATGGAAACATTCTAATGAAAAAAGAAGAAAAATTCAAATAATGGTGTGTTAAAGATGGTCAAGAACAGAGAAGACTCTTCTGGTGATCCAGGCATGAGATGATAGTGTTTTTCTTTGACATGGATGCTAAGGAATTAGCTCCAGGATTTAGTATGACTCTCTCCTCCCCCCATCCCCCATCACTACACACAC
This sequence comes from Spilogale gracilis, assembly GCA_004023965.1. NCBI lineage: Eukaryota > Metazoa > Chordata > Mammalia > Carnivora > Mephitidae > Spilogale > Spilogale gracilis. The sequence goes on from PITA01000184.1 coordinate 57,366, forward strand.
ATACACCTATACCTTACAAGCTATGTGGATTTTTTTTTCTCATATTGTTTGCTGAAAGCAAAAGTTACATAAGAGATGATTTATTATCTCTAAACTAAAAGATACTCTTACAATTAAAGATCTTTGTACCCAGCAGATGGGTCCTGGCTCAAGGTGTCTCCATCAGCCTGTCGTTTCACCTTCCACTGATGTACTCTTATAATTACTACATAGTTATGAAAAGTCAAGCTTTTGAACCCCAGAAAGTGAAATGAATGAATAAATGAATGAATGAATGAATGTGGGTCTGGTGTTGTTATTGTACCAGTAGTGATCACTGCAAATTCTTGGAGGGGGTCTTTTTTGTTTGTTTGTATAAAATCCATGTTCAAGTTTTCCTAAAATCGAGTTTATAAGTTTTGTTAATATACTGCCCACCACTATTTCTTTGATTAAGAGTTTAACCAATTAATAGGTTCAAAAGTCCATTCTTACTAGTACAAAGACAGGATAAACCTTTTAGACATTCAAAATGGCAACTGCTCAGCTTTTGTATATGTGTATGCTACCTGTGTACCAAAGTACTAACCATCAGAAACAGGTCTTACAGATTCTACCAGTCTAAACCAGGGTACCGCCAGTCAGGAAAGCAGCAGTGAACACTTACATGTATTTTCTACCTGCCAGGCATTCTTCTTTGAGCTTTACTTAAATAAATTCATTTATTTCCCACCATAAATCTATAGTGATACCATGATGACAATTTTCATTTTACAGAGAAGGAAATTGAGTGCAAGAGTTTAATGTCACAGAGTAAGCATTTGAGTCTGATGTCAAACCCAGGCAATCTGGCTGTTGATCTCTATTAGGAAGGGGAAAGTGACTTTGTGATAGACTCAGGAATTATAAGGGAAAAATCTTGTCATTACATTTCTTAAAATGTCTCCCCATATATCAATATAGCATTTTAAATGTGAAATGTACCTAAAATTATGAAGCTAATAACAACCAATGTGATGAGTACTCTACATTGGTAGTCCCAATTGTTAAGTATATTATATGACTTGGTAACTTGCTTTATGTCTCTGGTCCATGCAATATGCTTCTGTCTTATTAAAAAAACACCATGGAGAATAGTTTTGTTTTTTTTTTTTAGTGCCAAAAATCATACTGTAAGCATACATGTCCTTCATTCCACCTTTGACTGTCTTGAGTCGGTTAACGTGTTCATTTACTGCAGCAAACTTTTAATGTCAGATCTTAGATCCCTAAGATCTCTTTACTAAGTTGTTTTATCAAAGCTTCAGACTTATTTAATATAGGCTTACATAACAAATCTTTCTGAATAGTTTTCCACGTGGGATTTGGTCTTTGGCTTGCATACTATAGTCATTTGTCACTGTTGACATTTTAGGACTCACTGTAATAGAGCACAGTATCTATCAATGCCCATGTTTTTAAATACAAATAATCCATAAAAAATGAAAACTGAACAATGCTACATTTATGGAATAATTCTGTAGTTTCATCATCATTGTCTTTTTTATACCTCTTTATGTAATATTTAAAACATGCAAATCTCCATATTATGTAAAGTTCATTAGACATAATTAGTTACAACATAAATAGCAGCATTTTAAAATATAAATTCATTTTCAAATTAAGCTATTTTTATCAAAATGAGAATCAGAAGTCTCCTAATTCAATATGATAGTTATTATAGCTTATAAACAAAAAGAAATAAAACATTGCCACACTGATCATCAGTTTTTTATTCAATAAGTGCAAGATATCCAACTATGAATAAGACATGTATTGCTTATCCTTGCAAAACAAAAAAAAAAGCCTGGTAAGTACCAAAAAAAAAAAAAAGAAAAAAAGAAAGAAAGAAAGAAAAGGAAAAAAGAGAAGAAGCACAGGATATTAAATGAGAACCTGTAAGGTATATCCAAACCTACAGTGAATTAGGGGGGGATCTCAGAAGGAGTCATATGTACTTTGAGACCCAAAGCAGCTAGGCTTTCAATGAAGGCTCCAAAAATGTAGCATTATGCTGCTTGAATTAGCAAATAACCAAAAAATATTTTGATGACTTGCATGGTGTCTGTAGAACGGGAATTAGAATCTTTTCACTTGATTGCTAAACTATTCAATTTAATTTAGTTTGAAAATATTTAAACTTTAGTTCTAAGGATTCTAATTCCCAAAAGCTAAGATTATAAAAACAGAGTTTATGCAAATACTAGCATATAGAATTCTAGGAAAAAACAATATTTCAAACTAAACAAAGAATCTATAATAAATTTTGTCCAACTGAAACTAGATGAAAGTTTGTGTTCATTAATACTCTGTACACTGGATGTCAGCAATTCCAGGAAAATTACAGAAAAGAAAAATTCACTGTTGAGGGCCTCAATTTTTACAGAAGATTCCCCTCACCAAAATTTTAAAATTCTCTTTTCATAGTTATAGTAAACTAATATATACTTGGAGGTATCTAAGTCTGTATGATTACATGCAATCTTTCAAATAGAAAATAAAGTTTTAATTTATGGACTGTCAACTCTTGTCACCTCCTCTTTAAGGGAATAATGTCCCCAGGGGATCAACAGTGTTCAAAGCTGGTTTCATGAAAAGAGTATCTCCTTTAATTGCATTGTTAGTGGTAAAAATCTTGGAAGCCAGATTAATTATTACTCCTGTTAGAATCCTTGCACCAGCATAATTCCTAAGGCAAAATAGGCGCTCAGTTAAATGGGATGGATTCATCAATTACATGAATCCTAACTAAGTTTCTACTGATGTATTTTCTCTACAGGGTATTAGATTTTTGGGCTTTGACACACTGCAACCAAATCTTAAAGGGAAATTAAAAGAAGCAACATTTAGAAGATACCAAGCTTTTAAATTCTGTTACTTGGTAACATTGTCCAATCTGGTACAGTCATTCCTTTATCAGTTAATTCTTTCTGCATCGTCCTTTACCAGCTAATTCTTTCTGCATCTTTGTCCAATAAATGCTAACATTTTTTTACATATTGTAAATGTGATAATAGTTACATATGCATATATATATGCACATAGGCTTATATATATGTGTATTTGAGTATAATAAAACATTCTTCAACATATCAAACCTCTAAAGGTACTTTTGATGGCCCAATTTATTTCAAATAATTCTTTTCAGCTTTAAAGAATATCCTTCAGATATAAAGGATACAATTATTTATCAAAACTGGACATGCTGGCCTCCTGAGTGTCTCGGTCAGTTAAATGTCTGCCTTCCTCTCATGCCATGGTTCCAAGGTCCTGGGATTGAGCACTCATTGGGCCCCCTGCTCAATGGGGAGTTTTCTTTTCCCTCTGCTTGCTGGCTCCCCCTGCTTGTGCACTCTTTCAAATAAATAAAACCTTAAAAAAAAACTGGACATGAAAGCCTGCTTTGTAGGCCCCCTCAACTCTTTTCCTTTACATTAAATTATCTTTATTTTTTTTAGAAATCTGTTTATAGAAATATTCTTTTGTAAAAGTGAACTTGAGAAATGAATGAGAACAAGGTGTGAAAAGGAACATAGTTAAAAATTAGAAGACTAACTGAAGAGAGTGCTAAAGAATTAAAGTCATTGCGAACATATACATTTTTTAATGATTCATACTTTCACAAGTAGAGAAATTCTTCCTTGAATTTGTGCACTTTTGATTTATAAAATAATAACTAGGTAGAAAATAGAACAATATAATTGAGATGACTTAAAACCATTCACTCTCAATTTTACGATCTGGTAAAAGCACATTCTTTCTGAATATTCGAAAAATCAATAGCACTATTAGACTATTAACATTTGTAAATGTCTATACCACTGTATAAAGAAATGTTTGGAGTCAGCTTAAAAAAAATAAAACTAAACTTTTACATATGTAAGACAGCAGCACTTCTAATTATCCTAGCTCTTTAAACTCTACTTTTATAGAAGTGTGTTACAATTGCCATCTAAATAGGTTGGAAAGAGGAATAAAGTGATCTTATTATATCATGTGGCAAATAGCATGAAATATTCCAAGCCATAATTTCCAAACAAGACCCTAGAAAAGTCACAGAGCTCAAAGAAAAAGGGGAAAGTAATTGGAAAATATTAGAAATATAAAGGGCACAAAAATGCCTCACAGAGCCAGTGAATGCTATTCGCTCATTATTATTTAAACAGTCAAGCCAGTAGGCTCCTACATAAAATTTGTGTCAGTCTGACCTTGTCAGAGGGTTTCTATGAGTATGAAAAAGTCTTTCCTTTTCTTTATTTTTCATAACAAAGACTGAGGTAAAATAATAGTAGTCATTTTTAAAATGGGTTATATTATTACTCCGCCTTAATGAAACCATTGAAGCTACATATTTGGAAGTACCTGCATAAGCAAACATTTTTCACAATGAAGTGCCTCTATAAGAATACATCTATTGTGACTCTAAAACAACTACTGTATATTTAATTTTAACATGTCAATTCATTCAACTATATTTTTGAAACTAAATGTATTATTTTTGAAATGTTTCTACTTAACAAAAGTAGAAAAATACTATTTTGGGAAGGAAAAAGGCAGTTCTACAAAAGTATGTTCAGTATAATTCAAATACTGTGAAGAAAACATACATGATTTCCTGTAGTTTTACAAGACAAAGAATGCATAGAGAAAATATATTTATGAAAAATAAAGATAATTTTGTCAATAAAATATTAAAATAAATGCCTTAAGTCTAATTAAAATACACTAAACTCACTTTAGAATGAGATTTTTTAGTTTCAAGCATCTTATTCTACTTATATGGACTGTTCTTTTCTTTATCAATATATGCTAATTTTCCTCTAGATCATAGAGCTTCTGAACACTTTCTGAAGTGACAATATTCTAATTGCTCATTAAGTAAATTTTCCCCAAAAGTGGATATGTGTCACCATAAGCAAATTACAAATTGCAAGGGCCATCTAAAACTGCTTGTTGGTCTGCTACTCCAGTAACTTCAAACAAACAGGATTACACTGGCTGTATCTTTAGTAAAACCTTTGATGATTAGGAATTCACACAAGAAAAAAGGAGAGAACTGAGTTCCAGTGATTTATGGCAAAAAAAAAAGAGGAGGGGGATATGTTCAAGGGAAATCATGCCTAATTGATTTTATTTTTTGTCTATAATCAAGAAAATAATATATGTTACAGAGGAAAATAAGAAATGTAGAAGAAATTCAATATATGACCTCAAACACATATAATATCATAACTACTTCTATATGGTTTTCTACAAAAGAAGTATGAGTATAGTTTAGAACAGAAGCAAAATAACAGGTGATTGATCATCTGAGTTTTTACCATTCTTTGTGTGTGTGCATGCATGTGTGTGTGCTTCATATATAACCTTGATTAGTCAAATTAAGAAAATATCCTATAATAATTATTTCTCCAACAGATGCACCCTAAAGCAGCCAAGAATCAAAAAATACAGTATGACTCTCACTATAGTATTCTAGCATTTAATCTAAGAAGAATTCAGGCAAAATGTCAAACGACATAGCCTTACAATGTTACCAGCATCTTGACTAATTCTTTGTCTTATTTTCCTTATGTAATGCATATTATATTCTCTTAATTATGTCAAAAAATAAAATTAATGGGAAATAATTCCCATTGAATATAGGAAGTTATAACCACAAGCTCTAAAATTTTTGTTGAATGGATAAATTATTTAAATGACACCATACAAAAAAGGCTTAAGAAGCTTTGTAGTATAGTTAAAAAGCTACTGCAGTATAATTTAGCTGCATAGCATCTTAGTTATCTTTAAACATAAATTCTATTATTTTCCACCTGATGTTGAAAATGGAATTTTTATGCTGTGAACTACAAAGGAGGACATTTTTGAAATTGTTGAAATATTGCTGTACAGAGAGAACATCAAATCAAACAGAAATAATGTCACTAAAATATGTACTGCATGCACATCAATATATTGCCCTGGTTTGCATGACTGACTCTTACAAAGCACACTCCAGTAACCATGGATTTTTGAATATTAAGTCTGTGAGGACTAATTGCAATTTATTGACTATGTCAGTGAGGCAGAACTTCAGTAAATCAAGTCCAAGTAGTAGGTAGCTTATAGCATTCTCTCCCCCCCGCACCCCCCCCCCCCGCGTTCTTTTAAACAAATGGTGGTTTCTTCTTTCAATCAGCAAAAGTTACAAATAGTCTAGGAACTCACTGTGGCAGAAGAGTGACGGTTAAGAGATCAGATGATCCTGTTTTATGACCCTTGGCACAAAGATTAAACCGTCTATTTCCAGCAATGCACAATTTCATGCTATTTCAGGGAGATTGACCCTGAACTGAACTTCCCTCAGACTGTTCAGTTCAATCTGAATTTATAAGAGTTACTGACAGTCTGTAGCATGTAATGAAAAAATAATGGAGGGACAGCTGTTTGTTTTCACAACCCTGCCATTGACGTTCTGAGAGGAAAAACTGTGGGGACGGTAAATTCAGAAGAAAATGAGGTGGGATTTAACATTTGTAAAGAGGACTCCCTCTGTTATGTACTGATTTGGAGTAAATCTCTGGCAGTGGAATCAAATTTGGGACAGTTTTCTTCGCAAAGCAGAAAGGAACATAACAAATTTTTTAGTAGCTGATTATGTTGTATTTGGGCACCTGATTAAATGATACATATTATTATTTTTCTTTCTTAAATCTAATACCATTTGAAATACATAGGAAATTTTTTTGAAAATGGGCAAATTCACAAACTTAACAATTTGGGATAGGATTATTTTAAATTCCTTATAGAAATATTTTTTATTTAAATGATTATATTGAGAATACCCTGAGATCTGTGTATTTAGAATTAAAATATCATAGGTTATGAAATTTATTGGTATGTTTCTAGGTATGTATAGACTCTCTTATTCCAAGAGAATACAGAAAATTTGTCTTTTTTTGAGAAAAAGTTTCAGTTTCCCCTACAATATCACAATACGGAACAAAATGTGACACAGATTCCATTAACACTATCAAGAAAAAAAATTTCACAATGGCAATTATCATTGAGCTTTATAACTCAAGTATATGAAATATGACATTTAAAAGTTTGGAGAAGAGAAATTTAGGATGCTAAAACCACTTGGACAGTTCTGAATTGAAACATGAAATTCTTGAAAGGTTTCTGGAAGACATAGCACTGTCTCTGAAACAAATACAGAGGCTCCCTTCCACAATTTAAAGACACAGCACAGCAGTTGTCAATAACATTCACAGAACGATATAATAGATATAGGAATTGATATGCTTTATCAACACATACTTTTTTTATACACTATATCATTTCAATTAATATAAATGGTAGCATTAAACAGAATTAACCTTTACTCACAGGGTTAGAAATTTTGTTAAATTAGAGCTAAAAACGGGAAAAAAGCAATTGAACTTTGACAATTCATCTTAAATGGAATAAATGACTTCTCCATTTATTAATACAAAGCCAACTAGTTCTAATTTTCTCTCTCACTCTGTCAGGGTAATATGAAATTAAGTATTACACATTACATCTCAGAGTGATATAAATCACAAGACATCTTCTACTATCCTTAAAGTTAATATGGCCAGGGGTACCTGGGTGGCTCAGTCCTTAAGCATCTGCCTTGGGCTCAGGTCCTGATCTCAGAGTCCCAGGATCCAGCCAAGCATCTGGCTCCCTGCTTGGTGGGAAGCCTGTTTCTCCCTCTCTCACTTCCCTGCTTGTGTTCCCTCTCTAGCTGTGTTTCTTTCTATCAAATAAACAAATAATATCTTCATATAAAAAAGTTAATATGGCTAGAGAGGACATGAGCAATTTGACTACAGTTCATACATATGGTCCAGATATAGTCAATCAGTTCCTCAGGTTATAATGATTGGTCCAAAAGGAGATCACATGATCCCAACAGCCAATCACAATCCCTCAGCGAAAACTGACATATGAAAGTTACAGGTAAAAGTCTCTCTTAATATGGAATTGTAAGGGGTATTGACCATGTAATGCTAGAGGGGTTAGAAAACATTGGCTCTCTCTCTCCTGTGCACACATGAACACATTACATACACAAACCTGATTTGGGTGAGAAGGGTGGAAGACAGGGCAGGATTCAGAGAGTTAGTAACAACAGCAACAAATTCTGGGGCAGATGGGAGTTTTAAACCTTATAAATTCTAATTCTAGTCACAACTATTGTGTATCTTCTGAGTATCCTCTGAGTTTGCTTCTCTTGTTTAATTGATTTATTCATTTGAGAGAAAGAGAAAGAGTACAAGAGTGGGAAGGATAGGGAGAGAATCTCGAGGAGACTTCCTGCCAGACTCCATTAGATATGGGGGTTGATGCCAGGACCCTGAGATCATGACCTGGGCCAAAACCAAGAGTCCCTCTGCCTAACCAACTGAGCCACCCATGCACCTCTTGCTGCTAAAATTCTTATCTTTCATCTTGAAAATTGCTCTAAAAATTGGTTTTTAATATTCAAGACCTTGCAATTGCTTCTGTGATACTGCTTCTGTTCTTTAGGCATGTTTACAATCCAGGAAACAAGATTCATAATTGAGAGTGTGTGATTTGTACTATTTAGAAACTAAAAATTTAATTACCCCTCCACCAAAAAAGAATTGGAATTAAGATACATCTATTACTAATAACCTACCCTATTTAAAGATCACTGCTTTTTAATATGGGCATGACTGAACTTTTAAAAGATTGTTTTTCAGGGCCTGAGGTAAACTGACATTTTCCCTTCATTTCTAAATGCCACAGTTTTACTTCCGTGGTATTCTGTAATCCACTTGCTTCATTCTTACACACACACACACACGCACACACACACACACGTATGCATGAAATTCTTTTCCAGCAAAGTCAATATTCAATATTTTACATTCTATGTGTGTGCATACATATATGAAAATCAGAATATTATACATTTACTTCTGCCACTCTCTACTTCAAAAACACCTTAGAGATGGCACATCATACCTAACTATTCTAATATGTTACTTAATACAAAGTTCAGATGCAACTATCTGTAAAATAACTCCTTGATAAAGTGTTAAAGTGTGGCCTGTTTGTGTGAAAAAAGAAAAATCTGTTAGAAATAACAAGTACAGATATAACAGTTGGCTCAAACAAGGAAATATTCATCCATCATAAAATTTAAAAGTGCAGTTAAAATCATCTGGGCTTTTGAATGATGTTTTTTCATAGACAAATGTTTTAAAATGTTGATTTTTAAAAAAAGATTTATTTTATTTATTTATTTTGGGGGTGCAGAAGGAGAGAATCTCAGATTCCACATTGAAAACACAAAGCACCCCATGAGGTTCAATCTTGTGATCCCAAGATCATGACCTGAGCCAAAATCAGGAGTCCAAAGCTTAACTGACTATGCCACCAAGGCTCCCCAAAACATTGATAATTTTATTATAGCTCTTACTTAAAATTTAAAATAATTTTACTTTTTTAATCAAGAAGTAAGCTCAAAGAAATGTTTCAACTGAATTCAATTACTGTGGAGTAAATATATCTAGATGATAGATAGATGATTGATAGATAGATAGATAAAGTTAATCAAGAGATTAAAAAAGTGAATTGTGTGCTAAAACAAAATTTGACAAATATATGGATTGTTACATGAATCAGTATTTGGAAAACCAGTATTATAGGAAAACCAGTATTATAATCTTAGGAAAACCAGTATTATAATTTTAAACCATATTTTGTTGTCATATCTAACAAGGCAAAAATAATTTGCTCTGCTTCATTCCTACTATGATGTTTTGTTAACTATCTAAAGATCACACAATTTTTGTGTGCATATAATCAATTTTGGTTTGTGATTTAGTATTTCATAAAATAGTAAGTGAAGTTCCTTATAAAATACCTTAGTAAAATTAATCTGCGTCTGCCTTAAATCACTTGGGCTCTAGTTAGAAATTAAAAAAATCCTGTAAGTATTTTCAAGAGAGATAATTTTAACACAAAGAATTGCTTTTAAGGTGTTGGAATTTTGAAAAAATAAAACACTGAGCTAAAACAAGAAGTAGCTACTACTCTTTGGATCTGAGGAAGAAAGAAGGCAGTTTGAGGACGAACAGAAGGAAGCACAAAGAACTACAGAGAGTAGGTACTCAGAATTCCAAGGACAGAATTTTTTTAAGTTCCCGAGCAGCTAAGAGTAAGACCCTCCTAGAAGGGGTGAGACTTTTGTGGATGGACAGGGCTGGGTTGCTGGCTCTTATGAAGGGTTTTAGCAAACTGGTACTAGGATTACCAAAGAAGCTGGCTGCTACAGTTCTGGTGTTGCTAGGCAAGCAAGTTAGTGTTAGGGTACACTAACAGAACAACAAACAGAAAAAGCTCATTTTTCTCTCTCTCTCTTGCCATCCAGTGTCCCTTAGTGCCTGCTATTTATAGAACCCAGTAGGATTCCAGCCAACAAAAGGGAGGTGGAACTTGCATCTAGGTTCCCAGTTACAAAGAAGGGTATTTTGGGAGCTAAAAAAAAAAAAGAAATCCTGTAATTACTGGCATTTTTAAGCTGTCCAGAACCTTTAAATAAGAAAGTCAAGGAATAAGATTTTCATAAATTTAGAGTTAGAAATATTTTTAAGGCCATTGTTTTCATTTCTCTTTATACTATTAAGTTTTATTTAGTGTTGTTTTTCTGGCTTATAATTTATTTCTGCTGAATGACTATAATAGGATCAATGAGGGCTCAACCAGAAAAGCAGAACTGCTAAGTTGTTATGAATATTGGTGAAACGCTTTAAGACTGGGTTTTTGGCTTCTGTTGCTGGACCCTGAGGTGCAGGATGGCAGTTGAGAAGGAAAAATGAATATAAGGTAGGGAGAGCAAGTACACTTAAACTCACAATCCTGATCACATCTGGCTGGAAACCAAAAGAGAGACCAGAACCCTGGAATGCCCTGTACAAGAAGCTGTCAACCCTCACAGTGCCAAGCAACCTCAAACCTAGGAATCAGTAAAACTGAAGATCCAGGCAAGGAGCAGTGACGGCTCGCCCCACACTGAGGGAGCCTGAGATAAGTGATAATGCGTGAAAGCTGAAGGAGTACCTGATCCAATCATCTGATTATAAAATCAATACTGTTTTTTACTCTTATCCTCCATAGAGTGCAAAAACATTTCTTCTATTTAATAGATCATTAGAGTTCCCAAAGCAGCACAAATAGACATTGGATGCCTTCAGAGGAAGTAGAAAACACTCTTGGATGTCAACGGTGTTCTAAATTGACAGTTGTAAGAGAATTTATAGATTTTGACTTGAAAAAAATTATTGCTGGTTGCTTTAATAACAGTAGACTTAGAAAATATTTACACCTGTTTGCTTTTAGGTGTCTGAATGTGTCTGATCACTGCCATTACCTTTGCATTTGGAAGTTCTCAGAAATTCGGGGGAGGGGGGGAAGGAAATGACTTACAATTAAACCAGGATTACAAATTATGCGAATCAAGCTACCAGGTCAGGGCAAAAAGAAATTAAATTTACTATAAGGAGCTACTCCAAGAATCTATAAGGGAAAAAAAAGATAATTAAAGGAAAATGAGTCTTTTTTTTTTTTTTTTTTTTAAGATTCTATTTATTTGACAGAGAGAAACACAGCCAGGGAGCGAACACTAGCAGGGGGAGTGAGAGAGGGAGAAGCAGGCCTCCCGCCGAGCAGGGAGCCTGATGTGGGACTCGATGTGGGACTCGATCCAGGGTTTCTTCGATCCAGGGTCTCTGGGATCATGACCCGAGCCGAAGGCAGTCGCTTAACCAACTGAGCCACCCAGGCACCCCTGAAAAATCAGTCTTTAACAGGTAATCTTACTTAGCTATAAAGATTTTTTTTAAAAAGATTTTTTATTTATTTGACGAGAGAAACACAGCCAGAGAGGGAACACAAGCAGGGGGAGTGAGAGAGGGAGAAGCAGGCTTCCCGACCAGCAGGGAGCCCGATGTGGGACTCAATCCTGGATCTCTGGGATCATAACCTGAGCCGAAGGCAGTCGTTTAACCAACTGAGCCACCCAGGCGCCCCAGCTATAAAGATTTTATGCAACAAATATGACAAGCTCTATTTGTATGGAGGTTTCTCCTTCCTACTCTTTGAAAGTATCATTTGCAATAATATCCTAGAGTAAATGATGCTAGCATTCTTTTAAATATATTTTTTCAAAAGAATTAATCTCCAGGAAAAATAAACAATAGTAAAGGGAGGATCAATGAACTTTGATAAGTGATATGCTAGGATTCTGTCAGTTTTACTTCACTTGGGGTTGAGCTTAAATAAACCAAATTCATGTCCCCCTAAGGGCAAAAAAAAGAAGGCAGCAGGCAAAAACAGGGAACCAATTGGAAAGCAGCAGAAGGGACTAGCTATAGAATGTTTGTTCAATTGCTCTGGACATTACTAAGTGTCCAGAGTTTACCTATTGTAAATAACGCTTCAGTGGGCACCTGGGTGGCTCAGTCATTAAGCATCTGCCTTTGGCTCAGGTCCTGATCCCAGGGTCTTGGATCAAGTCCCACATCAGGCTCCCTGCTCAGTGAGAAGCCTATTTGTCCCTCTCCTAATTCCCCTGCTTGTGTTCCCTCTCTCAGCAGTCTCTCTTTCTCTGTCAAATAAATCAATAAATAAAATCTTAAAAAAATAATGATACAGTGATCATGAGTTGCAGATATTTCTTTGAAAAAGTGATTTTGTTTTCTATATATACCTAGATCATACGGTTGTTCTCTTTAATATTTTGAGAAATCTTATATTGTTTTCCATAGCACCTGCACGCATTTACATTCCCACCACAACACGTAAGTGTTCCCTTTTTCCACATCCTTGCTATTACTTGTTATATCTTATCTCTTTGATGACAGTCATTCTAACAAGTGTAATGTAATAACTCATTGTGACTTGGTTGCACTTCATTGACAATTAGTGATGTTAACATATTTTCATGTATATATTGACCATCCATATGTATTCTTTGGGAAAATGTCTAATTCTTCTATTTTTAAATTAGATTGCTTTATTTTCTCTCTCTCTTTCCTTTCTTCTTTCTTGCCCTTCCCTTCCCTTTTCCTTTCCTTTTTCCCTTCCTTTTCCCTTCCCTTCCCTTTCCCTTCCTTTCTTTTGTTCCACTACTGAATTGTATCCTTTATCTGTATATTTTGGGTATCAATCCCTTACCAAAAATATGATTTGCAAATTTTTTCACCCATTTGGTAGGTTGACTTTTTATTTTGTTGATGGTTTCCTTTGCTGTATAGGTTTTTAGCTTAATATAATCCTATTTGTTTATTTTTGCTTTTATTGCCTTTGCTTTTGGTGTGAAGCAAGTCTCTTATAGGCCACATAAAGTTTGGATTTTTTTTTTTTTAACCATTCAGCCACTCTATGTCTTTTGACTGGATAATATCATCCATTTACATTTAAAGTAATTGATAGGCATGAAATTTCTGCTGTCATTTTGTCAATTATTTCCTGGCTATTTTATACTTCCTTTGTCCCTTTATTCTTCCTTTTTTCTTTTTGGTCATTTGATGATTTTCTGTAGTGGTACACATAGATTTCCTTCCTCTTTATCAGTGGTTCATTATGTGTTATGTGTGGATAGGTTAATGGTGGAGAGTTTGGTAGATGTTACTAACAAGTCATGCAGCATATTTGTGGGGTCAGGGATAAAATCAACCTCAGATGATGAAGAATCTGAGGAGGCTAAGAAAACACTGTACTCATGGGTACTTGACGTTAGCAAAGGAGGTAGGATAGCCATTTGACAAAGCATGGCATGTCGGTAGGGAGGCCATGGTAATAGGCATGTCATAGCAGAACAAAGATAGTAATGGAAGAGCATTGGCTCTGCTTTGTGTTACATCCACTTAGGATCAAGTTCTAAACTCTACATTTTAGTTGTCCAGGACCTTGGGCCAATTACTTGTACCTCAGTTGTATCATCAGTAAGCTTAATTAATAATGGTGATGGTGGTGATAATGATAACTGGAAGAGCTAAGCACTCACTGAGTTTCAGGTAAAATACTATTTAGTAAGGAGGATGTTTTAAATTCAGAAAATAAATGCAATTATGAAAAAAAACTATGGTACTGGGTATGTTATCGAGTAAAGACTCCCACCAGAAGAAAAGCAATGTGGGTATTGTATTGCTTAGACTAAAGATTTGCTCTCCAGAATAAGGGGGAAGGAGTTTGGTCTTGGGAATAAGACCAAGTAAGACTTGCTAGAAAAAGGCTACACATGAAGACTGGACTAACAACATAATGATTAACTCCTGCTCTTAGTCTTACTCATTTTTAGTTCACTAAAATCCAACATTAATGGTTTTGAAATATGTTAATCACTAAAGTTAATCTGAGCAGCATAAATGTGCACATTTTTCCAGAAATGGGCATCAAAATTACTGGCATATACACTGTGTGAGAGAAATAAATGATATATATGATAGATGATACATACATTTCTAAGTTATAGGTCCTAGAGCAGATCTAGGTTGTCATTTGGAATCACTGGTGTAAGTTTTTATTTTTTATTAATACTTGAGCCTTAAATTTTGTCTATATTTCCTCAATTGAATTATGAGCCTGCCAGTTCAAAACCCACTTAATGGCATTTCAAGACTAAATGAGTTTTATTTAGGAGGGTGGGAGGAAACATTTTTATTACTAAAAAATCAGAGTAAACTCCTAATATGACAACAGCATTTCTTGAAATCTTAAAACTTCCCACAAACAAATGAATATAAAGTTATGTACAACATTGTTTTTTCTTAATACTGCTAAGGTAAATTTTAATAAGGAAAGTATATTAGATAATAATTCAGTAGCAATGCCAATAGTGTCTGATTTTGGTACTATTGCTATCTATTAGAATATCCTTATTTTTAGGAAATATACATTGAAGTATTAAGGGGTAAAGGGCATGATGTCTGCAACTTCAACAGTTCAGAGAAAGTGTGTGTGTGTGAGAGGGAGGAGAATGAATAACAAATCAAATATATTAACATGCCAATGCTTCTGTAATTCGGATGAAGGATATGCTGGCATTATTTGTACTATATTTGTGGCTTTTCTGTTCTGATAATTTCAAAATAAAAAGTAAAGTACTGTCAATACTAGTCTCACAATGTTATGCCGACTACATGGAAAATAATATGAAATTAAATGCAAGACCTGTAGAATGTGATATGAATTGCCACTTAATTATTTATGACATGTTTACTTTACTGTAGAAACCTACACACTATTTTCTAATATCCTAATGGCAGCATGCTATATGGGAGTTTAAGCTATTTTTGAATTCTCATCAACTTTATGTTTGACTTTAATTGATTTTTTCCTATTAATGATTCCTACATTAGATGTCAGCAAAAAGGCTTGTTAATTTAACAGAAAGAAAATAAATAATATTCTTATTTATTTTCCTCATTAAATTCACATTATTGGAGTAATGGTTGTTTTAAATGGGCACAATTATCAATATGAAAAATGCATACATTAATTATGAACTCTAATGGCTCTGCTACTTTTTAGCTTTGTAGAAGTAACTTAGTTACATTTGCATAAATTTCAGCTTTCATTTAACAATACTTATTAATGACTGTATAACAAACACAACAATGTAAAGCAAAGGTCATTAGAAGAAGCCATATCTATAGTTTTAGAATTTCTGTGCTACTATAGTATCTGTGACATGCTACTATTTGATATTACCTCAATTAAAATATATCTTTTTTTAAAGATTTTATTTATTTATTTGACAGAGAGAAACACAGCTAGAGATGGAACACACGCAGGGAGAGTTAGGGAGAAGTAGGTTTCCCGTGGAGCAGTAAGCCTCAATCTGGGGACTCTGAGATCATGTCCTGAGCCGAAGGCAGATGCTTAACAACTGAGCCACCCAAACACCCCCCAATTAAAAACATCTTAACAATATAATGTCCTTCATGAGAATGGCTATCCACAGAATGACCTTCTTAGCATATTTTATCTAGAAAGAACTTCTTTTTATTTTTCTTCACCATATTTCATTTTCTTTTTCTCTTAAACCTATATGACCCACTTGAATATATTTTTCTGTAAAGGAAATAAAATGATATACAATGATTCAAAAACTAAGTAGATTCTTTACTTTATTTTTTGGTACTTATTTATGTCTTAGCATTTTTTTCAGTTTTCAGTCCCCTATATTCTATGGAAGCATTGTATTAATTCATGTAATTAAAAGTCCTTTTTTTTATCGTCTTTAATTTTGATGTCTCAAATATCTCAGTATGAGGTAATAAGCATAAAATGGTTTCACAACCAGGGTGCCTGGGAGGCTCAGTGGGTTAAAGCCTCTGTCTTCACCTCAGGTCATGATCTCAGAGTACGGGGTTCTAGGCCCACATCTGGCTCTCTGCTCAGCAGGGAGCCTGCTTCCTCCTTTTTCTCTGCCTGCCTCTCTGCCTACTTGTGATCTGTCAAATAAAATCTTTTAAAAAAATGGTTTCACAATCAGATACACCACTGTTTGAATCCTGGATTTCCCATATAAAAAATTTTGTTGGAATTTTGAAATATTTCTATGCCTAGTTTTATACCTGAAAGATATGGATGTAATACATATCCTTTAGGTTTTTTGGAAAAATTAAATGAAATAATGGATAGCAAACAAATCAAGCTGTCAAAAAAAATTGTGTCATTAAAAAAATGCACCAGGCAAAAAGTGCTCTCAGTATTTTGTTGGAGGGTAATATTGCTTAGAAAGTTTCACTTGAGGGGTGCTTGGGTGGCTCAGTTGGTTAAATGACTGCTTTCGGTTCAGGTCATGATCCTAGAGTCCCGGGATCGAGCCCCGCATCGGGCTCCCTTCTCGGCGGGAAGCCTGCTTCACCCTCTCTCAGTCCCTCTGCTTGTGTTCCCTCTCTCGCTGTGTTTCTCTCTGTCAAATAAATAAAATCTTTAAAAAAAAAAAAAAAAGAGAGTTTCACTGGAAATGTAAAACTTAAGTTAGTTATTGAAAGGATGGGCTTTGCTTAAGATAAAATGAAAAAAGAATATATTCTATGTATACATGAGTAAGTCATATTCCAGAAATAGTGAACAGAGCACTATAGGTGAAGCAGAGTTTCAGGGAAAAAAGTTAAGGCTGATTTACAGAGCTCTGAATATTTGAATACTGCATTCAAGACAATACTTTGTCTTGAAAGAAGGAAGAGCGACTGAAGTTTCCTTTTCGACAAGAGGGTAACTTTATTGAAAGCCAGGATTACTACAGATTAGCTTAAAGAAGCATTGAGCATTATGATTTGAAGACCGGAAAAGAGGACCTGAAGGGAAACCAGTTAAGGGCTTATCAAAATTATAAAGACATGAGCTTATAAAAGTTTACCTTCAGTATTTTCTGTGAGAAGCAAAACTAAAGAATAAGTTGATTTGTTGCAGAATACAAGTTAATTAAATTATTATGTGGCAATTTATTTTTATTTTTTTGCAAAGCAGAAAATCAGTTTCACAGACAATTGGAGCATTTTTTTTCCTTAAGGAATTAGGAGGGAAAAGTACCGTCAAAGTCAGAAATTATAAAAAAACTTGGTTGGAAAAAGGCACTTCTAATTAGATGGAAACTTGGTTATGCACATATATAACTACACAGAGATTCTCTGAAACAGTTTGCTGCATGAACCCAAAATGTGACAGAAATGGCCAGTAAAAAAATATGGTGTATATTTTCATTCCCTTGGCAGTGACTTAAGGCTGAAATGACTGTGCTTACCCACCAAATGTTGACAGTTAGAGGTATTGTAAATGCCAAAATTGAGACAAGTAAGATGATATTGATAGTACAGTGTGGCGAAGTCTAGAGTAAGAAAGGATTTCAGAATGGAAGGGAAAAGTATGATCATGGTAACTTTCACTGAGTGTTAAGAGTATTCCAAACACAAGGCCTAATACACAGTATTCAGCAATCCTGTGAGGAAATATTTTACATCTACATATCCTGTGAGATTTTTCTCTTGTTCAAGAATTAAGCCTAATCCCCAGACTGAAAGCAAAAGGCATTACCTTCTCCTCACTGTAAGTATAGAAAATCACCAACAATTTGAATAAGCCACATTTCAGCGGCATTATTGATAATCACTATAGATAGCTGATAATTATCTAATTGATAATTAGAAATCTAGCCTATTCTACCTAGTCTATTCCAAGACACTACAAAAAGAAAACTGAGAATTAAAAATATTATTTTGCATCCAAAAGCCAAGAGAAACCGGCTCTACGAGAATCACGCGTAAAGACAATGGATGATTAAAAGGAGTGGAGAATAGTAGCATTTTGTTCTCTATTAGGATATGTTTTGACAGACTCAACTTCATGATCTGTTCCTGTGGAACAGATGGGAAAAAATGGAATTAAATTGTGGATATTTTTTTCCTGGGGGACTGCTGTGTAAGGAGAAAACTGGGATCTTCTCTACTTGGGCTCTGGTTTCAAAATGGTGCAGACAATAAAAACTGGAAGTCAATGCAATTTAGACTCTTGGCTAAGGACGCAAGATGAATTTGAGGCTTCATCTCTGGTGCAGGATCCATAGCACTGGGACAAAAAGCCACACAGTAGGGAGAGATGTGAATGTCACCAAAGAGGGTCTGCAGGAAGTTCTGGAAGGATGGACAGTATATATCTAGAGAAGATGCAGGAAAATGATCCTCCAAGAGACTTAGTGAAGCTGCTGGAAGTGTCCCCTGTCCCATCTTAAGGTGATAGCCACAGAGATAATCAGAATATGATTATATCCAACATGAAGAGAGCTACAAGTTTGCCCAGTTGAATATTATATACATTCCACTCTTTCTACACCGCCCTCCCATCCTGAAAACACACTTTTAAATAGAGAGAGATGTAAAAAGTGTAAATACTGCCTTCTTTTTATGCTTCAAGCCCTATAGTCAAGAGAGACCAAGTCAGAATGGGCCAAGAGGTGGGTGCCTGGGCGGCTTACTTGGTTAAGTGTCTGCTTCTAGCTGAGAAGTCCTAGGACTGAGTCCTGCATTAGGCTCCCTGATCTCTGAGGGATTTGCTTCTCTCTCTGCCCTTGACTCCCATTCATGCTGTCTCTCATTCACTGTCTCTCTAATAAATAAATAAAATCTTTTTTTAAAAACGTATAAGCAGAGAGGAAAAGAATTGGGAATTCAAGTTTTTAAATTAATAAGACTTAGTTTCTATAACAAAGTGAGACTGTTCTAATAACAGAAAGGAATTGTAAACTTATGTAATCTAGTCAAAATGCCAAAAAAGACTCAGTAACAATTAGATGAATGTAGAGTCCTACATGGTATATTTGGAAGGTAGTTATAAGTATAGCTTTGATCTTTAACTGTATTCATTGATAAGGGTATTCCTTGCATTTAATTAAATCCTCAAGTTGCTATAAATATTACCCATATCCATTTTCTCTACTGCTGGAGCATTTTTCTCCATATGGCAATCATACAATATTTAAGTATTTTCAAGTCAGTATTAATACTGTCATTCTACCAAGTTAATGCTCTAGAATTCTAAATATTTTACTTTTTATGTTACTTGGAATTCCATGTTTAAAAAAATCTTTAATAATTTTAAAGTATGTTTGTTTGGATATTTTAAGGTGTCTTAGATACAGAGAGAGTGATTAATTATTTAATGCCAAAGCATTAACATTCTGGCCTACCAAAGGCCCCCTTTAACATTACTGGTACCAAACATCTCTCTCTACTCCCCAATATACTGACCAAGGTTGCCTTAATGTTTCCTTCAGCTTGACTGTACCTTAGATAGACCTCTTCTTTCCTCTGGGCTCTTGACCTCCATGAAGTTCTTACAGAAGATGGCCTACTGGTATAGATGGTACTAATACAGAAGTCTCTCCCCTCCTTCTTTAGAATTACAATTATAAATTCTTTATCTGGCTCTTCGATATGTAAATCTTCTTGAAATGCCTCTTGCATGTTTCATAACCTGGGAATGTCTTTCTCAAGGCCCTAGAAGCCATACCTTTGAAATGCACTTCTCAAGGAAGATAGTATCCCTATCTTCCAGTCTGTGAGAAGATAGAAGCCTAACTTCAGTGGTGCATCACTCCAAGTTGTAAAAATGCTTCCTGCTGTGAAAGTATAAGAAAGTTTACTTTTCTTTTAGGGTAAGATCAATTAACAAACTTAGGTGGACCTATCTTCCACCCTCCTTGTAACCCCCTGCTCTTAAAAATCTCTCCAGCCCTTTGTTTCAGTAGAGTTGGGTTCAGACTGCATCCTGGTTTTTCTCCCCTATTACATAGCCTTGAATCAAGTCTTCTTTACCTGTTTGACTTTGCCAGTACAATTTTTGTTTTGACACTAAATCCCTCTCTCTCTCCTGTTATCTAAATTATGAGGTAAGAAAAAAAAAATTAGTACCTATCTGTATGTAAAGAGTATGTTCAGTCCCCCCCCAGGCTGGTTCCAAAGAGATCTTTAAAACAAATGCAAACAGTAAGAGATGCCTATTCTATTACATATATGGTGCTAATATTAGTAATACAAATTTGGAAGAAAGGTGTTTTCAAAGGGAAAGGGATGACTAGCCATAGTTGTTTTCTTTCCCACTGCACATAAGGAAGTGCTGATTTGACAATTCCTGTAGAAGCTTAAAAATACACTCTCTAAATCTAGATTCTTTCCCCTTTGAGCATGTTCCAGGAATTAAATTATAGCATTACTAGTGAGTCATTTTTTTCTTTTCCCTTCCCTTCCTTCCTTTCCCTTTGCTCCTTCCTTCTTTCTTGCCATGTAGATTTCAGGTACTCAGTCAAGTCTTTTGCTGGCGCCAAAAATCTCCTGTTTTTCATTCCTCCATGACAAACACCTAGCATAGCTCCTCTACTCCACCTGATTTTTTAAATATTACTCACTGCTCTAATGGTCGATGGCACCTCTGAAAGGAGTCTCTTGTCGGTTGACTAGGAATTGAGAAAAACAGGTATGTATTGAGCCAATCTTGGAATTTCATATAAGATTCTTGAGTCTAAAGACAGAAATGTGGAAATTATAATAATAGCAGTATTCAGTAACTCTTAATAAGTGGTAGGCAGTGTTTCTAGTGTTTTGTGTGAATTATCTGCCTTAATTCCTATAGCTATCCTTTGGAATATATTAGGCCCATTTTACAGATGGAGATGCTGAGGCAAAAAGAGGTCACAAAGTTAGTAATTTCTGGTTTCAAAAACTGACCATTTCACTTCATTGCTCTCCAAGTGTTGTATCCTTACTTTTTTTTATTTTCTGGCATGTTTCATACAGAATACTTTTCTGCTCTACATTTGAAAAAAGGCATTTATGAAGCTACGAAGACCCAGATTATTCTTTAGAAAGTATTATTCCTGTCACTTGGCACATATACAACAACATGTTTTCATTCGTCTGTGAGAACAAAAATTCCTTTAAGTATTTTCTCCTCTTCTCTTCCAGTTTGCCTATTTACTAATAGGCAAATATAAGAGTTCAGAACGTGGATATTTTTTATGTCTAGAAGCCTATGTCTTGTTCTAGTCCTCTCTGTTTTATCAGAGAAAAGAGTCTAAAAATCACACTGAGTTTAAGCATTTTGTTCCTATATTCAGAAACTTAGATGGACCCTTAATTTCATCAGAGCTTTAAAGACAATTTATAACTCTCTACCCAAGTGAAATATCCACTGAATTCCTATAATACTGAGTTTGTTTGCATTCTTCTGGAAGAGGCCTTAAACTTGTTAGATAACCTTAAGCATCATACGCAGAGACAGATTATTTTGTTTCTTAAAGTAAACCATGCAGTCATTCATCCATACCAAAAAGAAGAAGAAAATAGGTGGTCTGTGTGTAATGAAGATAATTGCAAACATTGCCCAAACAAATGCCAACAATGAAAAAGATACAGTTATCCAGTGCTATGTTCTCATTTCTTCTTACAAAGAAAACATTTTTTAAATTGCCCTCTCCCCCTGATTTTTGGACAACTGGATACACATACTTTATGTGAGAAGCAAAAACTAGCAAAGTGAATAAGGAGCAAGTGAGAAAGAAGCAGAAGAGAAACTTTGCACACAAATGGGCTCAGAGATCACCTTCAGATAAAGCTGACAAATTAAATTCTATTTTACAAAATAGAGAACAAGAAACATTGCAATGTTTCTTTGTGTTACAGTTTTTTTCTCTAAGTAATCTGAATTTTCAAAGTAGACTACATTAATTGATTTATGGCACTTCTTTACCCTTTCTTTCCATAAGCACTGGTACTTACTTCAATATTTTTACAAGTTAGCTTGCTTGTGCATGCTGCTCTTTTCCTTACACACATTAATTTATGGTATTAAAAATAATTGTCAAATCAGAGGCACAACCTCTCAAGTTACCTCTAGAAGCTGACAGAAACATGTTTCTACTAGCTATTTAACAAGCCCAACACTTGGCACATAGATTTTGCACTTGAGATAACCCCATAAGCTATTTTTATTGACAAGATTTTCAGAGAATTTCATAGAAAATCATCCTGAAAAGAAATCATAAGTGTACATGATTAGATTACAAAAATTTCCTTTTAGACATGTCTATAATGTAGTATCTGACTTATTAATGTGGGCTAATAGTGAATGACAGCATATCATCTTAGATAAATCCTAGTGATAGGAATACATTGAAAAATGCATTGTACTTGTCAAGTACTGCAATGAGATACTAACTCAAACATCTGGTATATAGCATCTAAAAAATAGCTGAAGCTCAAAACAGGGTTCCAATTTATACTTTCTACTAGTTTAAGAACTTGGGCAAATTAGTTAATTTCTCTATACTGGGACTATCTCTTTAATTGTTGAGAAAATCCTAACTTCTCCCTCATAACATTGTTGTGAGAGCTATCAAAAAGAAGCACACAGGGTTTAGCACACTATTTGACACACACAAGGAACAATAAACATTAGCTATTATTATCATGGCTATATTTTCTACATCATTACTATCCTCCTACACACATCTAAACCTGGGACCTAATTATCTACAGCCTTAAAGTCTTCTTTGTCCCTATTCTTATAAATTCTTCCCTCTAGGAATCTGATTCTATTCCTTTCCTTCTCGTTCTCCAAGTGTCCAAACCAAACATACACACACGTACACATTCTATGCATACCATGACACACAACTGTACCTTCAAAATCCAAGTCCACCTTCATAGACATTCAACGACTCATGTTGGAAGCATCTTGGGAGGTCATAGAATTTATATTAGATATGATATTCAAAATGTATTTGATATTGAGCGACTTAAATTCTTAAGACTAAGAAGCAGAGAATGTCTCCCAAGCTCCTAATTTTCATTTTAGTATCTTCGCTATTAAACATTATTAGTTTGAAGGCTAAAATAAAAGCAACAGTAGCACTTCTGGTTCCAGTATGGCAGATATGACCCAATGAAAACCCTGCTGCAGATAATAACTATAACTCAGAATAAAGTTTTTAAAAATTAAATAGAAATTAAACAACATCAATAATCGTCTGAGGCTTTGGAGAGTGAATAAATCAAAGCAGATTTTGGAGAGTGGTCCAAACTTAGAAGAAAAATCAGCCAAGGTTATGTTTCCAATTTTCTTAAATTGGCATGAGGGCTGGCCACATAACACTCAGGGTTATAAAAATAACTATTAGAACTAAGAACTGACTATAGCTGTGCAGGTGAATTTTATATGTCATCTTGACTGTTTTGTGGAGTACCCAGATATTTGGCTAAACATTATTTCTGGGTGTATCTGTGAGGATGTTTCCAGATGAGATTTATATTTGAATATGTAGAATGAGTAAAGCAAATTGCCCTCCCCAATGTTGATGGGCATCTTCTGATCTATTGAGGATCTGAATAAAATAAAAAGATGTAAGAAGGGAGAATTCATTCTCTCTGCCTGACTGTTGAGCTGGGACATCAGTCTTCTATTTTCAGATGAGGACTTACACCATCAGTGTTTTTGTTTTCTCAGACCTGTATACTTGGATTAGAACTACACCATGAGTTTTCCTAGTCTCCAATTTACAGATGACAGATTGTGGGATTTCTCAGCCTCCATTTTGTGTGAGCCAAATCTTATAATAAATCATATCCTACTGCATCTGCTTCTCTGGAGAACCCTAATACAGTAGCATTGTATTTTACCTTAAGGTAAAACAAAATAAAACAAAGCAAATACACTTGTATTTTATATACTAACAGCAAACAGCTGGTCAGGAAAATATAAAAACTCCATGTGTAATAGTTTAAAAATATCCCTAAAATTTAGAAAAATATTTGTAAGACATTAGCACTAAAATCTAGAATATATTCCTGAGAGAAATTAAAGACCTAAATAAATTGAGATAGATACTATGTTTACTAAGCAAACAACTCAATGTTATTTAAATATTAATTCTTTCCACATAGATCTATAGATGGACAGCAATTAACCCCAAATTCCAACAAGCTTTCTGGAAGAAATTGGCAAGCTTATTATAAAATTTACATTAGGATAAAAAAAAGATGCAGAAAGATAAAACAATTTTATAAAAGAGAACAAAGTTTGATATTTATATGAATTAATTTGAAATCACTATATAAGGCTACAGTAATTGAAGCTATGTAGTATTAGCATAACATAGGACATAGCTCAGTTGAACAATGTAGAATATATAAACAGATATAAAAATATATATAGCCAAAGATTCAATCAGATTTCAAGGCAAGTTTTTTTTCAAGAAAACATTTTAAAGACTGTGATGGAACAACTGGGTATCTGGATGGAAAAAGAAAAATCAACCTTAACTTCACAGCATGCACAAAATTAACTCAAAAAAGATAATATCCCTAAACATAAAAATTAAAACTATAAAACTCATATAGCATGGAGCACTGGGTGTGGGACATAAACAATGAATCTTGGAACACTGAAAATAAATAAATTTATTTATTTAAAAAATGACCAAAAAAAGAGAGAAAACTTAAAGTCTTCACAGCCTTAGAATAAGAAAAGATTTACTGGATAGGAACCATAAAATAAAATATTGAACAATTGGCCTTTATTAAAATGTGAAGTATTTCTCTTGAAAAGACATCATTAGAAAATGAAAGAAAGCCACAGAAAGGCAGAAAATATTCATAATACTGTATTTTACAAAGGACTTCCATCCATAATTTATAGAGCTCTTACAATGGGCAAAGGATTTCAAAAGCAAATCCAGTTCAAAAAAGAAGATATATGAATGGCAATTAAGCAAATGAAAAGATGTTCAGCATGATTAGTCACCAGGGAAATGCAAATTTAAACCATAACATGATACCATTATATAGACATTAGAATAGCTAAAATTAAGAAGCATACAAATGCCACATGTTGGGAAGGATATATAATAATTGAGACACTCATATATTTCTGTAAAATGGTACATTTTGGAAAATTTGGCAATTTTTAAAAATGTTAACTATGCACCTGCCATAGGACCCAGTCATTCTCCTGGATTTTGTCCAAAAAAAATCTATCTATCTATCTATCTATCTATCTATCTATCTATCTATCTATCATCTATCTATACATATATATAATCACATATGTACACAAACATATGTAGAAGCTTTATTCAAATTATACAAAACCTAGCAAAAATCCAAATGTCAATAAGTAGGCAAAATACTGAATATTTGTGAAGAAAAAAATTATATACTCATTAACATAAATCTCAAACTTATGCCAGCTAACAGAAGCCAAACACAAAAGAATACATACTCATGTATAGAAAATGTCTAAAAATGCAAAAAGGTTAAAGGGAAAAAAGCAAATCAGTGGTTCCTTAGGGTCAGGGGCAGAGGGACATACTAACTGTGAAGGGGTATGTGATAGCCTCCAAGATGGCCTACAAAGAGTCCTGTTTCAGGTATTCACTCTTGTGGAATCTCCACACCCCCCCCCAATTTCTAGGGTTGGTCTGTATGACCAATATGACATGGCAGAAGTTATGGTATGTCATTTCCCAGCTTAGAATATGAAGGACTGTGACTTCCATCTTGGACTCCTTGTTGGTCTCTCTTTGATCAGTAATTCCAGGGGTAATCAGTGTCATTGGATAAGAAAATTCAGGCAACCTACAGAGAGGACCATATAGGAATGATGTGAGCACATTTCCCAACAGCATGTGGGCAGCCTCCTTGGGCATAGATCACCCAACACTAGTCAACTTTCAGATGACTGCCGCTAGGGCGACACTTTGATAGCAACATTATAAGAGACTCTAGAACACACTAACATCTAACATCCAGGGGCTCCTAAGTTCCTTACTCACAGAAAGAATATGATAATATATATTTGTTGCTTAAAGTCTGTAAATTTTGCCATAATTCATTACACAGCAAAAGAACTAATTCAGATTTTGGTTATAGAATCAGGGTTGTTACCATAAGTACTTAAATTGTAGTCATTGCTTTGAAACATGGCAATAGACTTTGAGAATGATATCAGCAAACACGAGTCTTGAACACATTATTCATAAAATTTGGACCTTGAAGAGGTTATCAGTGAGGACATAAAGGAAAGTGAGAAAAATCTTATTAGATACTAAAGGAAAAAGATTATAAGATAGTTACTGAGAATTTGGCAAGACTGTTACCTATAGTAATATAGAAGACAGAAAATTTTTTTCTAAATACCTAAATATTTAAAATCTCTGGGATATCTTGACATTTTATGGATCTCTTACCTATATAAACATTTGAATTTGTGAACCCCTGAAATATTTTGGGGATTCCTTGAGTTCCTCAGTCTCCAGATTAAACTTCACTGACAACGCAGTTTATTGTCTCTAAGAGGTGGTAGAGATGTCCTAGAAGAGACCCTGGAAGGCTTCGAAATGCCAGTATTTATATGCTAGACAAATGTCCTACAGGAGACATCCAACTCTGATCATCAGAACAAACAATTCAATATTTGTCTGGACATCATTTACTGAAAAGGAGAAAGAATAATCGGGGCAGGAGGAAAACTAAAGGAATTAAATTTATTACTACTCTTATCTTGTCTATAAAGAAGAACAATATAAAAGCCATAAATAATAAAACTGAGTTAAAATTTTGTGTAAAAGAAAAAAAAGAGAGAAAAGAGAAAGAAGAAAATAAATTCTCATCCTGAACTCACTTATTTCAAATAAATGAAAAGGATCAATCACAAATAAATAACATTTCATTTTTTTTACATTTAAGCAGTTGTATATGTTAATTGAAAACAAAGTTGTAAACTCTAATATTACATTTATTTTGACTCCCAGTGACAAGAGTATTAGATTACTAGCCCTCCTTAGAGAAAGAGATGTTATACAATCATTTTCTTGAACCAATATGTCACAGTGATTTGTGGAAAAATAAATCTTTTTCATAGCATTTTAATTACCACCTATAATCACTTTATTTCTAACTATACAGGAATAATAGGTAACTGAACTTGCAAATAACTATATAATTGTATCATACAGGGAATAATTTGGGAGAAGGCAAGGGTCTAGTCTTTATAAATTAAAATATACTTGGGTTTTCTATCATCTAAACTTATATTGGAAATAAGAGTTAAGACCATGCATGGGTATTATGGAAGGAAAATAATCTATCAATGTACTTGCTGTGTGCTTTACATTTATCAAAGGAATCATATCCATAATTAAAGAGACTGACTTTCAGTATATTGAGACTTAATATCAAAGTGGATTTAGAGATGACTATGGACAGAAAACTTTGTTCACCACTCTTCTCCCAATATTTTTTAAATCAGCAATGGTTGTATGTGACTAGTCATCTGCATAAAGAATTTCCCTTTGCCTTTTTTTTTTCTTCTTCGCTAATAGCCTTGGAATTTTTCTATGGGCAAACTTTATTCTCAAGAATTTCTCAACCTTGACATCACTGGCATTTGGGGCCAAATATTTTGTTTTGTTTTGTTCTGAGAGGTGTCTTGTGCATCATAGAATGTTTAGCAGCATCCTTGTATTTTTCTCACTAGAAGCCAGTGGTACCACCTCTTACCATCCTCATCCTAGTTATCATAATCCAAAATATCTCCAGATTTGTCTAATGTCCCTTGAGGAGCAAAATAATCTTCTTCCTGCACTTGAGGACCACTGCTCTAGAGTAGAAAGGGGAGATAGTAGAAAGAATAGGTGTCTCTTTTTCCAGTGATACCAGAAATAAAGGTCACTGAGGTTTTCATAGATGGGCACTAGACAGTTGGTTAAGACCTAAACTGGATATTAGTATCAAGGAAATTCCTTGTGCAGGAAAATATCAGTATTTTCCTTTTACATCATTTTTGGTTAAGAGGCCTGGTATAAGATGGAAAGATCCTGCTGAGATGAATAGCTGTGATAATTCAACTTGTAAACTTTAGCAAACCCTGAATTTGGATTGGGCCATGATGGCCTGAATCACGTGGCAATGGGTTAATGATTTAGAGATAATAAAATGCTTCAGTGATATTCTTGGTAGTAGGTTTACTCCTATATCCTTGTAAGTTACACAGCTATTTCCCAAAGTGATCCGCATCATACATCATGTATTTCCAATTATTGATACTAAACTATAAGCCCTGATGGAAGTCTGTTTTGTCTGTGCTTAGCATGCTCTACTCTAATCTTGTTCTTAAGACTGATAGTTCCTTTCTTCCTTGCTGCTCCTATATCATTGTCAGGTAACACTAATAAGTAATGGCAATCTTTCCCACTGATTCCTTCTCAGCCTCAGAAAACTCATCAGAACACTATTAAAAAAAAAAAATCTCTGTGGGGGCACCTGGGTGGTTCAGTTGGTTAAATGTCTGACTTTTGATTTCAGCTCAGGCCAGAATCTCAGGGTCCTAGGATCAAGTCCCTCATCAGGCTCTATGCTCAGAGCTGAGTCTGCTTGGGATTCTCTCTCTCCATCTTCCTCAGCACCTTTCCCTGCTTGTGCACTCTCTCTCTCTCTCTAAAATAAATAAGTAAAATATTTTTAAAAATCTCTGTCAATTTATTGTTGTTCACCTATAAAATGAAAACTCTATGATTTCTGGTGCAAAAGAATGCTGGACAACAACTAATATTTGCACTATTCTTCACAAAGAGTAATTTTTTAAAATTCAATCTCAAAACAGTCTGAGTTAATAAAAAGAATTTTTTTTTATTTATAAAAAGAAAGTCTTATGTTAGTAGAAGTGAAGCTAAGGGCAGATGTCCAGGTTCTTGTGACTAGCAGGTTGCAAAGACAGCCCAATTTGTTAGTCAAAAAAACTTCCCTACTCCTACCCTTAAAAAAGATTGAACTTAAAGCAGAATAAAACTATGACGGACTCTGCATATTTCCTTCATGGTATTACCAGTCTTAGTTATTTCACTAATTTGTTCTCTGATTGAATGTTTGTCTCCAAAGAGCCCTGAGGACAGAAGACTTATCTAAATGAATGATATTTATAGATTTTGACATACAGCAAAGGTGTTTGAGTAGATTCAGTGAATCTAAAGTATAGATTTACAGTTATAACCAAATAAGGTATTTGTAAAAAGCAGGAATCTCAATTTGAAACCAAGCAGTCCTTATCTCAAGATTCAGAATTATGTTGTGCTTTAAGGTCTGCCTGGGGTCTAACTGGATGAGGGTCAGAGGAAGGAAAACAAACAACAAACTTGGCTTAGAACAGTTTCTCAGGGACAGCAAGAGGACAGGATTTTGTGCATAATATCTATATCCTTGAAGTTTCTATGTCATCTGGCACAGCCCTAAGGGACATATGTCTGAATCCTTTAGAGATACTCTCAGAAACAACTAAAATGGCAAACAAATCTAAAAATGCACACCATTACTACATCAAAACCAAATCCAATAAAGAAGGAAAACTCTGAGATGTTGAGATCTCCAGCAGCTCTGCCTGGGAACTTGGGTAACGAGCAACAACCCAAGAAGGAGGAAAGAGTGTTCCCTCCTTCTCTGGGAGGTTTCATGCTTTGGGTCACACAGGGCTCCAGGGGACATGGTAGTGACACATTAGACATAAGAAACTGTGACTTGGTAGGGATCAGTCTGTGCCTGCAATGCTGGTGTAAGTGACTTAGCAGCCACAGTGATGGAGAGAGCATCTTGAGGTAGGAAGAGTTGAAGAGCTGTTTGGAGGACAATACAATTCAAGGAGCTACAGAAGAAAGAAAAAAATAACACAAGGCACGGGCAGACGAAAGAGTATGTTCATATGTATGTAAAACATGTCTGGCAGACTTCATTCTCCTTTTCTCAACTTGATGTGGCTTTCATGATAATAACTGACTTAATTATTATTTTTAACATAGCACCCTAAGAAAAGAAATGCAGCTGATTGACCGCTTTGATTGAATTGACTAAAGAAACCCAATGAAAATCATGTTAAAAGTGAATAAAGCTAATGGTTTCATTTAACTGATTGATCCCCCAGTCAAAATGGTCACTGGTGATATGTCCTTACTTCAGCTCTAGGATGAAGAAAAATAATAGATCTTCATTGATTTCTATTTACTAATTCACATTAGAATTGAGAACCTATATGCCCTTTCTTAGGTGTTGGGAACAGAGTGATGACAAGACAGAAATGGTGCCTATTCTCGTAAAGTTCACATCCTACTGGTGAACCAAGTACACAAATAAAAGAATCAGATAATTGCAGGTAGGATAAGCACAAATAAAAATGAAAATGGATGACGTGTTACAGACTGGGAGGTGAGGTGTCTGGTTTATACTAAGTTTGGCAGAGGGTGAGAGTTGAATTAGACTTACATAATGAAACTGAGAGTCAACCAAACAAAAACTGGGGTGAGTGGGGTAGTATTCTGGGAGGGACTGCCAAGTGCAAAGGGTGAAAGATAGTAAACGTTTGGCATGTTCAAAGAAGAAAAGAAAGGTCGACATGGCTGGAGCTTAGTGAGACAGACATGAGGCTATAAAGAGTCAGAGGAAGGTCATATAAGACTTTAGAGGTCATGATAAGAAGTATAGATTTCACTCTGAATGTGATGGGAAGTTATTAAAGGACTGAAGCAGAGTGATGTGATTTTATTAGCTACTCTGAGTGGAGACTGGATTTAGAGAGAATATACAGTATTTCCATTAAAAACAAACAACTATCACTTCAAAGTTCAACACTAAAGGACTATATAATTCACACTATTTTTTTCTTCTTGTGAAGATAAACACATTTATTCATTAATGTCAAGAGTTTAATGACAATATTATTGACTTAGTAATATTTAGAAAAAGAAAATTACTCTTATAATTCTAATTTCTGATTTCAATATCTGTCTCATTTTAATATGATTATGACTCTATAAAATTCAATCATAAGAGAATATTTGTAACAATTATAAAAGTAATTATTGTGCCACTCATTTTAAAGTCATTAAGACAACTGCCTTTGTAAATTGAAGATGTGTGTAAAATCAGCCATTTATCATTTTATTACAATTATTGACAAGAGAAAACCAAAATTGTCTTTAATAAAACTATGTATTTAATAAACCCAAATTCAGGCAATTAAAGTTTCAATAATGTACCTTTATAAATTATGAGGTTCCCTATATTTTAGACACTTGACTAATTTGATCTACCAATAGTTGATGACTCATATCTACTTTTGCAATGTGAAATAACTAGACCAATATATCTTGAGTTAGAAAATTTTAGTTTTAGTATGTTATTTTAAACAAATGTAGATGCCTGAATAGTCATTTGTAGCAAATATTTCAGTTTCATTTCCTATCCCAACAGACCAAACATAGTTCTTTGGTCATAGTTGTAATTCAATAAATATTTGTAGCTATTATTTTAAGTAAAATTATTAGATTTTAATTTCCTTTTCTATAGACAGACCAAAGACACATAAATATCACTTCTTTAGGTGACAGCACAATTTCAGGAGAGTCACTACCATAAGAGTAAAATTCTAGAATCCTAAAATATAATTTATTAAAAGGCAAGTATTGCTTCTTCTTATCTTTCAAATATGGAAAAACAACTTTGTAATTGTTGCCAGTGTTTCCTAGTATTACCCTCATATTTGAATAATAGTCCATTGTAATACCTTGGAGCAAAACAAAGCATGCTCAAAGTAAAATGGGAGTGATACATTTTAATGTAAACATTTTATAATATATTTTAAAGTGAAATCAAATGATCTGGAAGCCATTTTAATTGACTTCCTGCCTTCAAGTATGAATAACTATTTTTAAAATAACTTGAGTATTTGTCGTATCAAAGTATTATTTAATGACATGTAAGTCACAAGGAGAGAAATATAAACTAAGAAAAACTTGTATTTTGATGTCTAGTTTCGAACAAATCAAAGAATCGGACATTATTGCCCCCATTTTATAGACAAGAAAAGTAAGACTCAAATGGCTAAAATACAAGTTGAGAAGCCCAAGCTGATTTAGTCTTGAAACTTTTATGATATTTTCGGAAGCAAAATTCTGCCCTTGGGCCAATTATATACTTATCTATAGAAATAAATCCCCAGCTATATTTAAAATGTTTTTATTATGCATGTTATACACTAACGTGTACATCAGGCTGGATACATGAGAAATGTACTATTTAATGAGCCGATGCACTTTTTCAGTAGAACTCTACCTGGAGAATTGGACTGTATAAAACTGATATTCAGACATTATGTTCATTTAGAAATGGTAGAAGAATAATCTTAGTGTAGTTTGCTAATGTTGTATAGGACATTGAAAAATGAGTCAGTTTATTAAAATATGCATCATGTTAATGCCACAATTCATTTAAATAAACTTTTCAGTAAGTCATCCTGAAAGAGATGGAAAGCTATTATATCCAAACTAGGGAAATATTGAAGATCCAGACTCTCATTCAGTTCATTCAGGTTCTTTCAAATCACCTTCAACCTTCTCCCTCTAATTCCCTTCATGAACCCTCTGCTCCAGTGAAATAACATGCTTTGAATTATTTTTATATCTAACCGTATGTATCTGCCTTGCTGATCAGACTCCACTCTTTTCTGCTTTTTGCCTACCCTTTGGATACACACCAAGCATCACTGCCCTAAACATAATGTATTTCATCATAAGCTCCTTCTCTGCAATTCAATAGCATTCAAAATCATGTTAGTACTTACATATGCTTGAATACCTACTATATTTTAATATTATAAAGTGGAAGGATGCATGTTATATACACAGAATTAATTTTATTTTTATGTATATTCTTTATATATTAATTAAAGCCACAATTACTAAATATTTCCTTAAATACAAATTTCTTAGTATATCTTTATAATCTTTATAGTTCTACAGTTATTTAATTTTACTGAATATAAGAATTCTTGTTTTTCTCACGGACATATATTCCTAATAAATAAATAGTTCCAGGCACATATGAAAGGCTTAAGTAATAGTTATGGGATCTCTACTTAACAGCAATGTTATGCTAGAGGCAGAAAATGAAATCTCTGTCACTTCTAAACAAATCCAGGTATCTGAGGTTTAAATCTTGCTAATTCAGAATTCCCAGCATTTGTCTTATTTTTTCTTATTTAAATTGTAGGGGCCTATACAATATAGGGAAAGTAGTATGGGAGGAGGTCCTTTGTTTATTTGTAATTCACCATTTTATGCATCATTGTACTCTCATGATTCTTAACTGGATCTGCCACGATATTCCGTCTGTCTCCAAAATCCCGTGACATGGTCTGCAGATTTGATATATGAACTCTGCTCCCACTTATTGGTGCTTGAGTCCTCTTTCAATTTCCTATCCTTGTCTTAATCATCCAATTGCCTACCTTGGAGTTACGAAAATCTTTGTTACCTCTACTGTGAGGCTTATGAAGATTCAGCCACAAGAGCCCTTGCCTAATGTGTGTTAGTAGCTAAGAACTGCATATGCCCTCCCTATTGAAACTTCTTACCTCCAATCTTTGCTAATGCTACTACTGTCTCTCTCTTCAGACTGTGGTTCATTTCCCTCCCTCTATTGTCTCCAATCTGTAGTTTCAGAGATAGTTCCTAAAGGAGAGCCAAAATGAATAGCCTCTGACTTGGCACTGGGAGTCACGCCATTAAGTACTCTTTCCTGGATCATGAGACCATTTTTACCCATAACGTAACTGGAAGAGAAAATGAAGTCCTGCATGGATGTAAAGGTCTGTTCAGTTAAATGGAATTTTTTTTCCTCACTGACTCTTTCTTCATTGTTGATTTGCTATAGTTCCAATGTTATTACCTCAGTACAGAGGCCTGCCACTGTTTCTTATTAAAACTTAAAGATAGAACACAATAAGCATCTCTTTGTCTGATGGTTGGAAAGAATAGACAGGCAAAGCAAAACCAAACAAAAAGCAGAACTGAGAACTCAGCCTGGTTAGCCTGCAAACTCACTATGAATGATATGGAGGAAATCATATATCCTCAACCTTGGATTTAGCCACTGAAACTACACTCTTTAGTTTCCTTCATTTCCTTCAGGCCTGTGGTCTTGTGACCTTATGCTGAACCCAGAGAAGTTTTACAATACTTAATTGTAAAATTCCTGATGCTATGTTTGTACTTTATATCATAATCCCTTTTTAGCAAACTAGTTCCTTCTGTAATACAAGATCATATGGCTAGTAGTTGGAAGAGAAAGGTTTCAAACCTCCTAACTCTTAAGTCTATCTTTCCAATTTCTAAGCCAAACAGCCTCCATCTTTAAATATCTATTGATTTTTAGAGGTTCCTGTGCTCCATAAATCTTTCCTGGTCCAGCCCCATTTAGTGCCATCACAGGTACTGGCCCTATTTTACAGATACACCTTATGAAATCCCAGTAAGAGCTTATCAGGACTCTGACTATTCAAATGCAACCTGAATTTTTTAATAGCAACTGTATATTCCATTGTCCACAGTATTTAAGTATGGTCAGAATTAAAATAGATATCCTGTACCTCCTCAAACAAGATATTCCTCTCCAGAGACACTTTCAGCAATAGTCTAGAAAATTTCACTAGCTTCTATTTCACAGTGGTTTCTTCCTTGCACTTGCCAACTTAACGAAGTTGGAACTATATTTCTGATAATCCCTTTCCTCCTGTAGCTTTTGGTTAGGATTAATAACATGATATTTTTGAATGAGTTTTGGAAGGGACAATTAAACTTTCAGCTGCATATATTCTCTGAAGATCAATGTAGGGTCAGACTGTACTGCAGCTCATTTATATCATCTTGGACCTCACAACCCATCTCGTGGGCAAGAAGCAGCACCTAATTGCAACTTTTTCAGCTCCAACCTAATCTTCTTCAGATCTTCTTCAGTCTTCTCTGATTCCTAGGCCAGATATGTATTTGTAACATAATTAAGGATGCCAGTTTTTCCTGCAGGTCAACATTATCACTGAAGTGGGAAGCTTGAGGACACTGAATGGTCAATGCATATTCCAGTTCACATATGGATTCTGGCTTGTCCTGGCTCTGTCCTGCTTTACATCCATCTTTTCTTCCCAAATGCCTATCCTGTGAACTTCAGACCAAGCTCAAGAAGCAGAAACAACAACCACATGTAAAGTGTTTAACTAATAACCATGATTGTGTAAGGTCAAATCCCTATTATAAATTTCTCATTCTATATCACATCTACCGGTTCTTCCTGATCAAACCTTAAATGACATACTTTTCTCATCCCTTTTGATAAATGCTTAGCATGTGTGCTATCTTCCTCTTTGTACAAAAGTAATTGAAAAAGAATGTTCAGTATACAGTTTGTACTAACAGGTACTCATTGTTTTATTAAACTGACCTAAAGTGCTGAAAGACATATACACATTAATGCTGTACACAGTTTTGTAACTATTAATAAAGGTGGTCAAGAAGACAGAAGGATAAAGAGACATTTGAATGGACTTTTGGTGTATGAGTAAGACATGATTGTTAACAAAAGCCTCTCTGCTCAGTGAAGAGATGTCCTAGGGTCCCATCATAATGATGTCATTAGAGAGACTTCAGAAGAATCCTTCTCAAATTTTAAACAACCACTAGACATTTGATGGACATACAAAACAGCAAATTCAGAAATCTCTATTTCTTTAAGATTTTATTTATTTGAGAGAGAGAGAGCACAAGCAGGAGTAGGGGCAGAAGGAGAAGCAGACTCCCCACTGAGCAGGGAACCCAAGGACATGGGGCTCAATCCCAGGACCCCGGGATCATGATCTGAGCCCAAGGCAGATGCTTAACTGACTAAGCCCCCTGGCATCCTTAAAAATCTCTATTTTTTAAATAATAAAAATAAAATGTATTTAAAATTAATGGCAGTCACTAGTAATGGTTATAATGAAGGTGGTCTCACATAGAGGAGTAGGATAAAATTGTGTAACATCATTCCTCATGATTCCTGTATTCTACTGAATGACAAATAGCTATCAGTGAATGTCCATTCCTGATGGGTTTTGTTTCTTAACACTTCCTTTTATTAAATTAGAAAACCCTAATATCCAACAATTCAGCATAAATTTTTGAGAGTTCCATTATAGTTCTGGGTATTATGATGGAAAATAAATAAATAAAAGCCCTAAAAATTACAGTGATTTCTCACTGAAGACTTGTGCTACATACAGCAGCTAATTTGATGAGCATATTACAATTAAGAAGAATTTAGCCTGGAAAGTTTTTTTCATCTTCCTTTGTATATAATTCAAATGTGATTTTCAGATATGTGCAGTAAAGTTTCTGAAGAGCAAAGAAAATCATTGTGTGATAGGAGTCAAACCCCAATAATGTAATTTTCTTTACTCTTTAGAAACTTTTTAAAAAAGATTTTATTTATTTATTTGAGAAAGAGGGGCAGAGACAGAGAGCTCGAGCGGGGAGGAACAGAGAAGAGGGAGAAGCAGACTCCCCCCTCAGCCCTGTGCAGGGCTCCATCCCAAAACCTTGAGATCATGACCTGAGCTGGAGTCAAAGGCAGACGCTTAAGTGACGAGCCACCCAGGCTCTACTACACATGTTTTTAAAGATGGCATAATATGCTAATGTATTATAATACAGTTTTAAAAACTATCTTTAAAGTCATGCTATATTTAGCAAGACTAATTCTAGTAGTTTTGCTCTGAAGAAGTAAGTACCAGCTGTCCATGATTCTAAATATATCACCAAGATGCACTAGTATGTCAGTTAAAATCATAGATGTCATCATGCTTTAAAAAAATTTTTTTAAAGATTTTATTTATTTATTTGACAGAGAAGAGTACAAGTAGGGGGAGCTGCAAAGGGAGAAGGAGAAGCAGGTTCCCCACCAAGCAGGGAGCCCAACACGGGGGCCCGATCCCAGACCCTGGGATCATGACTTAAGCTGAAGGCAGATGCCTAACTGACTGAGCCACATAGATGCCCCATGCTTTAAAAAATCTTAATTCTAGTATAGTTAGCATACAGCATCATATTAGTTTTGAGTTTATAATATAGTGATCTGGCAATGCTATATATTACTCGGTGCTCATCACAAGTGTGATCTTATTTCAACCAGCCCCCCAGCCCCCTCCCTCTGGTAACCATCAGTTTGTTCTCTATAGAGTCTGTTTTCTGCCTTGTCCTTTCCTTTGCTTTGTTTCTTAGATTCACATGTGAGTGAAATCATCTGGTATTTGTCTTCATCCTGATTTTTTAAAAAATCTATTTTCAGCTCAGAAATTATATGAGAATCTTTTCTCTTTGAAGCCAGGAAACTTTAGTCACTGAAAATTTCTCCACACAGTGTTCTGAAAAGACATCTAATCAGTGTCTGTGAGTTGATAATATTCACTATTTTCAGAGCTTTCATTCACACTGAATACATCACAGGTATTTTGTTTGCCATCACTTCTCAGGAAGTATAGGCTGTGTGTAGAGTTGTATTCAGATGCAAACACTTATATTTTGAGAAGAAACATTTTGCTTTAGAACTTGCAGCTAAAAATATTCCACAAGAGCTGACCCCTACCTTGTGATCTTGATGAGCCTTTTCCAGTCTACACAATAGCTCATAAATCAGTAACGTAGCAAAATAGCAGAAATTATCTTATATCCTGATTTATAGTGATATGGTGATAAAGTGTTTAACACTTATCTACCATAAACATGTATATATGCAAAATGGAAAATATCAACTTAATTCAACTGTATAAAATTGAGTATTTCTCATCCCATCCTCAGTTGATATTATTCTTCTCCAGTGAATATTAACATTGTGATACCTCCAAATGACATTTAGTATAGGAATTTTTGCTAATAGCCAGATTCCTGCTTTTTTTCTCTAAGATTATCAGTCCTGAACTGTGGGTTCAAGTGACTTCTCAGCAGTCTAGGTATGTAAATATTCATGCCATAAATGAACTTTTTAAAATAAATAATTACCCTTTACATCTTGTTTAATGTTGTTATTCTGCCATACCAAAGTGCAATGATGTTATTTAGAGATAAAATTGAGTCATTTTCTGTGATATATCTCACTTTTTATACATACTAGACAAAATCCATGATCTACCAGGAGTCACACGTAGAAAATGACAGTTTAATTTTTTAACTTAATATAGTTGACACCTAATGTCACATTAGTTTCAGGTGTATGACATAGTGATTCAACATCTCTTTATGTTATGCTATGCTCACTACAAATGTAGCTACTATCTGTCACTATCTAACGCTATTACAGTATCATTCACTATATTCCCTACATTATGTCTTTTATCCCTGGACTTATTCATTCCATAACTGGAAGCCTGTGTCTCCCACTTCCCTTCATCTGTTTCACCCATACTCCCAGAGCCTTCCCTTCTGGCAATCATCAGTTTGTTCTCTGTATCTATAAGTCTGATTTTGCTTTGCTCAGAACATGACAGTATCAGCGACTTTTCAGTTTCACAAAGAAATTATATTTCACATTATGGTTGAGTAACTAATGCTTTCCAGGCCAATAAAATCTAGTAATTTATTCATTGATTCATTTTCGCTATTTCCTTGTCAATTACATGTGTGAAATTATCACCCATACAGTTACTTGTACCAATGCTGGGAAACAATCCCCCTTTAGTTTCTCAAATTTTTGCATGTTCTTCTGAACAAAGACATTAATAGTTTTTGTGCTGGGCTGCCTTTTTGGATATTTGCATTAGAGCCTGAGTTCTGCTTAACAATTAGGTTCCTTTTACCTCTCAACTTCACATTTTCTAGGGATGAAATGTTCAACACGGTGTCCACACTCACATGTCTGATGCCTAAACTGGGTCTCTGAAACACCTGCAACTAGCCACACACTTCACTGTCTCCTTGAGGCCTCCTCTGAGCCTCTTTGGAGCATGGACTTCATCATGGTATAGTGGTCTCACGTTAGTAGCTTTCTCACTTGGTGGTCATTTCCTCCTTATGTCCACCTCAAGCAAACATCCCAAGAGGTCAGGGTGGAGACTGTAGACTCTAATGACCTAATCTTGAAAGTCCCAGACTCTGGAAGTCCATCGCTGCTTACGGATCAAATAAGTGACTAAGGCCATTCTAGATATATAAAAAAGGGACTAGTCCCCTCATCTTGATGTGAGGAAAAGCAAAAACTTTGTAGCCATACTTATTTTACCACACCACGCATACATTCCTGAAATTTAAAAATTACTTTAGTATTATTAAAATGTTTATGATTTAGATTTAACATTCCAAACAAAGCCTTCTTATAAATATTTGTAATGTTTACACATTTATTTTCTTAAAATCTAACCTTGGCTCCCTCAATAAATTCTTAGACTTTATAAGTCAACCAAAACCTCTGATGCAATTTTCATATAAGTAAATTGATATTATAGAAATGGCTGGGCTATCTTTAATATTTTTCCAGAGGGAATCCTTGAAAATAGCATTTCTGATATTTCCCATGCAAATTTTCAATATAATAATCCACGCTGGTGCCAATAAAAACCAGCCATAGTGGAAACACACTTGGGAAGAAAACTGATAAAAGTGATAAAAATGCAAAGCTAAAGTTATCTTGCTGACTTTAGAACTTTAGCAAAGCATAATGAAGCCAAAGGAAAAAATGGCTTAAAACTTAAGTCCTGTGGATGGTAAAGGACATGGAAAGTTGATGAGAAATAGGAAGTAAAACTTAATTAGAAGTTCTGCAATGCAAAAAATTGGAAGTATTTAAGAAAAACAGCAAATGGGAAATTTTTGTTGAAACAATAAACTTTATAAAAAGGAATGTAAGAATGAAAATATAAAGTCCCATATATAAGTAAAAATATGGAATAAACCTAGACTTATATTTAATGTACAGATTCTAATCTCAGTTCTAGTATTAATATACTATCATAATGAACACATGCAAATCAAAACTTCTCTCCATATATATATTATATATTAAAATACATATATAGTGCTGTATATATACATACACATGTATCTATACATATATATGTATTTGTGTATATGTGCTATATATATATATAAAGCATATGCACCATATATATTATACATCATATGTGTACATATATGTATACTGTTATGTATATACACACAGTATATAACAGTGTATGTATATCCATTTTAATCTCTAATATGAAACATGCATGTATAGGTACACTTGTAAGTTCATATGTATGCTTATACACATACACATATATATATGCATACATACACACATTTACACATACATACATATGTAACACCCAATATAGATAAGATATATAATAGATACAAATATAAAATACACAATTAGTTTAGAGATATGACTTATGTAACATAATTTAAATATAGATGGTTTATAGATAAAATAAGTCAATATATCTGTACTTATAATACCTTTGTGTGATAAACATTATAAATATTACAAATAGATATATATTGAAAAGTTTATCTCCCTTCTACCCCAGTCATCTGGTTCTAATTCCCAAAGTAGTGCAAGAATAATAGTTTCTTACATATCTTTTCAGAATGGTTCTGTTTGCATGCATGCACACACACACTCATACATATCCAAATATATGAGGAAAATGTGGAGGCATGTTTTCCATATCACCATGAATAGATTTATATTCTTTCATGCTTTGTTTTAATAATTTAATTATTCTCCTATAATAATATGTATATTTTACAAAATGCAACTGTATTTCTTTTTCCCAATCTTCCATGGAGTTAACTTTTTGAAATTAATTATAAAAGTACTTCACATATTTTATATGCATAATAAATGTGTTTTTTTATTTTTTGTTTTTCATTTTCACATTTTAAAAAATTTTTCTGCAAGTTTTTTTAAACTATGTATACAATTTTATTTTTTTAATTTGAGAATTCCAAATGCCATATCCTTCCTATCCCCCTCCCCTCCTGCAACCCTCAGTTTGTTTCCTGAGATTAAGATTCTGATAGTTTGTCTCCCTCTATAGTTTCATCTTGTGTCGTTTTCTTCCTCCCTTCCTCTATGATCTTCTGTCTTGTTTCTCAAATTCCTCATATCAGTGAGATCATATAATTGTCTTTCTCTGATTGACTTATTGTGCTTAGCATAATACCCCCTGGTTCCATCCATGTCTTGCAAAGGCAAGATTTTGATTCTTCATCCATTCATCTGTTGATGAACACCTAGGCTCTTTCCATAGTTTGGCTATTATTTTGCTGCTATAAATATTTGGGTGCATGTGTACCTTTATATCACTACATTTGTATCTTTAGAGCAAATACTCAGTAGTGCAATTGCTGGATCATAGGGTAGGTCTATTTTCAACTTTTTGAGGAACCTCCATACTGTTTTCCAGAGTCACTGCACCGGCTTGCATTCCCACCAACAGTGTACAAGGATTTCCCTTTCTCCACATCATCACCAACACCTGTCATTTCCTGTCTGGTTAATTTTAGCCATTCTGACTGTGTGAGGTGGTAACTTGTGGAGGTTCTGATTTGGATTTCCATGATGCTGAGCATTTATCATGTGTCTGTTAGCCATCTTGATGTCTTCTTTGCAGAAATGTCTGTTCATGCCTTTTGCCCATTTCTTGACTGGATTCTTTGTTCTATGGGTGTTGAATTTGATAAGTTCTTTATAGATTTTGGATACTAACCTTTTATCTGGTATGTCATTTGCAACTACCTTATCCCATTCTGTTGGTTGTCTTTTGGTTTTGTTGACTATTTCCTTCACTGTGCAAAAGC
Source organism: Spilogale gracilis (assembly GCA_004023965.1). Classification (NCBI taxonomy): domain Eukaryota; kingdom Metazoa; phylum Chordata; class Mammalia; order Carnivora; family Mephitidae; genus Spilogale; species Spilogale gracilis. The sequence goes on from PITA01000184.1 coordinate 99,616, forward strand.
TTTTTATCTTGATGATGTCCCAATAGTTCATTTTTGACCTTGCTTCCCTTGCCTTTGGTGATGTTTCTAGGAAGAAGTTGCTGCAGCTGAGGTCGAAGAGGTTGCTTCCTAGGAATAAATCTAACCAAAGAAGCAAGGAGTCTGTACTCAGAAAACTATGAATATTCATGAAAGAAATTGAGAGAAACATGAAGAAATGGAAAAATGTTCCATGCTCATGGGTTGGAAGAATAAATATTGTGAAAATGTCTAGGCTACCTAGAGCAATCTACACATTTAATGAAATCTCTATCAAAATGCCATCAACTTTTTTCAAAGAAAAGGAACAAATAATTCTAAAATTTATATGGAACCAGAAAAGACCCCGAATAGCCAGAGGAATGTTGAAAAAGAAAACCAAAGTTGGCAGCATCACAATTCCTGACTTCAAGCTCTATTACAAAGCTGTTATCATCAAGTCATTATGGTACTGGCACAAACACAGACACATATATCAATGGAACAGAATAGAGAGCCCAGAAATGGACCCTCAATTCTATGGTCAACTAATCTTTGACAAAACAGGAAAGAATGTCCAATGGAAAAGACAGTCTCTTCAAAAAATGGTTGGGAAAATTGGACAGCCACATGCAGAAGAATGGAACTGGACCATTTCCTTATACCACACGCAAAAATAGACTCAAAATGGATGAAAGACTGCAATGTGAGACAGGAATCCATCAAAATCTTTGAGGATAACACTTAGCTCTATGTTTAAAAACAGTGACCTGCTATTCCTGACCTTAGAAGAGTGATCTATAGGGTGTCTTTCTGAAGTCACAGAGAGAAATGTAACACATGAAAATCCAGGAAACAAACAAAATTCATTCTAAAGCTCTTCTAAAAGTGTGAGCATTTAGCATCTTGCCTTAGCTCTAACTCTTGCACGTCAGTTCATTTTAGTGGTATTAACAGAAAATTTATGTTCTGAATTTCATGCTCTTATGTTTAGACAAAGCTTCCAATTTCAGTCAACAAATCAGTAAATATACTATCAACTTAAAGATGTGTCTAGCAGTGTTCTAGGTATGCAGATGGTGACAAGAAAAACATAGGACAGCTTTTATGTATTTAAAGTATCAATATATAACACAGCTATTATGTATTTAAAGTATTAAAGTATTTAATTAATTATGTATTTAAAGTATTGATTATTAATAAAGTATTAATAAACTAATGGTAGGGGTAACAGATTATACACAGCAAACATCTGGTAAATAATAAGTGAATCTGAGTCCAATTATAAGTTTTAAATAAAGGGACTTATCTGCAAGGGTAAATATAAATGGGGAGAATAGCTTAGTATATTAACATTTATATATTAATATATCCCATAGTAACATGGGAAGTACATTACATACTCTATAGGTGGAAATAAAAGTTTGGAAAGTAAAGGAATTTAAAAAAAAAATTTAAAGAATGTGAAACCTAACCATCCTGGATTGAAGATCTTGTGTTGAAGAAAAATGAGAATTAAGATGGAGGTTAGGAAGAGTCTTAATTTATACAGAGGAAGGAAAATCCAAAATATGTTTTTCAGACATTGCATGATAAATTCCAGAGTGATTTCTTATCATTTAATGTGACATAAACTGGAGGGGGAGATAGAAGAAGTGAAATCTCTTGTCGTGACTTCTGTGCTTTAGATGACAAATATCACATGAATCAATGATGGCAGAAATGGGGTAATATAGCAAATCCTAAATCATTTAAAATGATTTGGGAATGAGTCAAAGGCTAGAGCCTTGAGCAGCAACGCTTAATCTGTATACTGTGTATTGAGAAGAATGTTAATTGAGAATAGGATGTGATTTTAGGAAATAAACATGTTATTTGTTATGCTTTAGTATAGAAGAACATGGCTCTTCTTTTTGTCTTAACGCACTTTAATTTAAGTAATAACAATTTTATATTGGAATGTGGTTTAAACCACTGAGTAAAAATTGCATTTGATTAGAATGAGAGCTAATTCTCCTCCACATCTTTTTTAGACTGGAAACAATTCTACAATACACCATCTCAGATGCTTAGAAGTTAGCAGAATGTAACTCTTAAATATTAGTACAAAAGAATTTTAGACAATTTCTTTACCTAAATTAAGTCAGAAGAATCTTTTGGGAAATCTTTGTAAGTCTTTCTCAAGATTGTAAGGCTTTTCTTAGGTTGTCTTTTGAACAAAAGCACTTATTTTTCTTTTATTGATTGTTTTATAAAAAATTATGAAAAATAACAATTTACTAAACATTTGCCTTACTACATCCTAAATATTGGTCATGAAATCACGAGAAAAATTATTTAGCAACATAGTCTTTCCCTGAAAACCTTGTTCCCAATGTTACTTTATGGAAACATATTCTTGTTTTCCAGGGGTTTCAATGTCCATCTTAAAGTTAGGCCTATTCTCACAGCACTTTTACTTTCTACCAATCCAAAATGTTCCATAATCATTTATTTCTAGGCATGACATACCTATAAAGAAATAAAAATAATCCTAATTTTGAGAGCCTATTAAATATTCAACCACTATATCCTTGTAGTATAATGGAACTTCAAAGTCACTGTAACTGCCCATTTTGATAAGTATTCTAATTGGTGGAAATATTCACCCTTACAACTGAATAATATTGATAGAGTTATTTCTAAGAGTTTTAAAAGAAAAAAAGTTGATATTATGTTTTCACATATAAGCTTTGCCTGACCTATTGAGCCACCCAGGTCCCCCTGGACTTTATTTTAAAATCGAGTTGGTCACCCTCTCAGAGTGGTCTACATTATGGGTGTGATTTCTGTATATTCTGCTTATGTGCCAGAGATAGTGAATGCTAGTAACATCACTTCCCTCTCATGCTTTACTTTTTATCTAAGATTCATACTTCCTATCAATGAACACAACAAATTTCTAAGTTATATTTACAGGTACTTTTTTTTTTTTTAGGAATGTTATAGGAAAAGTTGGAAGCTCATAACTCTTGTAGACCTTGGAAGTTAATGCCTAGGACTTGCTACTCACATACACAAACAGTACAGACAAATCAATAGCTCTTCCTTAGCCTTACCTTATAGAATAAGCAAGAAAAATATTTTTATATGATTTTTAAAGTCTCATGTTCTATTTGGAACCATATGTCAGGGTTTATTTCTTTAAAGTGTTAAAAGCCATCAATATGGAAGGGAAACATTTTTATAAATAATTTGTGTCCATTACATCTAAATGTACTTGATCAAAACTTTAACATTAGAAAGCTCGAGGAATTCTCAACATGAATTTTAATTGAGATCTTCCTGACAGGTTTAAAAGTGTAAATATCAGCAAAAAATTAACCTGTACCAAAGTATTAATTCACATATTTAGACTAACAAACTTTCAGCGCTGCTCACTACTATGATTTCAGTACTAGCTAAAAAATCATGTTTGGATGTTGTGCTGATATTAAAAAAGTGGAAAATTTTAGAAATTCTCATTCCAAGTGACTCTAAGATTATCTAAACAACAAAATCAGTATTTCCAAGTTCAAAGGATATTAGTGATGCATAATATAATTAATATACATGCTTTATCATGCAATTATCTACAACTAAATTCAAATCTAATAGAGCACAAAAACTACAAAATATTGTAGAGAAACAGATCTATGATCAAACACCATCATAATCTATCAAACACACTCATACAACACGAATTATACCATACCATTTTCTTCTTCAAATAGTCTTTTCTCCCATTCTATGTCACTAAAAATTAAAGCCCAGGACCTTTAGCTTTGTATAAAAGTCTCGCCTGTATATCTTCCTCTGTTCTACTTCCAAAATTTTTCTGAATTCTTCAATGCACAATCTACCTTACTATCTATAGATGTGGGTTTTCAATCACCCTACATATATTGAACAACTCCATTGTTCTCTGTTTCTCTTAGCCAAATATCAAAGTATGGCTCAAATCATTCTCTCAATAAACATTTCTGTAACTATTTTATGTGAAGTTCTTTCTTCTTCCTTTGCCTTCTGATATCATGTAACATATTTTACAGTTGAATAATCTATACTTCTAAAGGATACCTGTGCTATATTCTTTTTTGCTATCAGTAAAAGCCCACAGCAGATATTCAATAAATATTGATGAATTAAATAACTTACCTGGAAACAACTGAAAAGTGACAGTAAGAGATTATAATTGATAAATGATCTGGTAGCATTATTTTCAATTGTTCAAAGTAAATGGGTGATGTATGGAATCTTTTGATATATTTCTGAAGATCTGGCAGAAGAGTGAAGGTGACACTTTTCTACCCTCAATGTAGAGCAATTTAATTTGCTTTATTCAATATAGAGATGATTTCTGAAAATTACACAGGTTTCTATCTCATTAGAAATCATTTTACTTTCACTTCTTTTCATAGTACTGCTAAATATAAATTGGAAATTGAACAAATGAAACTTTATTGAAGAATTCTGTGAAATTATATAAAAGTAAAAACAGTATTCCCATCAATCAATGAAGTGTTCTATATATTATGAGATATTAAGAGAATATCATTTGTGGGGTACCTCAATGGCTTAGTCAATTAAGCGTCTGCCTTAGGCTCAGATCATGATCCCAGCTCCTGGGGACAGAGCCTCACATTATGCTCTCTGCTCAGCAGAGAGTCTGCTCCTCCTCTGCCCCTTCCTGCAGCTCATGCCTATATGCTCTCTCTCTCTCAAATAAATAAAAATCTTAAAAAAAAAAAAGAGTATCACTTGTTAGTGAAAACCAATTACTAAAAGTACTAACATACTTCAAAATTTTTATGTTGACTGAAAACACATCATAAAGTAATAGGTATAATACATAAATTAAAAAAAAAAACATAAAAAGTTATTTCCCCTCCCCCTGCAAGTTTTTATTTAAATTACAGCTAGGTAAATATTAGTTGCAGGTGTAGAATTTAGGGATTCATCACTTACATACAACATCCAGTGTTCATTACAAGTGCCCTCTTTAACACTCATCACCCATTTAGTTCATCCACCACTTCCTCCCCACCCCTGCCCACCCCTCTTCCAGTAATCATCAGCTCGTTCTCTATAGTCAGATATTTAGGTACTTCTATAGAGATATCTAAAATAACTGTAATAACAGTTCTTTTAGATATCTCTATAGAAGTACCTAAATTAGAAAGCATGAAATTAATTCGTCTTCTAAGAGAAAAAATAATATGAATAATTGAGAAGGGAAAAAAGAGCTATTTAATCTTTGTATAATATTTTAAATTTATTTTCCTATTTTTATTTGACACATTACTAATATTTATTAATTTTGGAGAACATTTATGCATGTTTCCTGTTATTTTCTAAACATTTCAGTATGTTTACATTATTCAAAATAAAAATATAATTTCTCTTCAAAAAAATTAATGCATAAGCATACGTTGAGAAGATCCTCATTTATCTCAAACACCAACCTTTATATTTACTTTTTTTTTTAAAGATTTTATTTATTTGACAGAGAGAAACACAGCCATAGAGGGAACACAAGCAGGGGGAGTGAAAGAGGGAGAAGCAGGCTTCCCGCCGAGCAGGGAGCCCGATGTGGGACTTGATTCCGGGTCTCCAGGATCATGACCTGAGCCGAAGGCAGTCACTTAACCAACTGAGCCACCCAGGCGCCCCTATATTTACTTTTTTAAGATTTAACTATTTTATAGAGAAAGAGAGAGCAAGCGAGTGGGGGGAGGAGCCTAGAAAGAGGGGAAGAGAGAAAATCTCAAGCAGGCTCTGTGCCCCGATGAAGCCCAAACTGGGGCTTGATCCCATGACCCCAAGATCATGACTCAAGCAGAAACCAAGAGTCAGATGCTCAACCAACTGAAGCACTCAGGTGCCTCCTAACTCTTCATATTTGTATGATAGGTGTTAAGTTAGGTGATTTCCCAAAGTCAACATAATGAATAAAAGATAAACCCTGCATAACAAGCCTGAAGGCTTGGCTCCTATCTCAGTGCTTTCATTAAATAAGGCTTAAACATTTGATATGTATTTTATATTATCTGTTTATAAATTTTTTGTCTTTATCATACTCACTGGAAACCTGACAAAAAAAGTGTCAGTTGAAAACTCCATCCTAATATAGTATTTGGAGAACTAAGAAGCAGGTTGGTTTTAGGTATGTAAAGGGAAATCTCTTCAAGTATTTTATCTCAATTTTTTTTTAATCAAATAAAATGTTGATCAACTTAGAAAAGTAAGCAAACATTGCTGAAAAAAAATTGAAGCTAAAGACTGATGATGAAGTAATAAGAAATCTGGGGGAAATAGGCACCTATATTTGCTATAATTTAGCCCAAATGTCTCATGTGCTGTATTAAGAGTATTTATAAATGAGATCACAGAATTTATCCTGATGATGTTAATGATATAAATGCATATGTATGGATATAAATATACTTGTATATATGAATATATTATGTTATATAAGTATATATGCATGTATATAAATAAATATACACACACATATATGTATATGAAGAGAGACAATGAAATTGAAGTGGGGTGAAATACAATGATATTTTACATATATTTTTTCAGTTAATCCTCTCAACAACGGAGGAAAACAAGCCCAAAATGTTTTGAGTCACTCAGCTTCATACAATCTTTGAGCAATAGAAATGGAACTCAAGCCCAGGCAGCTTGATTTCAGAGCTCAAGTTCTCTAACAACCTCTCTTCCTGTTTTCAAAAGGTCTATTCTGAAAAGCATTTAGATTAATATCTGGCAAATGCTGAATTGATTGTCATATAGATGATCTGTGGGTTCTTTGAGTGCTAATTTATATGGTAAACCTAGTTACTATGAAAGTTCTGCCTTGCCCAAATAAACACTTACAAATGCTGGACCACTGTAAAAAATCCTTAGCTTGCATTGTCTAGGAAATAAAGCAGTTCCCTTCATCCCAATGCTTCTAATGAATGTTTGCTCCTATCATGATCAAGTGTAGCATCTGTTAATTTCATAATTAACCACAGAGAAACCTAATAATTGTGACATTGCCATAAACACCACTGGCAAGTATCCCTCACCCCTCCTGTGAGATGAATTTCCTGGGAGGTCATCATTACAGCTAACTAGAAAACCATCATCAACTGAATTTGAGGAGCTATATAAACTGGGTCTGGTACAATTTCCAACAAGCCAGCATGAAAGTTTAAAGTTCATGCTGGACAATATAAGCATATGAGATCATTCTATAGCACCAAAAACTGGAGCTTGAGTATCAAGAAAAAAAGTTGTAATCTAGGAACTATGGCAAGAAGATATCTGAACCCTTAAAGCTAGTAGTTTCAAAAGATTTTTGTCAGTGAAAATTGGCCTAGAAAAATTGCTAAGTGGCTGAGGAGAACTAAGGAAGTCTGTCGAAGCAGCAAGCGTTGTGAATAAAAAAGGAAGTAAAACTCACTTATGAGTAATAAAAATCTTAGGCTAGTGTCTAAATTTAAATCTCTTCAGAATTCCCTTGGAGGCAAACAGAAAATTGTTCTGTACATCATTTCCACTGCTCAGTGTATATGGGGGAATAAAGAAAAAGGAATAAAAAAGAAAAGATCTGAAGATGAGCTCATTTTCAAAGTTATAGATCACACAGGATGACAAACTAACAAAGGAGAAAGGCAAGAGGTGTAAGAAACAGATTATTGGAATCACTGGAATACTAGAACAACATTTAAATGTAATATGCTTCAAACCCTAAAAAGATAAGAAAATGAATAAAAATATTCTAGAAACTAAGCAATAAAGTTAGTAAGCTCTTAAAACTTAGAGATTTCTCTTTTTCATTCAGTGATGTAAATACTGAACTGAAAATAATGTTTTCTCCCACCCTTACAATAAAAATGCACAAAAACTCAAAATGCACATCTTAAAATCTTTAGAAAAATCTTAAAAAAAAAAAAAAGGAAGTCACAGGCCAACCAACTAATATAATATCTTGGGGGAAATAGGTACTTTCAGAGAGGCAGCATATGAGCTCTTGCTTACCCGGGCAGATATCAGGTAACAATAAAAGAATTCAGAAGAACTCAGAAACACTAGTTAACAAATTTGTAGCATGCAGATGGATTGGCTGGAAGTGTCTGCAGATACAGAAGTTCACACTATCTTTAACTTTTAGGTTTTTTCTAAATACCTATACCTGAGGTGCTCACAGGAAACTGGGAGTCCTGGGAAAATATCAACCTTGAGAAATGAGAAGGGGGAATTAGCTCTTGTGCTAGGGACATAAATGTGCATGCTAGATGGAATACTGAGGAGGCTATATAAACATCAGTTAGATAGATGTCAGAACAAGGAATATCATTTGGGATAAAAAGGGACATAATGATGAAATGGCCAATTCTCCAAGAAGACATAAAATCCAAACAGACATACAGAGCTTTAAAACACATGTAGTATATATAATGGAGAGAAAGAAAAAAATCAACAAATCCACATTTTATAGTTGAAGATTTCAACAGTCTTTCATTAGTAATAGATAAAACAGGTAGACAGAAATTTGGTCAAGACTTTGGAAGGTCTGAAAAACACAACCAACCAATTTTACCTAATTTACATTTATAAAACAATCTCCCTAGCAACAGAGCACAGTTTTGTTTTTTTTTTTTTTCAAGTACACATGCAATGGTCCTTAAAGTCAGCCATATTATATCTGGTCTATATGGATCATAAAAAAAAAAATCTTAACAAATTTAAAGGGATAGAGTTCATATAAAAATGTGTTCTTAGATCATAATGTAATTAAACCAGAAATAAATAACAAATTTATATGGAACAGCCATGTTTGGAAATCAACATTTGAAAGTTAAACAGTGCAATACCAAATGATATGAGATTACAGAATAAGTCTCAAAGGATATTAAAAATACTTTTTTAATGAACAAAGATGAAACAAATCCAATTTTCTGCAATGTAGTTAAAGCAGTACCTAGAGGGATGTTTAGCATTAACTGATTACATTGAAGGGGTCCCTGGGGGGCTCAGTCAGGTAAGCATCTGGCTCTTAAGATCATGATCTCAGGAATACAGAAGGCTTTGCACTCATTGGGGAGTCTGCTTGAGATTGTCTTCCTCTCCCTCTGCCCCTCTCCCGCTCTCACACACACACATACACACACACACACAGTTTCTCTCTAAAATAAATATATAAAATTTTAAAAAATAAAATAAAAAATCATATGATTAGGTCAATAATGTAAAAGAAAAGTATTTGACAAATTCAATGTATATTTATGAAAAAAGAAAATCTTATACCAGAAATATAAAAGGAAACTTCTTTAACTCAATAAAGAACAAATACAAAAACATTAAACACATCTATATTTAATGTGAATAACTGAACCCTTTCCCCAAAGCCTGGAAGCAAGAAAAGACAATATAATATTAGAAGTCTTAGTCATTGTTATAAGGCAAGAATTAAAAAGATAGACTGAAAAAAATAAATAATGTTTCTCTTCACAAACATGACTCTACCCATAGAAAACTCCAAAGAATCTTAAAATGGTTCTAGAACCAATAAATGAATATAGAAAAGCCTGAATATAATTCATCAAAATCCTGGAAAAGAACATAGGCAGTAACCTCTTTGACATTGGCCACAGCAACTTCTTTCAAGACATGTCTCCAAAGGCAAAGGAGACAAAAGCGAAAATGAACTTCTGGGACTTCATCAAAATAAAAAGCTTCTGTACAACAAAGGAAATAGTCAACAAAACAAAGGGGCAACCCACAGAATGGGAGAAGATATTTGCAAATGACACTACAGACAAAGGGCTGGTATCCAAGATCTATAAAGAACTACTCAAACTCAACATCCAAAAAGAAGATGAACACATCAAAAAATGGGCAAGAGACATGAAGAGGCACACCTCCGTAGAAGATATACAAACGGCTAACAGACACATGAAAAAATGTTCAGCGTCACTAGCTATCAGGGAAATTCAAATCAAAACCACACGGAGATATCACCTTATACCAGTCAGAATGGCTAAAATTAACAAGTCAGCAAACAACAAGTGTTGGAGAGGCTGCAGAGAAAGGGGAACCCTCTTACACTGTTGGTGGGAATGTAAACTGGTGCAGCCGCTTTGGAAAACAGTGTGGAGATTCCTTTAAAAATTAAAAATAGAGCTACCCTATGACCCTGCAATTGCACTACTGGGCATTTACCCCCAAAGATACAGATGTAGTGAAAAGAAGGGCCATATATACCCCAATGTTCATCGCAGCAATGGCCACAATCGCCAAACTGTGGAAAGAGCCAAGGTGCCCATCAACAGATAAATGGATAAAGAAGATGTGGTACATATATACAATGGAATACTACGCCTCCATCAGAAAGGAAGAATACCCAACTTTTGTAGCAACATGGACTGGACTGGAAGAGATTATGCTGAGTGAAATAAGCCAAGTAGAGAAAGTCAAGTATCACATGGTTTCACTTACTTGCAGTGCATGAGGGGTAACCTGGGGACAATGGGAGAAGGAAAGTAAATGGGAAGTAGGGTAATCCAGGGAGGGAAACGAAACAACAGTGACTTTGGACACAGAAACAAACTGAGGGACTTGGAGGGAGGGGGGTGGGGGGATGGGAGAGCCTGGTGGTGGGTACTGGGGGCACCTAAAGTCTGGAGCACTGGGTGTGGGGAATGGGGAATGAATCTTGGAACACTGGAAAAAAAAATTTAAGTAACAATAAAAAAAAAAGAAAAGCCTGAATATAAAGGTTACTGTATATAAAATCAATTGTATTGATATATACTAGGAATGAAAAACAGTTATTTGAAAAACAAAAATACTACCATTTTAAATAGAATGAAAAAAATAAAATAGGTATATGTTTGATAATATACATGCAGGTTTCTGTATGTTAAAGACTGTATGAATGAAACCAAAAAAACTAAAATAAATTGAGAGAGATACAGAGTTAATAGATTGGAAGATTCAAGACTGTTAGGAATTCAGTGTTCTGTAATGCTATAAATTAAATGCAGTATCAATCAAAATACCAATGGAAACTTTTCTCTATAGAGAAAGACAAAGAAATTAGAATAACCAAATAACTTTAAAAAGATATAAATTTAGAAGTCTCAAAATAGATGTCACAACTTACTATAAAGCTACAGTAATCAAGACAGGATGATATTTGCTAAGGACAGACACAGAGATCAGTGGAACAGAACAGGGAGCCCAGAAATAGACCCACAGAAATATAATCAACTGTCATTTTAAACTACTTTATTGATGTATGATTTTCCTCTATTGGCTTTTTAAGAAACTATTTCAATAGAGAAAGGACAGTCTTTCCAACAACTGGAGCTTGAGCAATTGGATGTTCATATGTACAAAAAGAAACCTAAACCCATGCTTCAAACCTTATAAAGTTGAACTGAAATAGAACATAGACCAAATGTAAAAAAAAATAAAATTATACAACTTACAGATAAAAACAAAAGAAAAACCTGTATAAGCTTGGCTTTGGTCAAGAATATTTAGATAAGACAACAAAACATGATCTGTAAAAATTAGACCTTATAAAAATTAAAATATTTTGCTTTACTAAGGAAACTGTTAAGAATAGTGCAAAGACAAAACACAGACTGGGAGAAACAATAAAAATCATACTTCTGGCAAAGAGAAATGAAACTTATGCTCACACAGAAGCTGCATATAAATATTTATAATAGCTTTATCTATAATTGCCAAAAATGATAACAAATATGTTCTTCCCCTGGGATGGATAAACAAAGTATGTGAGATATTGTTCAAAACATAATGCTAATCAGAAAACTAAAGGAAAAAAACTATTGATTCACACAATATGATGAATCTGAAACACATTTTGCTAGGTGAATGAAGCCAGATCCAAAAATCTACATCAGGGTTTCTCAATTTTGGCACTAATGACATGTTGGGCTAGGTAGTCCTTTCTGCACTGTGAGATATTTAGCAATATCTCTGACCTCTACCCACTAGAGGCCAGTAGAACCACCCACCAGTCTTAACAAACAAAAGTATTTCCAGACATTGCCAAATGTCCATTTGGACACAAAATAGTCTCTCATTGAGAACTGTTCATCTACATTTTATATATTTATATTCATATGACAGCTTTGGAAAAGGCAAAACTATAGAGATAAAACAGATCAAGTTTCCAGAAATTGGAGGAAAAATTAGTTAATTACAAGAGAATTTTGAGAAAAACTATAATGAGACTGTTTTGTCTTATAACTTTATTGGTGGACACAACACTCCATGAATTTGTTGAAATCCATAAAGCTGTATACCACAAAGAGTGCATTTTACTCTATGTTAATAATAAAATAAGAGAAAACCAAATCAAAGATATATATCATAATATATGAACTTAAATGTACTGCAAATGAGTAACATAACCACAATGAAGAGTGGGAAAGAAAAAGCTAATGAGCTACTTTGGAAAATAGTATTTTGACCAGCATTATTTTAGTACTAAAGATGAAAGGAACAGCAGGCAAATATTGTACTCTATTTTTAAAATTTTTTCTCAAATGCACAAGGGTTAGAAGTTATGAAATTAATTTATGTATGTAATAGGATTGAACAAATAAGTAAATGAACTACAGGCAATGGGAGCCTGATGTCTCAAAGTTATAGAAAAAAATTTACAAATATTGAAAGGGAAAGGCTAGACAGAAACGTGGTGTTTAACTGTAAGTGGAAGTATTGTTAGGAACTCACAGTTATACACACACACACACACAGATTTAGATGCAAAAATAATAGATATTTTTCTTTGCATGTGTACTTAATTTAAGCTTAGTCTGCTGAAAGTTCCTAGAAATAAGGACACCCCAGTAGTGACAAATTCATAAAGCATTCAGACCTTAGTGTTTAAATAGCATTTTCCAATAAAAAGAATTCAAGATTCCTGAGAAGTGTTTGATTCCAGATCTAGGAAAGGAAAAATACAAAATTAGTCTAGAGCATCCTATAGCTTCACAAAGTAAGGAAGTACTCATTAAAAGGTGGTCAGCACTGAGTAATGTATAAAATTACTTAATCAGTATGTTCTACACCTGAAACTACAATAACATTGTATGTTATTTATACTTCAGTTTTTTAAAGAAGAGTAAGTGATTTTTTAAAAAATGGGGACACACCGAAAGGGCATAGAAGACCATACAAAAGAGCTCCAGTGACCAAACTGGAACAACCTGAACAACAACATAAACAATGATGGTACTGTTGCCTGTCCAGCTGATATAAAAGAATAACTGAATAAGAATAAATGTAAGGAGAAGAGAGAGTTCCTCCTTATAGAATAAATCAAATTATTGAATGTAGAAGAAATGAAAAAAATAAATGATTCCCATTAAATTCCACTGTAAAAAGTTTTGGGGGCAAGATTTAATGCTAAAGTTGTTATGCAAACTTTCAAGAAGAAATAGGATATATGATATTTTTAAAGTGTAAAGGAAACAAAAGCAAAAATGAACTATTGGGACTTATCAAAGTAAAAGTCTTTTACACAGTGAAGGAACAATCAACAAAACTAAAAAGCAACCTTCAGAATGGGAGAAGATATTTGTAAATCACATATCTGATAAAGGGCTAGTATGCAACTTCTGTAAATATCTTATCAAACTCAACATCCAAAAAACAACCCTTTTAAAAAATGGGCAGAAGGCATAACTAGACATTTTTCCAAAGACGACATCCAGATGACTAACAGACCACTGAAAAGATGCTCAACACCTTTCATTATCAGAGAAATACAAATCGAAACCATAATGAGATCTCATCTCACACTTGTGAGAATGGCTAAAATTAACAAACACAAGAAACAACAAGGGTGGGGAGGATGCAGAAAAAGGGGAACCTGCCTACACTGCTGGTGGGAATGCAGACTGGTGGAGCCACACTGGAAAATAGTACAGAGTTATTCAAAAGATTAAAAATAGAACTACCTACCCTACACACCAGCAACTGCACTACTAGGTATTTACCCAACAGATAAAAATACTGATTTGGAGGGATACATGCAACCCAATGTTTATAGCAGCATTATCAAGAATAGCCAAATTAATGGAAAGAACCCAAATGTCCATCAATTGATGAACAAATAAAAAAGGTGTGGTATGTCTGTGTGTATGTATACACACACACACACAAAGAAACATTACTCATCCATCAAATGAATGAACTCTTGCCATTTGCAGTGCCATGGATGGAACAATAGAGTATTATGTTAAGCAAAATAAGTCACTCAGAGAAAGACAAGTACCATATGATTACACTCATATATGGAATGTAAGAAACAAAACTAATGAACATAGGGATAAAAAAAGAGAGGCAAACCATAAAAGAGGTCCTATCTATAGAGAAAAATCTGAGGGTTGTAGGACGGGAGGTGGATAGGATGATGGGTTAAACAGGTGATGGGTATTAAGGAGGGTACAGGTTGTGATGAGCAGAAGGTGTTGTATGTAAGTGATAAATCACTAAATTCTACACCTGAAACTAATATTACTGTATGTTAACTGGAACTTAAGTAAAAACGTGAAACTAAAGTAAATAAATAAATAAATAAATAAATAAATAAATAAATAAATAAATAAAACAATGTCAGATTAACTTCCTCAAGATACTTATCTATACAGAGTCAAAAACAATAACTTCACAGTGTGTAAACCTGGCATATACCACATCAAACAAATGATCAAAGTTAATATCACCAGATACGATATCAAACATTTTGTACCCCTGACACAATGCAGAGGACACATCTGTGATATTCTTACCAAAAATGCATACACTCAAACTAATCATGTGAAAACATCAGACATGAGAAGGCTGAAAAAGTACATTTGCTCCCGAAAAAAATGGTGGAGAATAGTAATAGCTTAGTACTAATGTTATTAGTTTTATTTGTACCCAGAAAACTGAAACTATGAACAACTAGCTTGTGCACATGAAAGGATCACTGGACTCAGCTGGCTTGCTCTCCACTCAGGGGAGGATAAAGATAAGCACTCTCCCCTTTCATAACACAGTAGGAAAAATATTACATAAAAAAATTTTTTTTCAGGTGTAGATGGGTACTTTCCTTTCTCTACATCCTTGTTAAAACTAACCTGCTTTTTCTCTCCCTGAAGATTACTCAGATTTATTTAAAAAACAAAACTGTGGGACTGCTGATTGTCTACAACCTTTAAATGTCTAAGAGGCAGACAGAGAAGTCATTAACCATTAAAGAAAACCTCATTTCTTTTTGTACTGACTTCAGAAGGTGAACTGAAAGTTACCTTCAATTGAGCATTCACTTTCAACATCAAGGCCCAGCGAAAGAATCTAAAACTGGATTTGGATATATTTAATTAGAGCTAAGTTCTTTCAAGGACTTTAGATTCTTCTGGTAAAGATCTAATAAAATTGTGTTAGATTGAAGTGTTTGGATATTTCAAGCTTAATAAATAGCCTTTCCCAGTCCCTTGAACCAGAATCATTAATCCTTTTATCCCCTGGCCTCATCTCAACCATAGAACTGATATAGCATTTATTATATTATAGCTTGTCCCCACCCTTTACTTAGTACATAAGCCTGACTTCACCTATTAGACTTTACATTTCTTCCGGTCATAGAGTCTTATGTAACTAAACCCTCACAATGCTTTGACTAATGTCTCATGTATACTGGGGGACAGATAAAATCCTATTGAATAAAATAGATTGTTATACACCTTTTTGGCAAAGTAATTGATATCTCTGTCTCTATACCTACACTTTTACCTTTATCTATGTCTATATCTGTTTATCTATCTAGATATAAATATAGAGATGTAGATATAGAATTAGACACAGGTGCAACTCTGCACCTAGGTTATTTCTTGGGCATACAACTAAGATTTTGTCTATAGATACATAATCTTTATATACGCAACAAGGTGTTAATGGTGCTGCCACAATCAAAGGTTATAATTCAAGTAATATAATACAGGAATACAATAGTTACATCAAATGTTTATACAAAGTAATTGTTGTAGGGTAATTTTAAAATAAAAAAATTAGAGGAAATTAATCTTTGTAATTATTCACAAACCAATTAATTGGTTCTTTTTATAAGTCAAAGAATGAAATATTTAGCAGATTGTGAGGGCTTAAGGGAGAGGATTTATATTTGGTTCTCTGATGTGTGTTCATAGATACAAGATGAGTACCTGGAACATAGTGGGGAACTCAATAAATACCTGTGAAATGAAGAAATATAAGAACTCTAAGAAATAGATATAAATCAGAAAACATTTTTCAACAAACTTTTTTTTTATTCTTTAGTTAGAAGCAGTTATATATTGCTTGTATGGATTCACAATCATAAGGGTTTCTTCCTGGATGTTTCTACAGCTTCCAGAAGGTGTTCAATTTGATTCTACTCTAATCTTAGCAAAAAACCACAAAAGACAGGGACATCTACAGGGACAATCTGATCACTGCTTTTCTATTTAGAACGGACAATTTTCCCTTTTTTAGAGGAAAAATAATTGACAATGGTGACACCCAGTGATAACTTTTATTTTTCATTTTCATGTTTTTTATTTTTCATTTCATATTTTTCATAATTCATCTATGAGGGTTTTCTCTGTACTCAACCACTGTGCTTTATTATGACAAATGTGAAAAGTATTACTCATAATACTAAAGAATATCCATCTTATTTGATAATCTTTTGTATAAATTACCTCTTGAAAACAGATATGTCCTGCTACATATTAGTTTGTATTTCTATAAGTCCACAGATAAAGGAAACATGTCACATTCCAAAAAGCCAAAAACTCCACTGGTCCTGCTCCAAAAGTACTGACCAAGAAACATTACAATTTATACCATCTTTCTTTGCCTACCTTAAGACATCAAAAACAAAAATCAATGTAGATACGTCAAATACAATGAAACACTTTTTAAGTACTACCAGTTATAAATCATATTATATGAAGCACATAATGCACAAAAAGAAAGGCTTCATTGTCATTCAAGAAGGCTGATATTCAACCATAGCTTTGTCAATTATTTGTTACTTAGTGTCCACCAGGGGACAGTCTTTTCTTTTTTTCTTTTAACATCACTTTGTTACATGTAAAGAGAAAAAGTTGCATCCTCTCTATAATCACAGTGACTAAAGGTTATGTGGATCAATATTTTTCAGTGGAAAGTCACTATAATGGCTTGTCATGAATTAGTATATACTATGAGTTATGTTTATCCTGTATGATAAAATATCTGATGTAACATATATAACCCATGATATTGTGGTCTATTTTGTAATCTCTACTAACAAATAACATTAAATGTTTACTATTCCTAACATTCTTTGTAACAGACTTAATGGTTTGCTAACTACTTATGAGTACAGTTTTACTTAATTCTACGAGGAAAACTGGACACATTTTGTATTATCTCCATTCTACAGAGGCAGGAGCTGAAAATTCCAAGATGGTAAGCCACTTAAGTCTGCACAGAACATAGGGAATGGAGCCACTGGATTCCAGGTCCTATGAATCCAAGGATTCTTTCCACTATAAACCATTGCCTGTGTTCGATATTTCAAAAAGTAATTTTTTACAAAATGAAAAACTATCTCCTAGTCACACCAGCTCAATCCTAATTTTGGGTTGGAAGAGCAGAAATACAGGGTTGGATAATACCTGGCATCCTCCTTTACTCTTGACATCTTCAACCTCAGAAGTGCCCACAGAGTTGTATGGCAATCAGTGGCAACAGTAATTGAGGATTAAACCCAGCATTTAGTTTTTCTTCAGAAATACCTTGATACTTAGGATTTAAAAAAAAAAAAAGTACAAAGCAAACTTCATATGTCTTTGAGTCAGTTCTGGAGGATAAATTAGCTTGACAGAAAGAAAACGGGATAGTAAATCAGTTGAACTATATTTAAATTGCAATGTTATAACTTAACAAAAATTTCTAGTTGAAGCTATTATTATTTTAAACTCAACTCCCTTATCTGTCAAATGAGCATAATTCCTACCACACAGGTTTTAGTCTTCCCTGCACAAATTTTTGAGATGGTGGATGTAAACTGAAAAAGAAAGGAGGGAAGTCTTAACAAAATTAAGAAAACACTACATTATACTAAGTTAAATGACTTTCTTTGATAAAGGCCTTCCTAGACTTTACTATGCAAATACGAATTATGCACTCTAACAAGGGGATATCATACATAGCATTTCCTAAATATTCAGACCACAAAATACTACTTGCCCTTGGATTTGGAAAACTTTTACTGCAGTTTACTCTCTCTGTAATTGATTGTAAGAAGACCGATACAAATAGTTTTTAGAAGTATTTAAATGATAATTCCTAAGCTAACTCTTGACTACCTATATGGTAGAGGTATAGAAATATCCCTGCAGCCACGTGTATTTCTTCATTCTTCTCAGGGGAAGAAAATCACTTTTAGGTAATTGTGCTCTGCAGTTATTATTGAGCATAATTCCTGGATACTGTTTTTGATGAAATAACAAAGGTGACAACCATAGCATGGAGACAAAAAAATGTATCTTTAAGAGAAGATGAATCACCACTAAATGCTGGGATCAAAGTAATCTTCCATATCATTCATAAACAGTTCAAATATTGGTAGTTAAAACTACTTTCAAGTTTACTTTTGAGGGTGGGTTCACTGCAGTATTACTCAGAGACCTTACAAATCGGGCTTGAAAGTGAAATCTGCTAGTATGGCTTTACAACAGGGATATTTACACCAGGATTTACACATTAGAATTCATCCTACCTCATTGTCACAGTGTGTAATTTATAGTACCATTCTTATTGAAAAAAATAAGGGTAGAATCTATCAGTGCAGATTACTGATTTTATCATACTCTGATACATAGTTCCTAAAATGTGTTAGGTCTCTTGAGTGAAGATATTTATCCAAACAAATTAATCTAGTACTATACAAATTGATCATTCTAGCTTAGAAATGATTAACTTCCTTAAAAGTATGAGCAGAATGACTGTGATTTTGTATAATATTTTTTATCACAATATTGTCCTGATATTTTACCTTATATTGGCAACAATCCATCACCCTCACTGAGTCTCCCGATTTGCTGGATTTATAGCCTCGGATCTACTATTCTTGAAGAATTGTAAAATCAACCTTCCATTCTCAGTTAAATTAGGAAGGAAACATTTTTCATTTTCTACAGGTCAAGATGTTCTTTATGAAGAAGGTAACAGTTTATCTCAACTCCACATCATTACATATGGATATAAACAGCCATCATCATTTTTAGAAGTATACTTCCTTCAAGTGCACAGCTTTGAATTAGGATTGTCAGAAACTGGTTGTACTAAGTACGTGTGTGTGTGTGTGTGTGTGTGTGTGATAAAAGGTGCTTTAATGAAATGAAATCAATCTCTGGAGACATAAACTCACTTTTACTAGGAAAGTATACTTTATCCTTTTTGTAGGGCAACGTTTTCTCTGCATGTTGTCCTATATATAAAACTTCATTAAATTACTGTTTTTGTAAAAATGTAATGTTTTCAATCTTATGATAAAGATAGAATTAAGGTTTAATGAGAATAGTGTTGATAAAAAGGGTATATGGAAGCAGAAGTGGAAGAGACATCAGTAGATCTGGGATTATTTATTATACTAAGGAAATAGTAACAGAGGAAACAATAAAACTCATCTGCATCATGGAGTTATCAAAATTCTAACAGGTGGCTGCATAATCCACATAAACCAACTGAGAGCTCATCAGCATATAAGGAAAAACAGAAATTCAAGAATCATGGTGGTGTCAGGATTATGGGAGAAGGCATGGCTAGTCTGGGGGGTCAAACTTAGATTTAGAGTCTTCAGGCCTGGCATCTTGGCATGTTGTACAAATCAGGAAGTCACAGCCTCGTGAAAAAGCAGACAGAAAACAAGGACAACTCTGTAGTTTAAAAAGTTACTATTCCTCAAACCTCTAACTTAATCTTGTGCAAGGATTAGGCCTTCAGTGTTGATTCTAAACCTAGCTGATTGGAGACTGTGAAACTGCTAATATATGTATGGCCTGGTTTGATCAGAATTGGTTTAGTGGTTGGATAAGACTGAGTCTGAGGTCAAGGGCAATAGCCAAAGGCTATGGAAAGGCAGAGAGGATTGACATTGACCGCCCTAATGGATATTAAAAGCAAATGATATGTTGGATTATAGTTTAGCAAACTTTTCAGAAGATGATATTCAGTATAAAAATAGAAGAATAAACTATATGATTCCCAGACGTTTTACCAAAAATTATATGGATAATAAAAATAATAGCTCTTTGGGAGAGAGGGGTACTCCACATTTGCAGTTATATATATTGAGTTATTAGTATGATTTATCCAACTAAATCCCAAAAACAACCAAGCAAAATACATCCCATGTTATCCCATTTTAACAATATAAATCAGATTCAGACAAATTAAGACTTAGATTGAACAGGGATTTGAATTATGGTTTATTAGTTACTTACTGCTCCATAACAAGTTATCCCAAAACTTAGTAACTTAGAGAGAGTGAGTTAGGAATCAGGCAGTGACTTAGCTGGGTGATTTTGTTTGTTTGTTTGTTTAAGCTTTTTTTTTTTTTTTTTATTTGAGAGACTGAGAGACCACAAGCAGGTGAGCGGGGCAGAGGAAGAGAGACAAGCAGATTCCCTGCAGAGCAGGGAGGTGACTCAACTGGGCTTTTCTGATGAGGGTTTTTTCAAGAGCCTGCAATAATGGTGTTAGCTGGTACGGGAAACATGTCAGGAACTGACTAGAGAAGGAACTCATAAACTCAGGTGTGGCTATTGGTAGGTCCTCAGAAAACCTGCCTACAAACTTACATGTGACTCTCCCCAGAGTTGCCTTAAAATGTGGCAACTGGTTTGCAATCTACCGGGTGAGCAAGAAAACCAAGAGGGGAGCCAAAGACTTCTTACAACCCAATCTTAGAAGCAACACTGTATCACTTTAGCCATAATCTATGGTTTAGAGACAAGTCAAGAAATCCAGTGCATGCTCTGAGAGGGGATTTCACAAAAACCTAAATACCAAGAAGTTGGGATTTTGGGGAAGAGTCATTTTGGAGGATGCCTACCATTTTATTTTTTACCTCTGAAACTATACTCTCAACCAAAACACTCTATCCCCTTTCTCTTACTTCTTAAATTCTAAATTATAATGCTTGAATCTTTTTAAGCTACACAGTCATAGATTTATAATATCACAAGGCGAGCAGAATAGCTATTTCCTCCTTTTTTGCTTAGTTGATAACTGTCCTTTAGAAAAGATGAACAACCCTGCAAAAGGTAACAAGTTCAATCGTCTTGAAGCAAAATTTTTCTGTCTGTAGCACCAACCTGCTGTTAAGATAAGAAATAAAATGAAACCAAGCTTTCAACCTTGCCTGTGAGGCAAGTTTTTTTCCTCTGATACTTTCTTTGTGAAACATAGATGCAAGAGTAGAAGCAATGCTTCTTCATAACAAAACCTGAATGAATGCATGGTGTCTACATTCAGGAACCCCAGCGCATACAGTTTTTAATCTTTATTTTATTATATGTGATAATTTCAATTTAGAAAGCTAAGCAACAGTACTCTGTCTTACTTCTGTTATATTTTTGATGCAACTGTATTTTGTGAGCAATTATTTTTCATGTATTGTGATTTATTAATGTAAAACTCATTTGTTTCCTACCTAGTACAGAAGCAAAGGAAAAAATTGATTCTACGAAGTAGTAAAATTTTAATAGTTTCTTCTTTAAAACAGTAAAGAACACTCAATTTCATAAATATTTAAATCCTACTTTCCTTTAAAAAAGTATGGGGCTCTAAGCAATGATATTCACACAGATTGCTCTATCTCAATTCTCATTTGGTTTATCAAGGATTTAGGTTTTCTTCAGAGAAATAATTAGTTTCATTTAATCATTCCTTCACCTTGACAGAGTGATCTTACTGGCATTATATAATGCGAAAATAAAATGTGAATCAATTTTAGTAATAATCTAAAAAGTGTAATACAAAACTGATATAACTCATTTTATGAAAATGAGTCAAAACTGATTCTATTTTTCCGTTACATTTCATTTTTATCAAAAGTATGTAAACATGTTTTTAAAAGGCAATCATACTACAGAGTCTCTATAACAAAATGCAGCTACTTCCCACTCCCCTCTTCCTAACCCATCAGGCCTATTCCACAGCAACAACCCTTAACACACAATTATCTGTTTCCTCAGGTATTTAACATTCTTCTACTGCTGTCTACTAATATTCAACTTTAGACATTTTAAATCGAAGATGAGAATTTGCCCTTTTTACAGAGCACTCACACTCAGTGGACAGATACGCAAGCAACCAGACTTAGACTCATAGAGATAGTGCCTATAGCTTCCCAATGTAATTACATCATAATTTTTAACTAAATCAATGGGCAGTGCTTACATTGTTCTGACGAGGCTAATAATATTTACAGTGAGATGGAGTGGGATACTCTGATTATACCTCTTTTATAACTTTTTGTTTCTCCTGAAGATAAGAATTGCCTTATGACTTTTCCATTTCCTGTCCCATAAATTCAAATGCATTACAAATTGTGGCTAGTCTGCACTGAACTACATAAA
Source organism: Spilogale gracilis (assembly GCA_004023965.1). Taxonomy (NCBI): domain Eukaryota; kingdom Metazoa; phylum Chordata; class Mammalia; order Carnivora; family Mephitidae; genus Spilogale; species Spilogale gracilis. Next base: position 122,331 of record PITA01000184.1, read on the forward strand.
TGTATATCACACATATACATTGACATATATACGATGATGTGTCAGTTTGGTCACTTGAGAGTTATTTCTTCTGATTGTCACTTGAGAGTTATTTCTTCTGATTATTTGAAGACATAATGTGTTTTCATTCGGGATCAGTTTTCATTTGGAACTGCCAAAATTTGTCAAGGCAAGAACCAAAGTGGTAAGCCAACACAATTTTACTCTCAGAGGTACTATGCCTATGGCATGGCTACAAATGGAGGTCTTCAAGGCACAGGAATTCAGATAAATCCTGTTTTGGTACAATTTCCATCAAAAAATTGGGGGTGCATTTATAATCATAATTCTAGATTAACTAGTATGTCCCAGTATAGAGCGAATGTCCCTTGTTTCCCAAGGTTTGATAAGAACTAAGCATTTTGCTTAAAATTTACATGCATAATGGTCAATTTTTCTTCCAACTACTTGTGGGCTCTGTGAATTTCACATCCTCCATCTCTTTCCCTGCCTCGGTCCTTCTGGTGTCAGCTGCAGAAGGACATGTTCTTACTGTGAGAAAACTCTGGCTTGGACACTTTGATACCACCCAGCCAAGTAAGTTGGCATAATGGTGGGAGATTACTAAAAGCTATTCTTACACTTTGTAGCTGGCGAAAATTCAATTATATGTGGAAATAAAATGAACTTCACAAATGTCCTACTAAACACAAAATAATGTGTCTTCAGCACAGCTTCTTTTAGTGAATATCCAAAATGCCTGCAGCCAAACGCTATAGCACACTGATAGAAAGAAATGTTACTATCTCAACCGACAGTGGTTAAACTATATTTCTTTCAAATTTGCAAAATCATTTGATCATGTCAATACATTGCTAGGACCGCTTCCATCCACTGCCAGGGAACTGTGCACGTGAGGGATTCTGATGTTGAAGATTCATTAATATCACAGTATGTCTACCTATGCCCTCCACCTTTTTTATTAAGCACATGCGCCAGTAGCTTCCTGAGAAGGGGGCAGAGCAGGTTAACAGTTGAGTCCTTGCATGTCTAAAGAGATCTTTAGTCCATCTTTACATTTAATTATTAGTTGGTTCTATATGGAATTCTAGATTAAAATTCATTTTCCCTTAGAGCTTAGAAGGCCTATTGTGTCCAGTGTCGTTCTAAATCCAGTTCCTTCTATGTAATCTATTTTATATATATTTTCTTTCTGGATTATAAAGTTTGTTTTAGATTGAAAAATTCATATATAGACTGAAAAATTCACCATCTCAGAATATGACTTAATTTAGAAATAGGGTTTTTATAGACATAATTACTTAGTTTAAGAAGTCGTCACCAGGGGGCGCCTGGGTGGCTCAGTTAAGCCTCTGCCTTCAGCTCAGGTCATGATCTCAGGGTCCTGGGATGGGGTCCCAAATAGGGCTCTCTACTCAGTGGGGAGCCTGCTCCCCCCTATTTCTCTGCCTACTTGTGATATCTTTGTCAAATAAGTAAAATAAAATATAATATTTTAAAAAATCACCTAGTTTGGCTTTAATCAAGTATGACTGGTGTCCTCATAAAAAAAGGAAATTTAGGGGCACCTGGGCAGCTCAGTTGGTTAAGCAACTGCCTTCGGCTCAGGTCATGATCCCGGAGACCCGGGATCGAGTCCTACATCGGGCCCCCTGCTTGGTGGGAAGCCTGCTTCTCCCTCTCTCACTCCCCCTGCTTGTGTTCCCTCTCTGGCTGTGTTTCTCTCTCTGTCAAATAAATAAAATCTTAAAAAAAAAAAAAAAAAAGGAAATTTAGGATTCAGAGACAAACACACATAGAGGGAAGATGACATGAACAGACATAGAATGAAGAAAGTCATTTATAAGCCAAGGAGAAGGCCTGGAATAGACCCTTCCTGCACAGTCCTCTAGAAGGAACCAGCTCTGCTAACCCCTCAATCTCCCACTTCGAGCCTCCCAAACTGAGAAACAGAACATTGTATTTTTTTTTTCTTTCTTTGTGCATGAGTTTTGTTTTTATTTAAATCCTAGTTAGCTAACATACGGTGTAATATTAGTTTCAAGTATAAAATTTAGTGATTCAGTACTGAAATACAAAACCAGGTGCTCATGACAATTGCACTCAATATATTGCTCAAGTCACTCAGTTTATGGTAATTTGTTACAGCAGCCCTATAAATTAATAAAGGACTTTTCCTTTTATCTCATGTGTTCTAAAATTATTAGATCATGATGTGCTTCTATTTTTTTTTTCTGGAATCTCTTTTAATACGGAAACACATGCCCTCCAGTTCCGGGATACTTTTTTTTTTTTTTTTTTGTAATTTTCTCTTCAATAAATTGCTACATCCAATTTTCTGTTTCCTTTTTCCAAAATTTGGGTTCACATTAGAATTGAACTTCTCAGTTTAATCCTTGAACTTTCTCATCTCAAATTTGTCTTTTCTATAGCATTGTCTTTTTTCCTCTGCTGACTGAGAGGTTTCCTCACTTTCATATTCTAGCGCTTCATATATTTCTAGTACTAGTTTTAATATCAAGAACTCTTTTTGTTTTCTGAGGGCTTCCTTTTCCATATTATCCTGGGTTTGTTTTTGTCCGTTTCCTCCTCCTTCCCTTCCTCTTCACTTTAGCTCATAATGGAGAGGACTGGAAGTTTGGACAGGGGTCAGTTTGGCAGATATGATTGGTCTTGGCTTGGTTCACTCATTTATCTGTGATCATCTACTGAGTGGGCTAGGACCTCACCCGTGCCTCATAACCTGTTTCATCTTCCAACAGGCCAAAAATTGTTCACATGAAGCTATATACAATTTTTCTCCCCTGATTTGCTTTTTGAGAGCTCTGGGGTCCTTCTTTCCTTACTACCACTCCACCAAAATTCTCTTGTCAAGGTCACTAATGATTCCATGTTGCTAAGTAAAATGATACAATCTTCATCTTCCCCTTATTTGATCTATGGGGAGTTGCTTAAATATTTCTATTTAAAGCACTTCTTTTTTATTCCATCTTTCTTCTGGGACATCATACGTGATTATTTTTTCCTAATACAACTCTAATGATCCTTACCAATCTCTTTTGCCTGTTGTTCCTCATGACCACATCTCTAAATATTGATGTGTGGTAGGCCTACTCTTTAGACAATTTGCTGTTTTTTTTTCAATTTATAGTAAATTTTTTATCTTACCTGATCCAGCCTCAAGACTTGAGAAAATCCTATATCTGGATGACCTCCAATTTTTTGACTCCAATTCCTGCTTCTGTCTGTAACTCCATACTCTTACAACCAAGTACCTACCCAACATGCCAGTTTGAGTGTTGAAGAGGAATCTCAGACTTATATTTCCAAAATTGAGTTCTGTATATTCCCACCATCCAAGCCTATTCCTCTTGCTAGTTTCTTCATTTTCTAAAATGACAACCTCACTTTTTCTATTTCTCAAACTAAAAACCTTGGAGTCCACCATGATCTTTTTCTTTCTACAGTACATATCTAACCAATCACCATATTTTGCTGTTGCTAACTTGAAAATAAGTCCAGAATCTCCCTACTTTTCTCTACATCTATTCCTACATTATCAGTCATCATCATTTTTTCCTAGATTATAGCAATAGCCTATTAAGCGTTCTCCTTAATCTACCTTTGTCCCACTCCAAGCTTTATCTATTTATAGAACAGTCAGAGTTATTGATTTAAAATATGATTCATAGACTATCATTCCTCTGCTCAAATATTATGGTCTTTTCAACTCATTAAAAGTTAAAGTCCATTTATATTATTTTCCTTGTCTTTACTAAGATATAATCGACATGTAGCATTGTATAAATTTAACTTGTGCCATATGTTGATTTGATACATTTATATGTTACAATGATTACCATCAAAGTGTTAGTAGCTCTATAATGTCACATAATTATTATTTCTTTGTGGTGAGTACAATTAAAATCTAACCTCTTAGCAACTTTGAAGTTTATGATACAGTTTCATTGACTATGATCACTTGTGCCCTAGATTCCCAACATTTATTTATCTATTAGTTACAAGTTTGTATCCTTAAACAGCATCTCCTCAATTTCTCTACCCCTAGGTCCTGGTAACTACAATTTTATTATTTTTTTTTTTACAAGTTCCACTTTTTAAAATTCCTCATATAAATGATATCTTAGAGTATATATCTGTATCTGTCTGACTTATATCACTTACCTTAATTCCCTCAAGGTCCAACCATATTCATTTACATTAGCATAACAAAAGGCAAGAGTCCAAGAAATAAATCTTACAAATGATGTAAATATTATAAAACCTATGGAAAATTATAAAAGACCTAAATACATTTTGGAAGACCGAGATCTAGTCCATGTTTATAAACCGGAAAAGTCTATGTAATAGGAAATAGAAATTCTCCAAAAATTGGTCTGCTATCCTTGTCAAAGTTGTTAAGAGATGGAAGAGCAAATTGCCAAAAATAATCAAGAATCTTGAAAAATAAAAACATGGATGATATCATGTGTCAAAACCTATTATAAAGCCATGGGACTAAAATACTATGTTATTAACAAATAGTATAATACTGGTCAAAAATAAGTGTAAGGCTGGCCAAAAGAGAGACTGTAAATAAAGTATGTACAAAAAGCTGATTTGTGGCAAAAGTGTATATTATTTTCCATCAAAAAGAAAGTTATATCTATCCACACGTTCATATGAATTTTAGACGGACTATGGACATATGTCCAAGAGACAAAAGTATGAAAAACAAAACTTTAAAATTCTTGGAAAAAAATCTAAGGGAGTATATAGATCTAGAGAAGAATTTTTTAAAAGATTTTATTTATTTATTTGAGGGAGAAATAGAGAAAGAGTCAGCACAAGTGGGAGGAGTGGCAGGCAGAGGGAAAGGAAGAAGCAGACTCTGTGCTGAGCAGGGAGCCTGGTGACAGATGCCCCAGGCACAATCCCAGCAGGATCAGGACCAGAACTGAAGGCAGATGTTTAACTGAGTCATCCAGACACCCCATATACAGAAACAGTTTAAATAAAACATTGAAAAGTACAAAAATCATAGGTGAACTAGACTCTGTTAAATTAAAAACTCTGTTCTTCTAAAATGACCACAAAGACAACTGGGAATTATAGCCCAACATATAAAACTGAGGATTAGCCAATATAATGTATAAAGTTCTCTATCAAATAAACTTAGGATGAAAGAAACAGAAATACAAAGCAGTCATAAAGTTGCATTTATGGAAGGGAAACATAATTGACCAAGAAACACATAAAAAGATACCAATTTTCTTTAGCAAATAAATGATCAAATACCATCTCATCCTGAAAAAAATAAAAAGTCTAACAATACTAAATGTAGTATTCATCAACAGGTTTCTTACAGGAGTATAAACTGGTATAACCACTATGGAAAAATATTTGGCATTATCAATAAAACTAGAATCTTCACTGAATAATGTCACTAGAGAAGAGCTCTGCAGAGTATAAATCAAACCACTTCATGATCAGAAGAACAGAATCAATGGTAATGGTAGATGATACTTACATAAACCCAGATAAATAATTTATACACAGTTTTAAAAGTTTTTGGAAGACCTGGATCTACTCCTAAGGTCTGATTTGCTCCTAAGTCAGAGTAATAATGATGTTTCTTATGAAGAAACACATAAAAAGGGATTTGAGTTTTATCAGATCCCTTAGTTATATTGTATTTAGAAGCTTCTGAAATAGAATGTTAGTGACTAGAGTACATCGACTTAGTCTAAACCTGATTCTAGGTTACGTCTGATGATAAGTAGCCTACCCCAAATTCTTCAGGGAGGAGGGACCAATTCAAAGTCTGTGATTATGTCAAGAAAAGCTGGCTTTGTTCATTTTTAAAATTAATTAATTTATTTTTTTAAAGATTTTATTTATTTGTCAGAGAGAGAACACAATTAGGGGAGCAGCAGGCAAAGGGAGAAACAAGCTCCCCACAGAGCAAGGATTCTGATGCAGGATTTGATCCCAGGACCTTGGGATCATGACCTGAGTTGAAGGCGACACTTAAGCAACTGAGCTACCCAGGCATCACATTATATTTTTTTTAATCTTCTCTACTTAAAGGTACATTCCAATTACTTTTAAAGATATTTGTCCTAAGGCCCCAAAACACCTAAATAAAGAAGACAACAATTTCACAAAAGTAAAATCACAAGTCTCAGCATCATCTAATAAGTTATACATGTATTGGCTTGTTTTGTTTTTGTGAGGGAATTATATTACTCTTTTCTTTTTTTGTGAGTCATTATATAAAGGAGGAAACATTACTTTCAATACTTTTCCTTCTTAAAAATACTGTCTCTGAAACATCTGCATAACTATGATGAATTACAGAATTTACAAAATTATACTTTTCAAAATAAAATTTGTCAAAAAGTTTGAGATTAAATATCCAACTTTTCCATAACCATTTTTAAATGAATGATTTTAAATTGGTTCTTTAAAAATGAACATCAACAAATAGCATTTGTACCTACAACACACATCTAAATGTTCTTGTATTTACAAAACCCACTGTTTTCTTATGCCATTTACAACTTACAACACACTGGTAAAATTCAAAGCCCTCATATATGTATTTATATTTCTAAAAACTTATAAAAAACTTATAAAATAGATAATATCAAAAGAAAATACATCCAAGAGTAATCTCCTACCCATTTTTATTGCTTTCAATAAAATAAGTTTTCCATTTACATAGAGGCTTCTGAATTCTGAATTATGCTTGTTTTCACTTCTACTATTCTTTTTAGTATTTTGGGGGGGGTATTTTTTACTATGTGCTAAGGAATATGATACAGGACACACAAGGAATCACCAACACTATACTTTTACCCAGGTTATTAAAAAATGTTCCTGTGTAGGTGTAGGATTGTGCTAACAGAAGGCTCATTTATGGAGATAATCAATCTACTTTTAATTATAAAGTGATACAATCTGCAAATATGTTCTATGAGAAGTAGTATATAAATATGGTTTATAGAGGCAGAGAAGGATTTAGAGATTTGAAGCATATCAATATTTGTTTTATTTCTTCCAGGAACTCCTAATTACAGAAACAATCATAAAAATAATTCTAATTTTAATTTTGTTTTAGGAAATATGGCCCTTTCATCATATTTGGAAGGGTTGAATTCTAATGTTTGTAATTCAAAGTGCATTAACAAAGAGAAAAGAATTATCTTTAAAGCTTAATGCACCACAGTGTTTTCCCGGGTTGTCAACAATATGTTTTGGTGAAAAGGTTCACTTGTTTATGCCTTGAAGACTTATCATCTGAGGTAATTAAGCATGAAGCAGAAAACATCTTGAAGCACTTGTCACTTGGACCTTTTTCATTTCTTGGTGGTGATTCACAGCACAGACCATTTGTGACTGTCACTGGATTGCTGATAACTGGATAGATTTTCAAGTTTGAGAAGTTTGATGGGCTCCTTGTCTCATGAGGCCAAAGTACCTAGTTAATAAAGGTACCAGACTGCTGTTGGTATCACGGAAAGAAAAAGGAACAGATGAGCAGAGCAAGAGTACAAAGGGAAAGGGGCAACAGGATTTTGTATTTTAATTGGGGAAGGCCATATAGAGAAGTTATTTTCCCTGAGCTCTGCTGTTGCAGAACCTGTCATCACACCACAGCACAGTTGGATTCCATCAATGATTCTTTGATTTTATGATTTCTAACAGTAGCCTTGAGAATTACACAACAATACCATTTCACATCTGTGAGCAAAAACCCTTGCAGTCAAAACATGTAAGGAATCAACACACTGTTTAAGGGCAGAACCCACAGATAGAAATAACAGAAGCTTTGACATGATCTTTAAAAGGCTGCAATAATTAAATGATGATCCTATCAAAATATTTGAAATTTCACCCCTGTAAATGATATAAAGCCACATTTTGTATAAATCTCTTTTATACTTGAGATATTTAGTGGTCTTTGTTTTCAGAAGGAAACAGTTTTAAAAGTTACATAATGACAGTTTATTCTACAAACTAATAATTTCTCAGTTAGAAATTTATGAGATTTTTTTTTCTTCTCTCTTATAGTTAAAAGGCAAATACTACATTTAATCTGAAAAAGGTTGGGCCTGATGTAACTTATTCATTTTTAGAAACAACTCCACTTGTGAGTTTTTAGAAGACTGTAAATTTTTTATACATGTTGAATTTCACAAGTATTCATAAGGTGGATTCAATTATCCATTAGTTATAAAATCAAATTAGCATGTTTAATCTTAACAGTTCAATAAGAGTGATATAATTTCTAGCCTTTAGAGTTGATATAGGTATGTTGCTGAAAGACCAGTATAACTTTCATAATGAGCTCTGACATTTTCCTCGTAGGCATAGGTAGTCAGAAAAATGATAGCATCATTATTGTCAGAATTTGAAAACAGGATACAAAGGATTCCAGTTCAAAATTATTTCTAATGTATTTTAAAAATATCCTCAGAATGATCTCTAGGTCTCTTCTTCTTATAGCCAAAGCAACTATAAACTAGGGGAAAAGAATCAAATACATTAAGGAAACGACTGCCTATAGGATCTCTGTGTGTGGATGCCTAATTATGAGGAACCCTTAGATGACTAAAGCCAATGGAAGCAGTTGCCCCTGGGGAGGTGGAGGAAAGGAAAGACAGACAATATATAATAAAGCTGGTAGGCTAGTCAGTATTTTTCAGCCCACTTAAGGTCTAAAGAGGTATGTGATCACCTACTCCTTAAAAGTGGAAATAGGGGTGCCTGGGTGGCTCAGTTGGTTAAGCGACTGCCTTCGGCTCAGGTCATGATCCTGAAGACCCGGGATCGAGTCCCACATCAGGCTCCCTGCTCGGCGGGAAGCCTGCTTCTCCCTCTTTCAGTCCCTCTGCTTGTGTTCCCTCTCTTGCTGTGTTTCTGTCAAATAAATAAATAAAATCTTTAAAAAAAAATAAAATAAGTTTAAAAAAAAAAGTGGAAATAATCCTGAGTATACCTAGAGATATCATGATCTTTAAAAGAGATTATATGAAAGACAAGGGTGCAGTGGGTGATGTGAACATACAACTCTACTCTTACAGGTCTTGTTTCCATCATCTCAAATGTAGGAGTTGGTAAACCATACAAGCATAAAGGCAACTGACAGTGACATCAGCTTCAGTGTGGGAAACATCTGGATGCAAATGCATAGTAACGTGTAGTCACTAAATGTTTAAAATAGGTCACCACATGACCGTGACCTTTGGTTAATTCTTCCCTGTATTCTTCCTGAATTCTTTCTTCAGCAAAAAAACCCTGATATTATTTAAGTAAAATAATAATAATAATGACAAGACTTCCAAATTCCAAATTTCAATAACAGTTTGATAAATGTTCCACTTATATGAGCAAATTTTCTTTTTTGTCCTTTCACCTAGAGAGTGATAAAATATCCCTAGCTGTAGTGTATGTTTTTAATATGTATTTGTTTTTCATGGGCTTTAGCATACAAGGAATATTTATGCAGATAAATTTCTATTAGACATGTTGATAAACTTTCTTAATTTTTCATAAAGTGACTTTTAAATATTAAATTATCATGTCCAACTGCTATATTTCACTGATTTGTATTAACCAATGAAATGTCTCTAGAACATGTGAAGACTCACTTACTAGGTGTATTTTAAATTACTATGTAATACATGTACATTTTGTGATTAAAATAATATATTTCATTTTATTCAGTCTATATTATTCAACCTATATGAATTATTTCCTATTTAATGCAGAAAGAAGTGATGGAATTTTTTTTAAAAAATGTCTTCTGTTCCTGCTTTCTTGGGCAAGAATCAATGGCCTGGGAACTGGACACCACTGTAGCTATTTATTTACTTTCATCCCTTACTTTGGTCCTATGTTTTAAAGTACTGGAAAAGAACAAAGGATTGAATGATTTGTCCTGGAGCCAAACTTCATTGACTGAGCCCCCCAAAATACATTGAAACTGAAAGTCCTCCTAACCAAACTAAAACAGCATTTTGAAAGGAGTGAATATGAGCATTGATTCTGTACCTGGAAGCTAAGCTCTGTGGCCATTTATTAGTTTCACATTGTCCATAGTCTCTTGAGAAGACAAGATAAAAAGCTACAATTTCTAGAAGACAGAAACAGACAATAAACAAATTGATCAGGTACAGTTTCAGATTTTGATTTTCTGAGGTTGGAAGAAGGGAAATGAGATAAACAATTTAAAAATTCTAAGAGAAAAATGGAGACTTAGTGATGATGGGAATCCAGAGGTATTTCATAGGCACTTGTGACTAAGACATTCAAGGAGAAAAAGGAATCTTAGAGACCCTATGTATCAATGACTCCAAACTCTGGCTACTAGTTTTAAAAGGTGGTGGGAACTTTTAAAACCCACCACTGTTTGGACACCATCTGCCAGAGATTCTAATGGAATTTATCTGGAATAGGGCATAGGCACATAGGCATAAGCATTTTTTTCAAAGCTCATAGGTGATTCTGTCCTGCAGTCAGGGTTGAGAATTGTTGATTTAAATCATGGGATAGGAATTACCTTGGAATCTTATAAAATTGTAAAATCTGACTCAGTAGCTAAACAAGCTCCCGGGTGCAGCCACTGTTGCTGTTAATGCCACAGACTTGGGTGGCAAGGGTCCCACACTATGGAGGGGAGACACTATATGTGGTGCTCAGCATAGTTCAGTGCTGTCAGCAGGTTTGTACAATTCCACATTAACTCTAACTTGAAGGGTATTTCCACTTCTGTAAATTGAAACTTTCAACATTTATCCCTCACAGTTCTGTATCACTTAGACATGTGTTTTAAAAATAATTCGTGAATTAATATGCATTATTGCTTCGGTTCCCAAGAGAGCAGCCATAAGACTAGAAGTGATAAGGGACTACTTTTGGGATCAAGAGCTGTGAAAGGGAAGGAAGGAGGAGTGGGCAGAGGGAGAAGGTGGTCAGTAGGGATGGGCCTTCATACTCCTTTATCGAAGAGTTGTTGGATGTGGACTACCCCAGGATAGGAATAAGGCTTTGGGTGAGGTGACAAGTGAAGGCCATCTGACAGGAGTACTCACTGAAGCTGAGAGAAAAAGTAATTCAATATTATAGAAGGATCAGTCCACTAAAGCCTACTACTTATGCTTCTTGGGAATCCTTATAAATTCTGAGAGCAGCTTATAGAGGACTGTGGCAGGCTTCTTTTCCTAGAGGAAAAATTATGAAAGGATGATCCTGGGACCAACAATAGCCTTCATCCTCACAATTGCTCTCAGAATGATAATGAGGTTCCTTGTCTCTGATTTCCACCATCCATGGTAGATTGTCCTCTCCCTAAGCTAGCACCACTGCTGCTGCTGCTGCTGCTCTCAGCAGATTACTCAGTAGTGTGACACAGTCCCTCTACCCCGAGGGCTCTGAGCCTTGCAAATCATATCTCCAGGTTGTCCCTGCTCCACTTGTCCATTTACCATTAAAATAGTATGAGAGATTATCAAGAAGTCCCAGGGGGATGAATGAGATATCATACATATTCTTCCCTGCCTCTGCTGTGTAAGGCAGTTACTCCACCAGAATGATAACTCCTGCCATCTGCTGGTCCCCAAAAGTGGGAGGCCCAAGGTTCCAGGCAGATAATGTAGCTTATAGTTCAGTAACACTCTTGCTATGTCCATGGTGAACATGTTGTATGCCTTTGGGAAGCTGAAGTTCTAAACCCTCAGAACCCAGGGCACACCTGACAACACTATGTATTCTGTTGTTGATGGTGGTAGGTTTATATATATATGCCACATTTCCCTCCAGAGAGAGGGGGAAAAAACTTTATGTCCCTAATGTAAACAAATGTCCTCTCCAAGAAAAGAGAAGTTTCCCTAATTTTTAATCCTTTGGAATGTAAATGAATGACTGGTATTTGATTTTATCTTCCCTTGAAATATAAGGAAGACCAATTTTTCAATCTGTCTAGAGGTCTCTATCTATTCTGTCATCTAAATTCTAGACTTGTCCTTTAACTGAGATCCAGGTACAGAAAAACTGGGAAATGACGAATATGAAGTTCAGAGTAGGGCTTGTCTTCAGCGGGGGAGGGATATGAGGAATGGCATGGTGTGGGGAGGGGGCTTCAAAATTTTGATAAATCTTATTTCTTAACCTGGGCACATAAATTTCATCTAATTTTTTATAGCTTCTATGTAGTTGATAACACATTTTATGTATGTGAAAAATATCATGAAATATGTGATTAATTTAAAATTTTAAAGGAGAATATTAGAACTAGTTCTCCAAGCCTCCTTTTGCTTTTTACTTATGTTACCAGCAGGAATCCAGGCTCACTCACAGTTGGCGCCACATTGCTTTTTACACCCTCCTTAGAATCCTAGTATTTTCTACTGATTCCTCTGGAACTCAGGGTCAGTAAGCCCCATTCTGTCATCATCACAATTCTCTTTCCCTTCGTGCCTAACCTCAGGAGCCAACAAACCAGAGTCCACAGGTTAAATACAGCCTTCTGCCTGTTTTTGTAAGTAAAGTTTTATTGATCACTTACTCCTTCAGATAATGTCTATGGTTGCTTTCCCACTATAAGAACAGACTTGAGTTTTTGCAACAGAGACCACATGGCTTAGAAAGCCTAGAATATTTGCTATGCGGCCCTGTACAGAAAAAGTTTGCCAACTTCTTCCTTATCTGAATCCTGGCTCTTTTCCTAGCCAGGACAGAGAAGACAAGCCTCTCAAAGCAAGGCTATTTCTCTTTCCTTCACAGGTTTCTCACAACTAGAGACATCAGAGAGGTATTATTGATATTTCAAAACTATACCTCCTCTTTCTGTTTTTTAAAAACACAAAATATTTTAAGATAACGCTCATTTAGATAGCCGTCATGCTGAAAGACCTCTTAGCACTAACGTCTCCCCTGAATCTCATTAGATGACCATGTCATCATCAACAACCCCACTAACTCATCTTATATACACCTTATAGTCAACATTCCTCTTTTTGACCATGCTATCCCATTCTTCCATCTAATTTATTCCACAGCTCACTCTCTACCAATATTTCAACTCTAAGTACACAACCAATCCAATTTTTCATTCTTCATTACCTACCCCAACTGCCTTTGGGACCTAATTTCCTCTCCTAGTTAGCCTAATTCAGTGCCCTTCTGAAACTTTAGTGTATATATGAATCCCATTGGGGATCTTACTAAAAATGCAGACTATGATTTGGTAAACCTAGGGTGGGGTTTTAGATTTTCATTTCCAGCAAGCTTCCAGGAAGCCCAGCATTGCTGGTCCTTAGATCATAGTAGCAAGGTCCCTGACCTTCTATTATTTTAAAAGAAGTTGGGGAGAAGATTAATCTATTGCCCAATAGATACATGGGAGGTGTTGAGCATATTGAGTTATTTCTGAGTTTGCAAATTAGTAGGCAATTTGTGTTTGCTACTTGATGACCACTGAATTTAGGTTCTTACTTTCCTCTGGAAACTGATGGGGAGTTGTCTTCCTTGATAATTACATACGAAGGAGATAGCTCCCAGGTATGTGAGAAAATCATTCATGGGTTGGGATTATAAAACTGGCAAAAGTATTTTAAAAATTTACATTTTTCAGGGAATTTACAGTTATAAGTTTTCTAAAGTAAATTCTCTAAGAAAGGAGAGACAGAAACCTAAAGTCAGGAGGATGCCTGTCTAAAGTTTAGTCAAACTTGGGGGGAACTTTAAGGACATCTTGGTGAACTGCCTCCCATTTATCCCCCTACCTAAGCTCTCCCCTGAATATTTCTCCCCACACCCATCTTTTTCTCCCTCTGTGTCTCCTGATCCCCAACACACACTTTATTTAATAATTCAATATCTAATCATTTCCCTATCCAACCTGCACCCACAAAAGCCTATTTCTATTCCACATCCTCCATATCAGTAAATGCTACCATCATACCCATCAGATAAAATAAGTCAATAAAAAAATTGTCAGTTTTGAAGCTTTTTTTGGGATATCTTTTCCAAAGACAAATATTTTCCAAAGGTCAAGGCTATTTCAAATTAACAATTTCAAACCATTCCCATCATTTTTATCAGAATTTCTAAGTCATGTTGTATGACTTTCTTATTGCTCGTTCATTCATAAACATACTAAAGAATTTTCTATAAAGTATAAAAAAATGTACTTAAATACATAACTTTTACAATGACTGAAGTGATGAACCCTAAGGAAAGGTAATACTTAAGAAATAAACATCATTGACACATAGTCTATAAGAAAGAACTGTGATAATTATGAGTCTTTTGAAAAGCAAGCAAAAGAAACTGAACGTGTCTCCAGAAAAGAGGAAATATAAGTGCATATATTTATTACACAGAATTACACAGAATATAAGGACAAAATTATAGCTGTGTCTTATGAACAAATTTCCTTCTGTTTTTTCCTCATGCTGCAGACCAATCCCTCTATTTCTCAGGTAAACCCCTCCACTCTTCAGAAAACAACTGAGTTTAAGATATCTTGCTATTCTGGTTCCAAAATTCTCAGAGGATGGGTATCTTTTCTCACCTTTTACCAAAAACCTGTCTCTGGACTACGGATGAGTGCTAAAGATGCTGGAGTCCTTTTACAGTACTTATAAGGACAGAAGAAAGGTAGCTCTAGAAAAGTAATGTGATTGGTCAGATAGAAATATACTGTGTTTTTGGATTTGAAGACTCAATAATATAAAGATGTCAAAACTACCCAAAGTGATTGATTAATTCAGCGCAATTATTAAAATATCATATTTGGTGAAATAAGAGAGGAATCTCAAATGTATTTAATATCTCAAAAGCCTAAGAATAAATATATCACTGCTCAGGAGGAATTAAGAGAAAGAATTGGTTTACCAGATATTAATAGCTACTATAAAGTAATTAAGACAGTGAGATAGTATTGCAGCATAGAATTCAGACCAACTAAATAAAAGAGAGGTTTCAGAAAGATTTAATGTACCAACTGAAAACATGGACATTCGATACATGACAGAGGTGTCACTGAAGGACAGTGGGAAGCAGTCTTTTGAATCAATTGTGTTAGGAAAATAGTGTATCAACTTGAAGGAAAAATTTAGTATATAAAGAAAAATAATAGTCATCATCATGTAATATCTTGTTCTTAAAGGGTCTTTTCAATTTTTAAAGACTTTTTAGTCATATTATGGATAATTTATAGAACTAAGAATAAGGAGATAGAGGTTATTTCATGAGAAATTTCAGTAAGAATTTAACCATGACTAGCCCAAACTTTATTCTGTATTTTCCTGGTTTTGAAGATATACATCCAAAATGGACAATATATTCTGTAGGAAACCAACTTCTAATTATTGTCATGCATGAATGATGAATACATCCATCTTGTAAATATTGGCTCCAGATTTCAAATGTATCTCTGGTAGTTCCAAGTTCATTATTACTTCTTTTAGCACTTACATAATCAAAACACAATAAAATTTCTTTTGAAACATCAACAGCTCAGAGGGTTTTGCTTTTGCTCCCAAATTAGAAAGTATTCTCAGCTTTAGATCTATAAACAAAAACTAAAGTGATAAAACCAATTGATTTTGTTTCATGCCTACACCATTTCCTTCTAATGTCTTTTTCCATACCTGTTCTCAGCATTTGTCTACTTAGGACCAAATCAAGGGCATTTTGATGAATAGACATAATTAAAGATGAAAGAATTCTGTCACATACCCTTTTACAGGAAAAAAAAATGTCCAGATTCCTGTTGCAAAACTTTGTGCAATGATGTCATTCCAGGTGAATGAATAAGTGAATGAAAATGTCCTCTTTTCTTTTCACCCTTGGAAATATATTGTTCACTTGTTGATTTTTGAATTTAAGAAAACTGACCTAGGATTGTTACATTCATAATTGAAACTATGCTTATATAATCTACTTCATCATCATTAAGAGTCCATGAAGTGTTATCTGTCTCAATTTATCTCCTGAATCATCTGATATTTGTGAAAACTCTTCTTCTGTAAATTCTCTTCTGTTCACCATTATAAACAAAGTTCTCAACTGTGTTTAAGAAAGCTAAAAGAATACTATAGATATGGTGTTTCCAATCATCTTTTACACTTTTTGAGAGACAGTGCAATATTTTGAACAAGGCAAAAAGAAAACTAAGAAAGACCCAATGGCAAAAGTTTTTCTTTAGTTTTTCATTTCAGCATGAGCCTTGTGGCACCAGCTATTATTCTTTTACTTTCTTATTACTTCAATCATTTCTTTCCTTAGCATAGCAAGGAATAATTGATGAGTAATGATGAAACAATTCCCACTATGATAAAAATAGCCAGGTATTTCAAGGTATAGGAAAATAAAGTCACTGGGATCCCATTATATAACTGATGATAATTGCAGATAAAATGAGTTTTATTAAAAATATTTTTTTCTTTGGAAAATTTTTAACAAAGAATAAAATTCCCCAAATAGCGATTCTTATATATAGTTAAAAGCACTTTAAAAAAAGACACTCAAAAACTAGAAGTGGGGGCGCCTGGGTGGCTCAGTTGGTTGAGTAACTGCCTTCGGCTCAGGTCATGATCCCGGAGACCCGGTTTTGAGCCCCACATCCAGCTCCCTGCTCGGCGGGAAGCCTGCTTCTCCCTCTCTCACTCCTCCTGCTTGTATTCCCTCTCTGCCTGTGTTTCTCTCTGTCAAATAAATAAAATCTTAAAAAAAAACAAAAAACAACAAAAAAAAAAAACTAGAAGTGGTTTCAATGAATGCTGTTGTTATCCTAAAAATTAATTTGAACTCCAACCTTGTATTAGGTAAACTAAAGACCTACATGTGAAAGGCAAAGCTCTAATGCTTTTAGAAAATACTCTATCAAAATGTCTTCATGATCTAATTTGGTTATAATGTGTCCTGGGCTTTGAAGTTTAAAAGATCCTAAGTGAATTTTAATGTAGATAAGCTTAAGAAACACTGAGCCCAAGGAATTTTTTTTATTGATATATTTCACAGATTTGTCAGTTTTTTTGTCTTTAAATGAATCCCTTTCTTTTTTAATTTTTTATTTAAATTCTGGTCAGTTAACATACAATGTAATATTAATTACAGGTGTACAATTTAGTGATTCAATACTTACAACACCTAGCACTCATGATAACAAGTGCACTCCTTAAGCCCTGTCACCTATTTAATCCATCCCCCATCCCCTTCACTCTGGTCAACATGTTTGTTCTCTATAGTTAAGAGTCTGTTTCTTTTTAAAGATTTTATTTATTTATTTATTTGACAGAGAGAGAGATCACAAGTAGGCAGAGAGAGCAGAGGAAACAGGCTCCCCCGCTGAGCAGAGAGCCCCATGCAGGCCTGGATCCCAGGACTCTGAGATCATGACCTGAGCTGAAGGCAGAGAATTTAACCCACTGAGCCAACCAGGTCCCAGAGTCTGTTTCTTGTTAACCTCGCTCTCTTTTATTTATGCTCGAATCCCCTACTTTTTTTCTGTTTTCATTCAGCAATGATTTAAGAAGAAAAAAAAAATACTTAGTATGCCATCTTAAGGAAGGTTATATTACTATATATCTTGAATTTCCTCTAATACTGCTGTACATCCTTCTAAGAATATATATATGACATATACGATGCAGACACCCATACTGTACATATTAGGAAGATACACAAAAACATATGTATATCCAATGATCATCTCTGGGAAAAAAACTCAGTATATAATTCAAACTATATCACCTTTCAAATCATTTTGAAGAGCCAGTAAAAGTATTAGCTGTGCATATCAGCATGGTTATGCATGTTCTATTTTTGTAGTAATGATATTTTAACTCATAAGCAGCCACTTAAAAAAAATCCTGGTGCCTGGAAAAGAAGAGAAATTTTTCTTTTCTGAGGTTCAAAAAAGATATTTAATTATGCCATGTTAAAATTTTCATCACTGCATTTCCATCCAACAATGGCATTGCTGTGATTGAAAGATGAGTCAGAGTTATAAAATGAAAATTGACACAGGAAATATCAAGTTACAGGCTTGGTTGTCTTGCCTCCCTTAGACTGATTAGACACAACCATTTGAAATGTTCCCTTCTGCTGCAATGAAAAGGCAACTATAATTGACACCAGAATCAATCAGTCAGAGATGAAAAATAGGCCAAATCTATAATAACAGAGCATGCAAAGACAATAACTTCTGGTTTTAGAAAGACCATGATCAACTGAGATCCAAAACTTATTGCCACCAAAAGAATAGACTTCCATAAATATTTTGTATGAAACAACATGCCCAAATTGTCCAATATAATAAATAATCTGTTTCATGAACTATGAGAAATTGAGCTGCCATGGCACCTCCCATATTACTGTGGGTCTACCATTTCTATTTATTTTTTTGGAATTCCAAGTCTTCATTATATGTACGTCAACAGGAAAACTATGACAATTTTCTATTTTTTTTAAGATTTTATTTATTTATTTGAAAGAGAGAAACACAGTTAGAGAGGGAACACAAGCAGTAGGAGTTAGAGAGGGAGAAGCTCAGCAGGAAGCCTGATGCAGGGTTTGATCCAGGGGACTCTGGGATCATGACCTGAGCTGAAGGCAGATGCTTAATGACTGAGCCACTCAGGCACCCCAACAATTTTCAATTTATCTACCCAAAAGATGCTTGAATTTTAGAAGCAATGACAGCCAACCAATCAATAAACAAGAAAAAAGAAACCATTATTGATGATCAGGCTTATGGCACATTAGGAAATATGTATAGTAAGTTGGTGAAGTGCAGTTTCATGAGAGATAATGAGCAGGTAAGAAAAAAATCACGACAAAGAATTAATCTGGCATAAAACTTCCACAGGGTCACAGGTGAGAGAGAGAATGGTGGTTTGGAATGCAAAATTAAGGCTATATTGAAAATTATCTCTCTATAACTATCTGATGGTATGATGTACACTGGGGAAAAAAGATATATTATTTTTAAGTTTAAGAAAAGGTACATAGTATCAAGAAGCAGAAAAGGACCACCATACAGTGCTGCCCAACCCAGAGCTATAGGAGATGATTCTTTGATTTTTTCCATTTTCATGTCATTATCAGATAAGTGTGGTTTTATTACCTAGGCAATCAAGTTCAATACCTGTCAATAATGTAGGAGATATTAAAGACTACCTAATAAACTTAATCTCAATTGGTACCTTCCAAATATCTGTAAACCACATGAAACATCAGTGGAAAATTTATGTGAGAACTGTAAATTATTTAAACATGAACTATAATAGATACCAGATAACATTAAATCTAAGTATGTTAAAATATGACATCATTTATTATACTTCCCATCATAATTTCTCCTGAGAGCTGTTTGCAAGGAATCACTGGAATTGATCAGAAAAAACCATCCATTGGGTTTTGCTCCAATGGATGGAGCATTTGCTTTTGAGGAGACATGTAATAGACATGTGCTCCACCATAAGCCTGAATGTCTTTTGTTTGTTTGCTTTTATTCATTGATTGATTGCCTTCTTATTCTTTGAGTGTGGAATCAGTGCAATGTTACCATGTACTGCTACACCATTCATTATTCACCACAGGTACAGAGAAGGCATTATAACAGGACCATGGTCATATGAATAGTGTACAAGGATGGTGCAGCTTCAAACAAACCCTGAGAATATCATTAATCTTCTCAGTACTATTAAAGTGAATTATCAAAATATTTAAGATAGGTAAAGTGATAAAAATGTTGAAGTCAAAATAAGAATAAACTCTGAAAGTAAATATCTGATTGTTTAGAAACATCTAATGTTGTACATTCAGTATTAACATAGAGAAATAATTTTATAATTAATAGCATGTTATTAAATACAGTTAATGTCATGGTTAGCTTATAAATTTTTTATGATATAATCTCTGAATGCAAAGGGTTTAATTACACTCATTCTTAGATAATGTATCTTAAGTGTGTCTTAAGTCCATCTTAAAAAGAGGGATAAATTTCCTCTGAAAATTCTTATAAAATATTCCTGATATGGAAGAAGGTCCAAATACATTGTTTTTGAAATTTAAAAGAAGCTAATTACAGGTCCCTTGGAAGTCTTTTTGAAAATAGCCTTTAAAACTTGCCAGATAAGTAGCAGTTTGTCCAAAAGGGGAATACAGAAATTATGCATGAAGTGGCATTTTACATGTAGGAAACTTTCCTGGAAATTAAAAGCTGTTTGGAGAAATTAAAAGGCTTTGGAGAAATGGGCAAAAATTATAAATGTCTTCCTGGACTGTGGAGCAAGACACGACATCATTTTCAATTTTATTTTATTTTGTTTTATTTTTTATTTTATTTCTTTCTTGAAGAATAATTGACATATGATATTGTATTAGTTTTAGTTGTACATTTTCGATTTTAAATGAGGAAATTGTATTGGAAAAGGACTGAAAGATACTAAATCAAGGTATATTGAATAAAGTTATACTTCAGCTGTTATGGGAAATTTGTACTTATATTTAATGTGATATTACATTTAAATTGGCTGCAATATACTCATTTATAATTATACAATTCTGTTTGTATTTGTTTCAATGTTTATATTCATATTTAGGGTAAGATCATTTCCATACTGAAAAATAAGAAATGCTGAAAATGTGGGTCTAGAAATTGTAAATAATTCATGAAAAACATGGGATCATATTGACAAGAACAGCAGAAGCATATCAAAAATTATATGCTGGAGGGCAATATAGGAACGGGATGGTCATGGGGACTTCCCCTCCTCCAGCCACTGCAGAAAATAGCTAGAAATATGGACATAAAGCTAAAAGAAGCTCCCTGAAGTCCCTTGAGAGTGAACAGATGCTGCAGTCTCTGCTAGGGAGTTCATTCTAGGAGGAGGGGAGCAGGATAATATGAGTTTCCATTTCCTGTGGCTTTTAGTCTGGGAAACCATAACAGGACATAATCAGTCTTAGAATTTTTTTAACTTTTTTCCCTTTTAGAACAAAATATTATCTTGTACGGAAAAGGGCAACAACTTTCAACTTTAGGACACTGGTTAAAAAAACAAAATAAAACAAAAAACAAAACAAAACAAAACACCTACAGCAGGGAGAAAGAAACAGAAAACATTTGACATTAGAAGAGAGGCAGTTTGGGGTCCAAAACTACACCCTAAAGGAGGCGCAAGAGCAGTTGTAAAGTTCATAATCTCATTATTCATGGATAAGGGACTGCCTAAAATTAAGGTCTACTCAAACCATCAGAAGATACCCCAACAGTATCATTTACCACTAGGCTAAGAAGAAATAGTTAAGATCCTTCTGGAACAGCAGCAAGAGGCAGATTTCACAGAAAGATAATGCAAAGGGAAGACAGAAGACATTGCTAGAAGAATTTGAAGTTTGTGATGCATTGTGTGTGACTACAGCAACAACACATCTCAAATCCTGCCCAATCCCTGACTCCAGTAATTCAAACACCAATACTAAAAGCCCATCAAAAGGAAAGATACACCCATCTCACTGTAACTAGTGAAAATGTTTCTCAGAAAGCAAAAGACAAATAAAGGCTTTTCAGACAGACAAAAATGGAGAGAATTCATTTCCAGCACACCTACCGCATAAGAAATGTTAAAGGAAGCTTTTCAGGCAGAAGGACTAGCAATATGGATCTGCATAGTAGAATGAACAGCACTACAATAAATGTAAGTAAAATAAATATTTTTTCTTATTAATTCAATTAAGCTTGAAATTATAACTGAGTAATTAAATATGGTATAGAAGAGTTGTATGTCTGTAGTCTATGTAAGATAAAATGTATGCCAAACTGTGGAAAGAGCCAAGGTGCCCATCAACAGATGAATGGATAAAGAAGATGTGGTACATATATACAATGCAGTACTATGCTTCCATCAGAAAGGATGAATATCCAACTTTTGTAGCAACATGGACTGGACTGGGAGAGATTATGCTGAGTGAAATAAGCCAAGAAGAGAAAGTCAAGTATCGCATGGTTTCACTTACTTGCGGTGCATGAGGGGTAACCTGGAGGACAGTGGGAGAAGGAAAGTAAGTGGGAACTAGGGTAATCTAGGGAGGGAAACGAAACAACAAAGACTTTGGACACAGAAACAAACTGAGAGACTTGGAGGGAGGGGGGTGGAGGGATGGGAGAGCCTGGTGGTGGGTACTGGGGACACCTAAAGCGTGGAGCACTGGGTGTAGGGAATGGGGAATGAATCTTGGAACACTGGAAAAAAAAATTTTTAGTAACAATAAAAAAAAAAAGTCAAAAAAAATGTATGCCAACGATAATACAAAGGTTGGGAGTGAGAAGTAGAAATATGCTATTGTAAATCCCTCATACTATATGTGAAGTAGTATATTATTCAAAGGAAGAATGATTAAAGAGGTATATTTTAGACCACAGGCAACCACTAAAAAGGTAAAGATTTTGTCTAGTAACTTGACCTAATTGATATTGAATGAACACTTCCCCCAACAACAGCAGATTCTGTGTTTTCAGTTGAACAGAAAACAGTAATCAAGAGACATTCTACTCTTGGCCATAAAATAAATATTAACAAACTGTAAAGAACAGAAAGAATACAAAGTATGTTTCAATAAATTATGCTAGGTATGAGTTACTAAAAGATATTTGGAAAATACCATGAGTACTTGGAAATTAAATAACACACTCCTGAATAACCCAAGCATCAAAGAGAAGTATTAAAATAAACTATTTTTAACTAGGTTAAAATGAAAATACAACATATCAAATTTTATGGGATGCAGCTAAAATAATGCTTAGAGGAAAATGATTAACATTAAGTACTTATAATAGAAAAGAAAAAAGTCAAAAATTAATTTATGTTTTCACAATAAGAAATGAGATAAGAGCAAACTAAAGCAAATTCAAGCAAAAAAAAATCAATAATAATAAAGATAAAAGCATAAACCAAGACAGTTGGTGTGGGTGAAATGATAAACACAGGAATCAGTAAAGTTGAATAGAGAGCCCAGAATAGATCCACACTATCAAGTGATTTTTTAAAGACTTTATTTATATATTTGTCAGAGAGAGAGAGAGAGAGAGAGAGAGAGAGAGAGAGCGAGCGCACAAGCCAGGAAAGCCTCAGCCAGAGGAAGAAGCAGGCACCCTGCTGAGCTAGGAGCCTGATATGGGACTTAATCCCAGGACCCTTGGATCATGACCTGAGAGGAAGGCAGAGGCTTAACTGACTGAGCCACCCAGGCATCCCTCAGATGATTTTTTTTCTAAGTGCAAAGGGAAGGCAATGACTAAAGGGGATGGTCTTTTCAAGAAATGCTTAACAATTTGGACGTCCATGGGACATCTGGGTAGCTCAGATGGTTAAGTTTCTGCCTTCAGCTGAGGTCATGATCCCACCGGGTCCTGGGATGAAGCCCCATGTCAGGCTCCCTGCTCAGTGGGGTGTCTGCTTCTCCCTCTTCCCCTCCCCATTCCCTCACTTGTGTTCTCTCTCTCTCTCAAATGAATAAATAAAATCTTAAAAAAAAAAAAAAAACACAACGTCCATATACACAATCACCTCAATTCACATCCTACACCTTATGTAAAAATTAACTTAAAATGTATTATACCTTTAAATGTAAACCATAAAATCATAGATCAAGAAAAAAAAAAAAAACACCATAGAAAAACTTTGTGACCTTGGGTTAGGAGACAAAGAGTTCTTTAAATACAACACTGAGAGCACAACTTGTAAAAGGATATACAAATTTTACTTTCTGTCTATGAAAGACTTTATTAAAAGAATGAAAGGAGAAGCAAACTGGACAAAAATATTCATAAAACATATACTTCTGACCCAAAACTTGCATCTAGAAATTATAAAAGGCTATTAAAACTCAACAATAAGAAAATAAATCAATTAAAACTGCCAAAAATTTTAGACAAAAATTTTATCAGAGAATATATATATATATATACATGTATATATATATATTCTATTCACAAAGGTAAGTCTTTGTTCCTTTAGAAAGAGTCTAGAATTTTTTTATAAAGATTTTATTTATTTGACAGAGACAAACACAGCCAGAGAGGGAACACAAGCAGGGGGAGTGAGAGAGGGAGAAGCAGGCTTCCTGCTGAGCAGGGAGCCCGATGTGGGACTTGATCCCGGGTCTCCAGGATCATGACCTGAGCCAAAGGCAGTCGCTTAACCAACTGAGCCACCCAGGCACCTCTCTGAGAAGTTCTTGAGACAAAGATGTCCATGATGTGGAAAGACTGAGTATCAGGACTATTAGCAGTCCCACTGGTTTCATAAATGAATGGAAGCTAGTAGGTCCTAAGATGGCAGGAAGCATGGTATAGTACTATAACAATAACATTCACTCTGAAGGTCTGTTAGATAATATATCAGGTGCCAGCGACATGTGACATACACAGCTAGAGAGTCCTCGGGTAGAAAGAGCTGATCAGATTCTGAGAGGACAACAAGCAGCAGAGAGAAGAGAGGTAGCAGTTACCTGCTCAGTTCTGTCACTTCTACAAAATAGCTCTGGCTGAGGAGAGTGGCCCCAAACCAAGAAATTTACAACTCATTCCAAGATCAAATGATTCAAAAGCCACCAGCTACTAAAACGGTTGTCAGAAGTGCAACTGGCTCTGAAAACTTCAATCTGAAAGTGTTTTGTATCCTTTCCTTATTTATGCTTATCTCAAAACATAAAACATCCTGATTTTTATATACTAATAGTCTCATTCAAAGTATTTCCATTCGACAACATCAATTGTTGCTTACTATATAACCTAGAAGAGCATTCTAAAATCACTACTACCAAGGAAGAGAAATAGGGAACTAATAACATCTAGATTTGATTTGAATTAATCTTCAAGTTCATTACTGGGCAAAACTGAGTAACTGTTTTTAGTAAATGGCTTTAGAAGTCCTATCAACTAACATTTAATGGTGTTGGTTATGAGTTAGGACCCAGGTGGGTGCTTCTTAAGCTTTACTGTGCATGTGAATTCCTTGGCATCTTGTTAATGTGTAGATTCTATGCAGTAGTTCTGAGGTAGGGCCCAAAATCTTACATTTCTCACCAGTTGCAAGATGATGCTGTTAGTCTGTGGAACACATCTGGAGTTGCAAGCACCTAGGTTACTGAGTGTTTCTCAACATTGAGGAAATCTCAAAAAAACTTATCTATTCACATACGTGGCCAAAGAAGAGGAAGATGCTGTTATAGTAGGCCTAAAGGCAAAACCAGGCTGCACTAAATGCCAAGAAACATTTATGGCTCCAAACACATCCCTTTGGATTTCAAAGTTCTCTTCATATCACATTAAAAAATCCTTAATTCTAATCTAGAAAATTTACGTTAGCATGTATTAATATAAATTTTAGCAAAAGTCTTTTCTAAAAAACTGGGAAAATAACATCACACACAAGAAAACTGATATTGAAGTTTAGATAAGTGATGTATTTGAAAAAATTATTTAGAAACAGTATTAAATTTTAAGATCATGTTAATCATGTTTTTAAATGAGGAAGATCAAATTCCCCATCATTTTACCTTAGCAAATAACATATAACATTTTAAAGACTGTTATCTACTTGTCAAAAATTTATTAAATTTTAGGTGAATGAAGTATTTTAAATGAATCTCTCCTCAATTTATGGCCACCTCTGAGTTGAGAAATGAAGTTATTTTTTCAGGGATAATTTATTCATTGATTTTATTTTGTATTCTTTCTACTTTAGAATACAAAATAGTAACCCATCATAACTGAGATTAGAAATGCTATTTCTTTATCATAATTCTCATTCAGGCAATGAAAGAAAACAAAAAAAGAACAATCACTTCATCTATGCAATTCTTTTTCCCTGTTCATGATACCTTGTAGTTTTCTATACTATTGCTGGGACAATAGTATATAGACTAGAATATAAAATAGAATTCTATTTTTACTTTAAATAATTTTTTTCTTCATTTTCCTAAGCCTATTTGCTATTAAACTATTTATATTTTATCTTTAAAGTTGACTTTCTCATCACCATATAATTTCATTTATATATTTCACAGGTTTCTTTGTTAAGGTCCTTTGTTCACCAATCATATGTACACTCTTAGTACATGTAAGTAAGGAGAGCCGTGAACAAGCTATGTGAGTTTTCTAAAAGTATAACTATAAAATAATTATCTTGTATTTTAGTTTCTTTAACAATATTGTCAACTTGGGCCTCTGATTTAGTCTCTAAATATGTAAGCAATATATTTAAATGCATTCTCTATTAGCAATAATGTTAGTTACTTTTATATTAAAGCAGAAACATAAAAACAATGGAAGTTATTATAAGATTATTAATAATACATAAATATTTGATTAAATTTTATATAATTTGAAGCACATTTACATAATTAATTTGTGGCACTGAAATATAATGTCACTAATCTACCAATCAATTCAAGAAGCAGATCATTTATAAACATGAGACTGTAAAAACCATAAAACTATGTAAAGTAAAATGGATAAATGAGAAGTTCCTTTTCTTCCTTTCTTTCTTTTTTCTTTTTCTTTTTCTTTTTTTCTTTGACTTGTACTACGCACACTTTAATATTTGGAGATATTATTTGGATTATACTGAAGGCTGTATAGTCATTATTTCATCAGAGGGCTCTCTCCATTGCATATTTCATCACATCACATATATAGCATGTGTACATTTACATAATTACTGCATCAACAACGTTAGGTAAATATATACAAACCACTTTTATCCTTCAGGGATAGTGGAGTTTTCAGAAACTTTCTTTTTAAAAAACACTTCTCCATTTCTGAGGCCCTCTGAATTCTCTAAACTTTCAATCAGGTAAATAAAAAATTACCTTTATTTCTGAACTCAACTATTTACAAATAATGGAATAAATTTCACTCAATACATATGAATAATTACCATTTGCATAAAGTTATTTTATGGCATTATGACATTCAGCTGATATTCTTAATTCCATATTCATTTCACCTGCAGTGTTCATTGCACATGATATTATTAGCATTAAGTAAATTATATAATGATAATCCATTTTTTTCCAGTTAACAACTAGTTCGTAGTCTAAAATGCTGGATTAATAATATTAGCAATTGCCTTACTACTGGATCTCTCAGAATAGTAATATGGTAATTTTACTTCACAGGAAAAAAATTTGCAGTATTCTCCAAGCATTTGTGATTATGGAACCTATTGTTTTATAGGATATGCCTCAAAACTATTATACTGTGGAATATAATTTATTGGCAGTGGGGGGAGTTATACAGAGTATTGTGCAAGAAATAATGGGAAAACATGTAGGTTTTTAAATAGTCACTCATCTTAATAAATCTTATTTGAGTACACACCCATTAATAGAATATAGCATATTTATGAAACATATAAAATGTGATGAATAAACTATTTCCATAAAATCTGAGATTATAGCGTTCCTGTCAAACTACAACTTATTGGTCTCACTTTAGGAAATATTTTATGGTAGAGACAGGTTAGTATAGATTTTGGGTTTAAATATAAGAATATATATAATTCCAGGTAACACGTTTTAAAAGAGAGGCAAACTGTTGTCTGCTGGGAATACAGGAACTGAAATGCTAAATGGGCCACACACTTGGTGACCAGAAGTTTTTAGACTGATTAGTTAATAAAGGAGAAAACAGTCTTTCCTTTACAATATGGAGTTAACTGTTAGAGTGTAAAATCTTTGGGAAACATCATTTCTCTGGGAATGGAGATACTAAAACATAAACAAATTTGTTTCCTAAAGAGAATACAGACGAAATGTTTCAAACTACACTTCAAAACTTAACATTCTACGATTCTGCACTCCAAGAATAAAAATGTAAGCTCTCTATTGTGTTATATGTGGAATTAGTCACAAGTTCTGAGTAGACTAAAATAAGTTCACAAATCAGCCAAACTTGTCCATATTTATTTTATTTGATCAACATGTAAATACCAAAGATATAATAAACACCAAAATCCTAGGAAACCCAATGATTTTGGGCTTTTATCCAAATGAATTCATTCCTTCCTTTGATTCTATCTGACTTTTTACAAAAGGACAACTCATCTCCAGATTTTTAGGTTTGAAATTGCTATAAAAATTAGTATAACTTTGAAATGATAAATGGATTGGAGATATTGTAATTATCTCAAATAACTAGACCAAGATAGACATCTTAATAATTGATGTTGGGACAACTGGGTAGCCATTTAGAAAAACATGAACACAAATTCTATAAGGTAACATACAGTTATATAAATTCTGAGAAAAAAATGACTGACTTTCCCTACCACCTGAATGTAGGAGAAAGGTTTGACTATAAAACAAAATGCAGAAGTAACAATGAATAAATTGATAAATGTGACTAGAAATTTACAAGTACACACTTTCACATTGCTAAAAACATCTCAAATATATATTTAGTATAAATTTAAAAAACCGAAATTGTTCATAAAATATATCACAGACAAAAGACAAAATGTATGGCATATAAAAATCAAGACCATTTTGTAAAATTGAGGAAGTAAGGTCTACAGCTTCTAGTTAAAATGGAGTAAGAAGGATCAGATTTATCTTGTCATCTGAAACAACTGTGGTGAAACATATGACTCAATGACATTCAAGATATTGGGCCAAAAGATATTAGATATAAAACACTTAGGCCAACAGTCACTGAGAGACTGGAATCAACTGAAGTGAATCCACAGTCATCCTAGGTAACATCCTAGAGAAACAGTCTGGAGACGAGTGACAGAGGAAGAACCTAGGCAAAGCACAGTGGATTCTCTGGGTTGAAGACATGGAGCTAAGATCTAAGGAAATCAAGACAGCTTCACCAGGCAATTTCGCAAGGCAGAGCACTAGAGAAAATGCCATAGATTTCAAGAGCATCCCCATCAACACTCAGTTGAATACTGATCAGCTCATTTGTGTGGGGAGAGTGAAGTCTTGGAAAGAATCATCTAAAAATATTATAAGAAATGGAGTTAGGGCTTAGAAAAATTTCTGTGCTCACCAGCCTGAGTAGGGAAAAATAATGTGTAATTGACGGGGTAATAACTAAGAACACAGCTTTGATCCTATGTAACAAAAAAGTAATATTCAAACGATCAAACTCATTACTCTTTCCAGGTAATTTAATCATGTTCCAGAAAAACCATTTGAGGATATTCATAGGAAAATAAAATTGCCATACACATAAGAAGACAACATTTACAATGTCCAGAATCTAATTTAAAAAATCACCAGGAATGCAAAAAAGTACAACCCAAATTACAAAAGGAAGATATAACCCAAAATGAGGAGGAAAAAAAATCAATCCATAGAACTGACCCAAAAAATGAAACAGAGGATAGAATTGGTAGACATTGAAACAGTTATAACTTATTCAAAAGTCTAGAAGAAAAAATTATACATATTAAGCAGAGACATGGATGATATAAAAAAAGTCCCCAATCAAATATCTTGAGATGAAAACAAAAAGATAAAAAACACACCGGATGGGATTAACAATAGGTTAAAATGAGAGAACTTGAAGGCAGCAGTAGAAACTCTCCAACATGAAATACAGAAAGAAAGAAAAGATATCTGAAAACCATGACCATCAGCCAAATCCAGCCCTTTTGTTTTCGTACCGTTTGTGGCATTTTCCCACTATAACAGCAGTACTGAGTAGCTTGTGACAAGGACTATAAGCCCACAAAAGCCAAAAAACATTTATCTGACCCTTTACAGAAAAGTTTGGTAACCCTTGTTCAAGCCAATGCAAGAAGACAAATATGATAGCGGAAATGGTGATGATGACAGTAGTAATAGTTGTAACAGTAGTAATAAAATACCTCTTTACTTAGGAGGTAATAAAACTTGTATTCACACACAACATGATCATTTACATAGAAATCCCACTGAATCTATTTGAAAGCTACCAGAAGTTGTGAGTTTTGCAAAATTATTAGGTAAAATGTATATAAAACTTAAGTGCAAATCTCTATACTGACAAAGGACAATCAGAAATTAAAATTATAAAAATACCATGCACTATTTGCTTGCATTAATAATATGAAATACTTATAAATTGACAAAAATATGTTCAATAATTATATGCTTAAAACTAAAACTTCACTGAGAGGAACTAAAGATGACGTAAATGACAAGAGGGAACTGACTGCAAAGGGTCACAAGTGACTTTCTGAGTAATGGAATATTCTACATCTTGACTGTGGGGATGGACGCGTGACTGTATACATTGTCAGAACTCATCACAATCGTACACCTAAAAGGGTGAATTTTGTTGCATTTAAATTATATTTCAATAAGGTTATCTCAGACAATTCCTCTTTTTTTTAAACCAAGGAAGTGCCAAAGATCTAAACAGATAGTTAAAAATAAGATATGAAATTAAACCTATGAATGATGCAAACTTATGGTGAAGGATACAAAAATAAAAACTATACTACAGAATAATTCCTAATCTATCAGCTTGGCCCAAATTCAAAAGTTTAGCCACAGAGAAACAAGTACTCTTGTACATTGCTGTTGGAAGGTAAAAAAAGTACAAGGACTATGGACAAATTTGGCAATAACTACAAACTACAATAACTAACAAAATAAAACTGTACATGTTATTTTTTCCTTCTTCACTGAAATTCCCTTTCTAGGAATTTACCTTGAAGATACCACCACAATAATAAAAAAATACATATGCATGGGATTATACATTATAAGACTAATTATTCTCGAACAACATTGGATAGCACTAAATGTTTCAATACATAACTTTTCTTGAATAAGCTATGGTACATGAGCATAAAGAAATTCTTTGCAGTTAAAAAAAATAAGGAACAACTACAGAAATGAATGTGGAATGACTTCAAGGATATATTAAGTGAAATAAGCAAAGTGCAAACACCCACACTTACACTTTTGTGTAAGAAAGAAGAAATAAGAAAGCATGCATACTTTTCTTACTTTAACAGGTTGAAATACATGGACTCTACTTCCGGTAACGAGATATCACAGGAAATACTGCTGTCCTCTCTGCAGAAAACAAGTATAAAATTGAAAATATCACTTAAAAAAATCAGGCACTAAAAAAAAGAAAAAGAAAAAAATAACTAAGTTCAGACAAGTGTTTATTCAAGATAAATCATTTCTGTGTGGTGTAAGCGCACAAATTCTGTGGTATTCTTGCCTGAGGGCATTATAATCACTTGAAGCTATCCCAGCCAAAGACAGTACTTTCTGAGGCAAACATCAGAGCTCCCAGTATTTTAAGAGGAAGATTTTGGAAATACGAGACACAGAAAATGACTGAGAAAATAAGCTTACCACAAAATCCACCCTTACTGGAAAGCTAAGTAAACTACATATACCTGAAGAGACCCTAGTTTCCCCAGACTTGGAATATTCTGTCTTTTCTTGAATGTGCTCCTCAAGCCATACACACAACTCAGTCAGCATAAGGTAGAAGCCTTCATTGTCTCAAGTATCCAAGCCTAATCATACTAAAACTTTTCATTGACTTTAAAATATGCAGGAAAAAGGTCTTAAAAAAAAGTAAAGCATAGATATGGCATACCACAGAGAGATAGATTTCACAGTGTTAGTCCAGAAATCTGTCCATTAAACAAATAAACAGGGGTGCCTAAGTGGCTCAGATGGTTGAGTGTCTGCCTTCAGTGCAGGTCATGATCGTGGGGTCCTAGGATCCAGTCTCATATCAGGCTCCCAGCTCAGTGGGGAGTCTGCCTCTCCCTCTCCCTCCACCTCTTCCTGGGCTTATGCACTCCCTCTCTCTCAAATGAATAAATACAATCTTTTTTTTTTTTAAGATTTTATTTATTTATTTGACAGAGAGAAACACAGCCAGAGAGGGAACACAAGCAGGGGGAGTGAGAGAGGGAGAAGCAGTCTTCCCGCCTAGCAGGGAGCCTGATGCCGGGCTCGATCTCAGGTCTCCGGGATCATGACCAGAGCCGAAGGCAGTTGCTTAACCAACTGAGCCATCCAGGCGCCCCAAATAAATAATATCATAAATAAATAAATAAATAAAAATGCAGAAATTCTCAGAAAAACAAAAAAAGAATCAGAAGTTGTCTACAGCGTCCATTTTCCAATAATGATTAAATATACAAAAAGACGAGATTACAAATGATCAGGGAAGGAAAAGAAGCTAATAGGAAGAACTCTGAATGAGTGTGCTCAGTTTTTAGATTTAGCAGACAGACTTCAGAAGTTTTCATGTGTAGGTTCAAAACTTAAAGGAAAGAATTATAGGATAATGTGCTAAGAATTAGTGAACAAATCTCATCAAAGAAGTAGAAACTATGAAATAAGTCAAAGGGAAATTCTAGAATTGAAAACACAATAAAAATTCTCCAATGGAATTAACAGCAAATTTGAGTGGTCAGAGGACATTGAACTTCAAGTAGACTAATGATAACCATCTAACATCAAAAATTCAAGAAAATAGGTTGAAGAAAAATGAAAAAAAATCTCAGAGATGTGTGGCACAATACCCAGCATAGCACACTATATGAAAGTACAGTCCCCAAGTATGAGAAAAAGAGAAAGGAGCAGAAACAAACACGAGGAGGAGCACCTGGGTGGTTCAGCCAGTTAAACGTCTGCCTTGGGACTCAGTTCATGATCCTAGGGTCCTGGAATCATAGAATCCAGGTGGGACTCCCTGCTCAGCGGGAAGCCTGCTTCTCCCTCTCCTGCTGCTCCCTCTTGCCCACACACATGCCCACACACACACACACACACACACACACACACACACACACGCATGAAAGTACACACTCTCTCCAAAAAATAAAATCTTTTTTAAAAAAGTTCAAGGAAAGAAAAAAGAAAAATACTTGAGGAAACAATGGCCAAATCATCCCAAATTTGCTATAAAATAGTAACTTCCAGATCAAAAAAATTTAAACCTCACCTAGGAAAATACAGGAATGTCGCAAAGGAAATCATATATGAACGCATCACAATTAAACTGATAAAAGCCAAGATATAACATTAATGAAAGCAAGAGAAAATTAATACAAAGCGTACAGGGCAATGAATATTATTAATAGCTGAATTCCATCAGAGATAATGGAAGCCAGAAGAATGGCATATTCAACGGTGTTAAAGAAAAAAAAATAACTTTGAAGAATTATATGTCCAGTGAAACTATTTTTTCAAAACTTAAGGTATAAAAAAAGACATTTCTACATCTCTAGATAAAGAAAACTTGAATTTGTTACTACCATATCTGTGTTACAAAGAAATGCTAGTGCAATTATCTATAATAGCCAAACTATGGAAACAGCTAAAGTGTCCATCGACTGATGAATGGATAAAGAGGTGATACACATATACACATGCATACACACACACACACACACACACAGACCAAGGAAAATTACTCAGCCATTAAAAAAGAATGAAATCTCACCATTTGCAATGACATGGATGGAGCAAGAGGGTATTATGCTAAGTGCAATAAGTCAGTCAGAGAAAGACAAACACCATATGATTTTACTCATATGTGGAATTTAAGAAACAAAAGAAATGAGCATGGGGAAATAGAAACAGAGAGAGAAAATGGCAAACCAAGAAACAGACCTAACTATAGAGAGCAAACTGATGGTTACCAGAGGGGTGGTGGGTGGCAGGTGTGTTAAACAGGTGATGGGGATTAAGGAGGGCACTTGTCATGATGAGCACCAGGTGTTGAATGTAAGTACCAAGTCATTAAACTGTATGCCTGAAACTAATACTACGCCATGTGTTAACTAACTGGAATTTAAATAAAAACAAAACAAAACAAAAAAATGCTGGTGTAAATCCTTGAGACTGGAAGAAAAAAAAAAAAGGCAGCAAAAGGAAGCTGTTTCCTGCAGCTTCCATATGTTTACATATGGAATGTAAACTGAATGTCTGAATGTCTTAAAGGGGTCCTCAGTGTGGCATATGGAGCAATGGGCCCTATTGGTTGATTATCAAATGTATTAAAGCCTAGGACATTCCTTTATTCCATCAAGTCAGGGTGGTTTTACTTGTTGGTAATTTAATCTGTTGTGTTAATATTGCAGTCTTCCTTTATCAACCCCGCTACTTATAGGTCATAGTGGTGACAGATCCTCCATTCAATTCATGTTCTTTAACTGGGTTTTGCACATCACAACTTCTGCAATGTGACCCCTGATCATTGTTCATTTGAGAAGGGTATTGGTATAAGGCACTCTACATTTCTAATCCCCTAATGATGGCAGCTTTGATTGCACAGTGGGAGAGAAAGGCAAGGGTTAGGCCAGGTGAGGTGCCCACACAACCAAGGGATATTTAGAACCCTCATTTTGAGGGACAAGGCCGATATAGTCAATTTGCCAATCTCTGAGCAGTTAAGAATTCTGCTGGATGGCCCCAGACTCCTGTAGCAGTTGCCTTTGGCATTCTTTAGAAAACCCAGGACATGCTATTACTGTGCTAATTCAGTTACTCAATTTCAAGAGCAATCTAGCATTCTTGGTAATTTGTCATCCCACCAGGGGCTTTCTGTGTATCCAGTCTTCTGTATCTACTGAAGGCTCAATTGCTAGGGCTCATAACAGGCTAAGCCATCAGCTATTAACAGAAGTCTAAAGTAAGGGTACCTGGGTGGCTCAGTTAAGTGTCTGCCTTTGGCTCAGGTCATGATCCCAGGATCCCTGGATGGAGCCCTGCATTGGGCTCCCTGCTGGGCAGGAAGCTTGCTTTACCCTCTCTCACTCCCCGCTTGTGTTCCCTCTCTAGCTGTGTTTCTCTCTGTCAAATAAATAAAATCTTTTTTAAAAAGAGTAATTACTATTTTTTAAAGTTTCTGTTTATTTGAGAGAGAGAGCATGAGAGAGCGAAGTAGGGGAGGGGCATAGGGAAAGGGAGAAGCAGGCTCCTGGATGAGCAGGGAGCCTGATGTGGGCTTGATCCTAGTTCTGAGATCATGACCTGAGCCAAAGGCAGATGCTGAACCCACTTAACCACCCATGCACCCCATGAAAAGATTTACTTGTTTATGGGAGCCCAACATAGGGCTCTATCCCAGGACCCTGAGATCATGACCTGAGCCAAAAATCAAGAGTTGACTGCTTAAATGACTCAGCCACCCAGGTGCCTGTAGGGTAATTACTATTTAGAAGCTTCTTTTAGGTGCACCTGGGTGGCTCAGTGGTTAAGCCTCTACCTTCAGCTCAAGTCATGATCCCAGAGTCCTGGGATTGAGCCTTGCATGGGGCTGCCTGCTCGGCAGGAAGCCTGCTTCTCCCTCTCTCACTCCCTAAAATCTTAAAATAAATAAATTAATTAAATAAATAGATAGATAGATAGACAGATAACAGTTACTTTTGTATTAGAGGTAAGACAGCATGAGATGCTTCTTCCCATTTCATTGTCATTGCTATAACCTCCCCTTTGCTCTCCTTACTTTCTCAGAGATTCCAGGCTCTAGTCTCCTAACCAGGCTTTATCACAGTGCTTGAAATGCAATCCAGTTTGTTCCGTACAGCTTTGCTGTAGGCACACTAAGAACTCCACCTTACTATCCTGCTCCCCTATCTTATCTGCCAGCTCTGAAGCTGTCAGAATAGTGGACAACTGCATGTCCCTCTCTAACCACATCTATTCATCCAACTTTCTAACTGGGACTGGAGCCTTTAGTTAGACATCAGTGGCCAGCAGAACTGCCCGTAGTAGTAGCCAGGCTGCTACAGTAGGCATTATTTTCCCTTCTGTGCCTCGGGGCAAATGCACAATTTCTCAAACAAATACCTTAAAGCAAGGGGCATCCCTGTACTCACATGGCAATCCACAAGCCTCTAACATATAGATCCTTCTCCCCACACTGAGATCAATGGCTAGCTCCGGTTTTCCCCAGCAAATGCCTTCTTCCCAAGACCCGTTGCTTTAGTCACTGATGAGCTCGCCAATCATTGGTTTGCACCTTCAGAAGTTTCGCCAGGTGAAATCTGAAACCTGCCCACATACATAGGGCACAAGGAGAGAGCTATCAGGAGAGGAAGATCACCAGATTGTCAGGTGGCAGGTTTAATAAATAAGGGAATTTACTTACAAGACTTGTTTTCAGCCACAAGGCAAATAGATCTACAGACCTGCCTGCCAGAATATTAAAAGTTTATATAGAGGTCTTCATGGGGTTTAGTCATGAATACTTCCAGATGTCCTCAAGACTGTAGTACTCCCTCAAGATTCCATCACTGAAGTTGCCCATACTAAGGGAATTTTGGGGGGGAACCTACATTCCAAGGACAGGAGCCTCTAATTGCTACATCTGGCTGCAAGGTCAACTGGCGGTCACGACCTCTTGATGACCTCCTCTAACAATAGGGGAAAGAATAGCACTTTTTTTTTTTTTTGCTTCTTTTAGTACAAGGGTTGGAAATAACTGAGTATCCTTATGTAGATTAAGGAATATTGGCTAATAACTTATTTTATTCAGTGGGCTATATTTATTTTATTTAGTTGACACTAACATGTTTTGTGTATATTGTCCCTTATTTGGCCCTTTGGAGCATTTCATTTCTCTTTTACTATAAATGGTAGAGCTGGAAAAGACTCATTTTGCCACCATCATAATAAAAATTGGGCAAGAATCACTAATGGATTCCATATCTAAGGAAAGATTTTGATGAAAAAGCAAAAGACAAACCCAAAATAAGAAACATTTTATTTTTAAAACTGACATGTACTCTTCATAAATGTCAATTTCAGAGACTAAAGCATGATACTAGATTTAAAAACACTAAAATAACATGACAGCAAAATGTAGCACATGATGATAGAGAGGATCGTGTGATGCAAAAAAATAAAAAATAAAAGGGCAATATTGGGCAGCTGACAGAATTGAGATATGGATTATCAACTAAAGTATTGTATCAGTGTTCAAATTCCTCAACTTCATAATTGTGTTATGATTTTAAAAGAAACACACACAAAAAATATTAGAAATAAAAAAGGGGTAAAGACACAGTGGTAAAGCAAATATGCCAAAATGTTAAAAATTAATGAATCTGAATAAAGGATACACTATGGTTTTCTGTACTATTACTATTCTTGTGTGTTTGT
Organism: Spilogale gracilis; assembly: GCA_004023965.1. Taxonomy (NCBI): domain Eukaryota; kingdom Metazoa; phylum Chordata; class Mammalia; order Carnivora; family Mephitidae; genus Spilogale; species Spilogale gracilis. The sequence continues at coordinate 159,501 of PITA01000184.1, forward strand.
AAGTTTGAAATTATTTCAAAATAAAAATGTAAAAAATGTTTAAATAATCACATATAAGGTATTACAAAACTCAAGATATTTCAACAAACTGAGGAGCAAAATTAATTCAAGGAATGGCAGTTACAAAGAAAACAATCAAAACCAAAATTAGTTTTTTAATTTAATGTAGGGAAATAACTGATTTATTTCATCTTAAGAAAATATGAGTAAAAATATGAATATAAGCCTCACAAAAAAATAAACATTACATGAAAATAACTTTGCTCTTTTTAGTTTCCATAGTGTTGAACAACCCATGGGTAAGTAGATAAGGTAAAGATAATAATTAAGTATAGCCAAAAGACATAGATATTTTCTAGGGTGCCTGGGTAGCTCAGTTGGTTAAGTGACTGCATTCTGCTCAGGTCCTGGGTCCTGAATTTGAGACCCCTGCTGGGTTCTCTGCTCAGAGGGAGCCTGCTTCACCCTGTCCCCTGCCGCTCCTTCTGCTTGTACTCTCTCTGGGTCAAATAAATAAATAAAATCTTTAAAAAAAATAGATATTTTTCTATTAAATTTTTAACCACTGAAAAGATACTATTATATAGAACATTCTAAAGTTACAATTATGCCACTGCACTGCAATAGAATAATACCTCACCATATATGATTCAATTAAAAGATACTCACTTTTCTAGTTAACCTCAATACCCATCTGTTGTCCAAAATGGCTTCAGTTAATACACAAGATTAGTTTTTTGATGCACTTATGTGTAGTTATGGTAATCTTACTAGTTGAAGCCAAATATTCTAATCTTATTAATTGTCATAGTCACTATCCAAAACATTTGAGCTTGGGGGTCACAGGGTTAAGAATTTAAAAAGAAACGTTCTAAAATTATAAGACAGAAATAGGATAAAAGAAAATGTCGGACACCTGGGTGGATCAGTGGGTTAAGCCTCTGCCTTCAGCTCAGGTCATCATCTCAGAATCCTGACATGGAGCCCCACATTGGGCTCTCTGCTCAGCTGGGAGTCTGCTTCTCTCTCTCTGCCTGCCTCTCTCTCTGCCTGCCTCTCTGCCAATCTGTGATCTCTCTCTGTCAAATAAATAAATAAATAAATAAATAAATAAATAAATAAATAGGGAAAAAAAAGAAAACCTTTCTTTGTTCCACTGGTGTTGAGAAATTATTACAATTAAATTTAGAATTGTGACTGGCATTTAGTAAAATAATGAGATTTAGATATATGGTATACAGCCTCGGTCTAAGGGCATTTAACAAGGAAATAAAGAAAAACAAAATTTCCCATATTTTCAACTCTCTGTCCAATGTTTTCTTCTCTGTACTACACTGACTGTTGACTAAAGTTAAAAATCCTGTGGACAAAATTCCAAAATATATAGATATACTTAATAAGTTATTAATTTTTAATGGACAGCTAATGTCCTCTTTTTTTAAAAAAAATATTTTATTTATTTATTTGACAGAGAGGGAGATCACAAGTAGGCAGAGAGGCAGGCAGAGAGAGAGGAGGAAGCAGGCTCCCTGCTGAGCAGAAAGCCTGATGCGGGCCCTTATCCCAGGACCCTGAGATCATGACCTGAGCTGAAGGCAGAGGCTTTAACCCATTGAGCCACCCAGGTGCCCCAGATATACTTAATAAATTATTTGAGTGCATGCATATGTGTTATTATAATCACAAAAGTATTTTTTAATTTGGTGAAATATTTATAATAGAATCTCTTGTGTTAAAAATCATGGGAAAATGTTTTAACATTTTCACAATAATATAAGGAAAAATGAATTCAATTCTAATTATAAAATATTCACATTTTATATTATCAAATTTATAAATCATTATGTAAACCCCTAGGGTTATTGGAGCAAGATCATGTCCTTCCTTATGGTAGAAAATAGTTCTCCATTTGAAAAATCAACCCTTGATATGCTATTATTGGGACTAGTAGAGAATGACCATCGACATTAAATGATCTTCAAACCAGTGAAACTTATTATCAGCTGGTATTAAAAGATCCAGCAAATAACAAGACACAGCAGAAAAACCCAGGATATAGTGAGAACTCTTTACTTATAAATGGCTCAAACTTACACCCTGTTCACTTACCTCTTCTTCAATTCACACAGCCTTTTCAGAGTTTCTTATAATCAACTAGCCTAAAAATAAGGGACTTGGGCCTGAATCATAGATGTGTCCATATAATATGTTGGCTGAAGCTGGAGATGAATGTTTACTATCTTAAAGGGTAGTCCAAAAGGAGAATGGTGAAGGGAAATCTTTCCAGAAGTCATAGCTGTGAGCAGTACACTTGATTATAGACTTATATGGAAGACAAGTTGGCCTGCAGTGTAGATGGGCAGCAGGACTTACCTGGCTAGTGGGTCAAAAACCTGAAAGGACAAGCACTGAAAGATTGGGGACAAGAAAGCCTGGGGAAGGGCACCTGGGCGGCTCAGTGGGTTAAAGCCTCTGCCTTCGGCTCATGTCATGATTTCAGGGTCCTGGGATCGAGGCCTGCATCGGGCTCTCGGCTCAGCAGGGAGCCTGCTTCCTCCTCTCTCTCTGCCTGCCTCTCTGCCTACTTGTGATCTCTCTCTCTCTCTCTGTCAAGTAAATAAATAAATAAAATCTTAAAAGAAAAAAAGAAAGTAAGTCTGGGGAAGAGATATATGGATCTTTATATGGAAGAGAGCACAAATGTGTGTGTATCCTCTAGCTTATATAATGCCAACCAGAGAAGATATACTTCTGAAACGATAAAATTGCTTGTCCTGGGTATGTCAGAGAGGTACTCTCATCAGCCACTCCAGTGACTGCATTGCGCGCATATAAAAGGAAGGACTGTATTTACAAAAACGGTAGCTATTGATGAACTAATAGCATAGATTTCCTCTCATTATGTTGACCTAGCCATTGATCCTACTGAATAAAGAATTTGCCAACATCTGAGGCAGATTTTGAGTTCCTTAGATGACACCATTCTTCAAAAAGATTGTCTAGCCACTGTGGCAAGTCAATTATATTATACACTTTCAACCTTGAAAGGGTCAGTGAAACTGCCTCACCAGATAAATACTCCAGATGATACTCCAGATAATTCAACAATACAAATGACATGGACCAGCCAAAGTGCTGGCTAAAGCTAACAACAAAACAACAAAACAACAACAACAACAACAACAACAACAACAACAACTCCAGAATTAGCGCTGGGAAAGGGAGATGATAAGAAATAATTATAACCCAAACACCAGTTATAGTTCAGCCTTTTACTTCTCTTTAGCTTTTTAAAAAATGTTGGAAACACCAGCTTGAATAACTGGACCTGCAAATCCCCCTCCTTAGAGAAAATCCAATAAACATGCCACCCCTCTTTCACATGGCTTTACCTGCCTCCTGATCCTTCAGGCATTTGCTCAATGGAGTGATCCAATTGCCATTGTTCTGACCTCATCTCTTAAGATTGTTGGATATTTCAGGGTTTCTCAGAGTGAGGGCCAGGCTCTGACAGAACATCAGGTGCTCCAGTGGAGAAGAAGCTCCAGCAACTATGGCACTTTGTGGCAACTGTGGACTGATCCCACCCATAGAGCCTTTGGCTCTTCCTACAAATTCTAGACCCAAATAAAGTGCCATGGTACAGGCTATGACTCTGGATTTCTTAGCAGCTATTCAGGAGGTTTAGGCAACACAACCTGGAAAGACAAGGAACTAAACGCCTTGGGGCAGATTTTGACTAATGAGAGACAGTAGATTTGAAGGAGTAATAGAATGGATTCTTCTCCCTTGTTCTCCACAGAGGATTATTCTCTCCAAAGAGCTTATCCAGAAATAGTGACTCACATTAGTGAGTAGTTTTGTTTCTAATACAGTAGCCACTTTAGCAATGCCAGCATTTATTTGCCTTTTTCCCTCCCCTTCCTTACTTCCTTTTTCCTTTACTAGTTGTTTCTCTGACTTTACACTTCTGAATAAAGCATCATATAAGCTTTATTTCTGAGAACCCAAGTTAAGACATATTGGTATAAAATAAGACTTCTCTACACTTCAAAGAAATTATATAAATTTGAGCAATAATGAAGTGAACATCTTACCTCATCTTTAGAATTACAGGTGATTCTAGTTATCTCTTGCTGCAGAACAAACACTCCAAAACATAATGGCTTTAAAAAAGAATTATTAGTCTTATGGGCCTCTGCATTGATTGAATTCAGATGGGAAATTTTTTCTTTTTTTTTTTTTAAGATTTTATTTATTTTGACAGAGAGAAACACAGCCAGAGGGGAAACACAAGCAGGGGGAGTGAGAGGGGGAGAAACAGGCTTCCGGCCGAGCAAGGAGCCCTGTGTGGGACTCGATCCCGGGGCCTCTGGGATCATGTCCTGAGCCTAACCAACTGAGCCACCCAGGCGCCCTAAGATGGGAAATTTTTCACTTGGGGTCTTTCATATGGTCACAATCAGATATTGGCTTGGGCTATATTTATCTGAAGATTTCACTGGAATGGATATACCAGATAACTCATACACGTGAATGGCAGGTGCTAGCTGGTAGATAGGGGCTGCCCTGGGTTTGTCAATCAGGGTGTCTACATAGCCTCCAGCGGCTTCTGTTTCTTACAATATGGTGATTTGGTATCTGGAGGGAGCACCGTAAGAGTGAGAGTTCCAAGAGGCTAATTAACAGTATTCTCTTGTAATTCTTTGTATTTCTGTGGTGTCAGTTGATATTTCTCTTTTCTCACTTCTGACTTTATTGATTCAGGTCTTTTCTCTTTTTTTCTTATTGAGTCAGGCCAAACTCCTATAAACATACAATTTTCTAAAACTGAACAGACTGAACTAAATAGATTGATTACAATGAACAAAATTGAACCAGTAATCAAAAAAATTACCAAAAATAAAAGTCCAGGACCAGATGGATTCACAGGTGACTTCTACATGGATTCACAGGTGGATTCTACTAAGCATTTAAATAGAATTAATACCTATTCTTTTCAAATGATTCCAAAAAAAGAAGAGGGAGGAATGTTTCCAAATGTATTCTATGAGGCCAACATTACCCTGATACCAAAACCAAACTTACCACAAAAAAGAATCCATAGGCCAATATTCCTGATGAGCATAAAAGGAAAAATCCATAACAAAACATTACCAAGAGGCCAGTTAAATGATTCACTGGAAACTGACATTGTCTCTCTGTCATATTCTGTCAAAGATATAACAAGATCCAATCAGATTCAAGGAAATAGAGATGCAGATTCTACTTCTGATGGGGGAGTAGTTTTTTCAGTTTTATGGAAGAACATGTGGGATAAAAGATATGGCTAACTCTAGAAAAGGTATTCTGCTACATTGCCATTATCAATTTGTAGCATAGATGGAACAAAAGAGAAGAGGGGGGTATAAAGCAATAATTGAGTAGTTTACCCTGCTATAGAAATTTGCAACAGCAGTAGGTATTTCTTTGCCTTAAAGATTCTGTTATACACAGAAAAAATGTTTATTTCCTATGCTATAATTTTTCCTTTCTGGCAATTCTCATCTTTAAATTTATTTCTTGACTTTAAGCACACTTTCAAAACATCACAATGCTATTTATAGCTTTACCATGTGATTATATAGATTTTGCTTGAATATATCCACCCATGAGTTTTCACCCGTGATAGTTGGAGATGTGTTTGAAATCAAGTGCACTGAAATATCCGGACATAGGCTGCAATCAGAAAGCATTTCACATTTTTCTCCTGACAAATTTTGACAAATTTTGCAAACCCTTCACTTCATTTGAGCTAGCTTTTTGTCCCTAGTTTTTACATTTCAGAAAACAAAATAATCTAATCACTTTTGTCTCCAATACAGTCATCTCATGTAACAATTTATGATTCTAGCCCAGTGTAATAACCACAATTTCAAACTTTATTCACAATTATAATATGTTTCTCTCCTTTACTTTGGACTGGTAGAAATCCACATGTAGAGAAGGGCCATGGTGATCTTTATTTCCTTTCCTAGACTCTCTTTCCCTCTTTCCTTGGTTTGCTAATCTGAATTTATGACTCCGCCTGCAGGAGTCAAAACTAGAGGAATAGGAAAGATCTTACTTGATTGGTACTATCTGAGCTGGCCTCAAGTTTTTGAAAACTGATTCTTCCACAGAGAAATTTTGTGGGAGTAGATAAGGTACTCTTTGCCAGGGGCTCTTTTTTTCACCCGCAGCATTCTTCATGCATGTAAATGTGACTTTTCTGCCTCTTCATTTATAATACTACCCTTAGCTCATGGCCAATCAGAGAAATGTTCTACCTTTTCTGCTGATGTCTCCTCAAGCTACCAGGTATCTCTCTTGTTCAGGACTTGAGAAGATCCAAGTCCAGCTTCGATATGGCCCACATATGGGATCAAGATAAATAGGGCCAATAGCCACTCTCATTGTTACAGTAGATACTTCCCAACACAGTCCTCTACACAATAATCATGAGTTTATAGGAGTCAGCCTCTTGTCATTTAGATTCTCTTTAAAATTTTTTTTTAAAAATTAATTAATTAATTAATTAATTTATTTATTTATTTATTTGAGAGAGAGAGAATCTCTAGCATGTTCCCCACTGAGCATGGAGCTTGACATTAGAGCTAGATCCCATAACCCAAAGATAATGACCAGAGCTGAAACCAAGAATCAGATACTCAACCAACTGAGGCACCAAGCGCCCTTTTTTCATTTAGATTCTTATGACCATAGTCTAATGTGTCTCCCAAACTCCAAGTTTCTTTTATTTTATATGAAATTGAGAAAAGGAGTTGAGACTAAAATCCCAATCTGTGTTTACTGCACATCTCAAACTAAATTATAAGTATGGTTTCAACTCTGGTTCACAAAACTCTCTCTTAGTTACCTCCTTTATAATTGCTGCTCCCAGTCCAGCATATTGCTTTGGTTTGTAAAGTGAAAATGCCTGCCATATTGTTTTATGGCAAAGGAACTCTCAGACTTAGTTCTCAGCCTTTATTTCTAAAAAAAATATAAGGAAAAAAGTCCCAAGTTAATAGCCTGTACATGGAATAAAAATGAGGAGACAGAAAGAAAGAAATAGTTGACATGTAAGTGAAATGTCTCAAAAACTGTTCTCTGAGTCTACAGTCATGAAAAGTAGCCACCTGATGTCTATTATGGTGTATCTTACTACCTTTGATTTGAGGAAGTAGATAATTTAAATAGATTAATATACTATAGTTGTAGAAAACATAAAGCAAATATAGTCATCATGGTTTGTGTATCAATTCCTTATGAGTTTGGTTAGCAAGTGTCTATCCCATATAGAATGCTCATTTCTAGTATATTTATAACATTTCATTTTGTATTTTTAATCTAGGAGCCACACCCTGCTCTGAAGCCACCCCATCATCCTATTGCTCAATTCATTGCTTAGCCTTCCTACCTGCTATGCACTGAATGTGATTCTGTATAAGATAGATAGATAGATAGATAGATAGATAGATAGATAGATAGATGATAGATAGATAAACTATTGATATATGTATTTATAAACCTAATATTTACAAAACAGATATACTTGAATATATACACATATATTTCAATATATAGTATATCTTTCTCATCTTACTGATATACTATATATCGAGATATATGTGTATATATATAAGTATACCTGTTTTATAAATGTTAATGTTCATATACTTGTGAGCAGAAGCATATTCTATACCACAGTGGAATTCTACAACTTTCAGATAATATTAAATAGACTTTCAAAATATAATCCCTATGGTAGCATCAAATATTTAATAAAGCTCAAAATCATTTTACTTATTTCCCAAAAGAAACTTGTTAATTTGACTAAATTTCACATAGTTATTTATGCATCTTTTGCAAGGATAATTTGAGGTTTTATCCCTTACTATCACATTATGCCAACAGATAGCTTCCAGCTACAACTCTAAGTAAAATGTTGAATAAACTGGAAAATACTCAATTTGTTCTCCCTGAATTTTTTTTCTTTAAGATTTTATTTATTTACTTGACAGAGAGACATAGTGAGAGAGGGAACACAAGCAGGGGCAGTGGGAGAGGGAGAAGCAGGCTTCCCACTGAGCCAGGAGCCCTATCCAGGGCTTGATCCCAAGACTCTAGGATCATGACCTGAGCCAAACACAGAGGCCTAACAACTGAGCCACCCAGGAGCCCCAATATGCAAAACTTTAAATGCATTAGTGAGAATACTCTTATAGGGCTGTAAGTACTAACTAGAGGGGATGGAAGAAAGACCTGGCTGTGAAATGAGAAAAAGCCTAGACTGACATGTCATCCCTGACTCTGGACCCCGAGGCAAGGTGCAGTCTTCTCCATTTCAGTATCTCCAAGGGTAATATAATGAAGAGGCTGTTGTGAAGATTAAAATTCCTAACACGGAATACTACCTAGCTTTTAATAGGTACTCATACATTGCATATTTTATTCTTTTATATAACCCTTCAAATATTCCCCTGACACACATACTTTTTTGTTAGTTAGTTCCTGAATAGGAAGAATACTATTGAACTTTTATTATTAATTTCAGAGCTGCCTGACCTCAGACTGGTTTTAAGGGCTATTGAGACAAGTAAGTAGTATATATTCAAAGGCATCTGAACCTCTTCTGAAGTTGAGGTTTAAATGATGCTTTCACAGCACAGGGGTGAAGTGGTCTGCAAACCCAGCAAAGCTCTAGTGATGTTCCATTTTTTAAAGTTTGTTTCTGTTGCAACACTTTAAGATTTTACAGAAAGGTGTTGCCTTTCCATATTTACAAGCATTCAAAACTTGTAAAGCTGACTGTAGCTGGGCAATAATAAATAAAATGCCTGATAGAAGACTGTGGAAATGCTAAAAGTGACATTTTATAGTAAGTAGAAAAAATTGAAGTAAAAATTGTGGAATAATTTAGAGTGAATGTATTCATACATTTGAGCATTAAAGCCAAATTAGAAAGATTTTTTTCAAAAACCTCAAAGGAAACAGAAAGAGTGACTTATGAGTATCATTTAATTAAAAGCTTGTCCTCTGAAGCCATACTGATTTATCATTTCCTAGCCCTGGCACATGTATTTAAAAAGACAAATAGATCAGTGCTTTCCTGCTGGAGCTCCTCATTGCTGCTGATACTCTCACACATAAGAAACAATGAAGAATTATTTAAATCTAAAGATCATTTCTTAACACACAAGCCAACATGGAAAAGTTATTTAAATACATCATGTTCAGAAATAATTTTTCCTCATCAATCATATTTTCCCAAAAGACATAAACTATGACAATACATTGCCTTGATTAAATTCATAATTTTTCAGAAAATATCTATTATTAGGGTGCTTAAAAATTCAATTCAAAACCAGTAAAATAAACACTGCCTAATGAAACAAACAAAAAGCTCACTTATTATTTTCCAAAATAATATAACTGAAAGTTTTTCACATGGAGTCCTATTTATTCTGATAGGCATTAACTAGGGAAGAATATGTAATTATAAGACCTGGTCCAGATGATACCCTCAAAATCTTTGTTACTAATGCAATTTTTACATAAGTATGTAATAGATAGGTGTGCATACACATGTGGGAGACATTTATTAATGACACAGAAGTCACTGTACTTTTACCTTCCACCATATCAGTACTGCAGTGTTTACTTAGCTACAATAAAAATATACCTAAGAGGGGTGCCTGGGTGGCTCAGCCATTAAGCGTGTGCCTTCGGCTCAGGTCATGATCCCAGAGTCCCAAGATCGAGCCCCGCATTAGGCTCCCTACTCGGTGGGAAGTCTGTTTCTCCCTCTCTCACTCCCCCTGCTTGTGTTCCCTCTCTCACTAGGTTTCTGTCTGTCAAATAAATAAATAAAACCTTAAAAAAAAAATATAGCTAAGAATCCATGGATCTCCCATCAGGTCATCCTGGACTCTATGGACTACTAACTCCTGATAAAGTGTCTGCAATGGAGATAAATTCACAAACTTGCTTATAGGTATTTATTTATTTATCTGGAGCTGGGAGTCAGGAATCATGAAGCAAGATGTTACTTAACTGGCATCATCTTCTAGCATCAGTTCTTTCTGCACTTGGGTATGAAATGGGTCTTGACAGCTGATCCTTTCCTTTGTAGAGGGCCTTTTTTGGGTTATAGTATTTATTATATCCATTCTCTTTTGTTGTACAGAATACAAGGAAATAGAAAAACTTTCCTTTAAGAAAATAAAAAAAAGTTCAAAAACTAATATACATAATATGAATATTAAATATCAAAAAATACAGCACATACTTAAATGCCTTAAAAGTAGCATAAGTTATAAAATTATTAAGAATTATGTGAGATAGAAGAAAATGGTAAGGGAAAGTTTCCCCGAGGACATGGTACTTAAGTTACTCAGTTCTTATACCATACCACTGATTGTTTCTGATCAGTGACCCCCTCATTTCTGCACCTTGGCTACTATAATTCCTTCAGATACCAAGCCTTAATTCTATAAACAATAGAATGTCTAAATATGACAACTTCTGTTTAAAATTAGGGAAGAACTTCCATGTCTCAAAGTGAAGTGCCAGATCATCAAGGTGCAAATATAAAAAAATCTAAAAATATCTCATAATCCTTGGTTTAATAACCACCCCAAGAGTATAAAAAAGACTGAATGGCATTAACCAAAAGTAGGGAAATAATTTGTTTGGGAAAAGATTATGAGATTCCATCACATTTTTTCCCTCTCCATTCCACCCCTAGCTAATGTGAAAGAGATGAGGGACTTTGTGGAGACCAGACAACATGATCCATAATCCCAGCAGTATATGAGTTACAAAGATCAGAACAAGCACCAGGTCGGAATTTGTGCATGACTAACCTCTTTGACAATGAAGAAGCGAACATGAGACGGCTATACTGGGACCAGCTTGTCCTAGCATAGTTGGCTAGGGACAAGATGTGACCACAAAAGGTAAAAGAACAGCTCTCATGAAATGATAAAGGGATTTTCCCCCACAACAATTACCTGCAGGAACCAGAGGACCCTGACAGAGTGAATATGGGTGAAAAGGACCATGAAAAACAAAAGGTAAGCAAACCCATAGAAAAAGGAGACATTGTCTGAATTAAAGGAACTGAAGGTAACAAATCCCAAGCAATAAGGAGTTTCCTAGGAACCCAAAAAAGGCCCTCTACAAAGGAAAGGATCAGCTGTCAAGACCCATTTCATACCCAAGTGCAGAAAGAACTGATGCTAGAAGATGATGCCAGTTAAGTAACATCTTGCTTCATGATTCCTGACTCCCAGCTCCAGACATGAAGGGATCAGAACACACAGTCAGGCTGCTGATGGAGAAGCAGAAGACAAAAGTAGAAAGCAGATGAAAAGCCGCTGTATTCCTTTTAGCACATGGTAGCCTTCCAGGCTTGGAGCAGGTCTGATCTGGGAAAGAAAGAGATTCATTCTTTAATGAAATTTAGAATAGTGACTATTGGGCGCCTGGGTGGCTCAGTGAGTTAAAGCCTCTGCCTTCAGCTCAGGTCATGATCTCAGGGTCCTGGGATCAGGGCCTGCATCAGGCTCTCTGCTCAGCAGGGAGCCTGCTTCCTCCTCTCTCCCTGCCTGCCTCTCTGCCTACTTGTGATATCTCTGTTAAATAAATAAATAAAATCTTTAAAAAAATAATACTGACTATTAATCTGGACCAATCATTTTAAATTATTGAAATATAATGGCTATCATAACTGAAATTAGTAGATTATTTACTATCCAAGAGTGATAAAAAGAATGGTGGTTTTTTGTAAGAGAGTTCCCTAAGACAGTTAAGAAGGTAACCCCATGCAGGGAGACAGGAGGTGTGAAAGTCAAATTATTTTCTGTTGCATGCAGCGGAGTTTCATTTTTTATCAAAATGAGTATTGCATATATTTTCAGCTAAGTAAGGATTCTAATTTGAGATTCTTGGCAAAGACCTGGGAGAACTATATCACTTGATATCTCCCCAAAATCCTGAATGCCTTTCATATTTTCTGGTTATTTCTAACTGAAATAAGAAAAAAACAAAATAAAGATAATATTAATGTAGATTTCCTGCGCATCAACTCCTCTCTAATTCATAAGCATGAGTATGCTATTTTCTGGGTTTTTTCTTATCCCTACTATCTTTCTACTACACGTAAATTAGATTTTTCCAGAAGTCCAGTTTTTTCACTATCTTGGCCTGAATACTTTCCCTGAAAGTATATTTTTTAAGGCAAAAAGCTAATTCAATTCTACATAATACAATTGGCACAGAAAATGAAAAACATATTATGAACACAAAACATATTTTACGTATGTTTCCTAGACTATCTTTATTCTCAAATGTTTAGTTATATTAGAAGTTGTACTGTTCACTAATCTTGACAGTTAGTTATCTTTGTTCATAAGCATCATGCAATAGGCTTTTCTTGCAAAATAAAAATTCCTTTAATTTAGTTGGAGCTAATTTAATTACATAATTGTCAAAGACTAAACTTAACTTTATATGAACAAGATGTAAACTCCAATGTGGTTAGCCTCATAAGAGCTTTCTCAAAGTTTCCCCTATTACATTATCCCATCCTGGGAACAATTTTTCTCTGGCCTTTAACTTTTCTTCAGCCAGTGATAAAAACAAAAGTCCTATTATCAGCAGGTTATGACATCTCAGAGAACAGTTTATATATTCTGAGTCTATGTATTAGCTATCACAAATTGCTCCCAAGATTAGTGGTTTAAAACAATATTGTTATTACATGGATTCTGTACCTCAGGAATTTGGGCACAGATTCTGAGCCCTCTGTTTTAAGGCCTCTCACATACTGCAGTCAAGAGCTCCATCAAGACTGAAGTCTTCAGTAGACTCAACTAGGGAAGGATCTATCTCAGGTTCAATTCAGGTATGTGGTTGTTGGAGACTTTGACCCTTCACTAGCTGTTGTCTGGAGGCTGCCCAGTTTGTTGTCCTGTTGGCCTTTCCATTGGGCAGCTCAAATGTGGCAGCTTCCTTTATCAGAACAGAAAGCGAGAGAGCAGATATGAGAGGGAAATCACAATCTTTTTGTAACCTAATTCTGGAATTGTCATCCCATCACTTTTGGAATATTTTATCCATTAGAAAGAGCTTCACTAGGTTGAGCCCATACTCAAATAGATGCGGATACACAAAGACTTCAATAGCAGGAGTCAGAGATCATTGCAGACCATCTTAAAAGACAGCCTATCACACTACAGTGCTTTTAGAGAAATCTCACTTTCCATCCACTTGACTTAATCAATATATTCACTCAACAGTATAGGTCTTTTCCTAAGAAGGAATTCTATTATTAAGAAAGTCATTTTTATTCATAATATCACCAATATACACACATGCACATTTGTATGCGTGCTTACTCACATGCCCACAAAACCAAAAAATATATATACTATATATATATATATATATATACAAAAAAAAAATATATATATATATATACTAAAGGACATATACACAGGAAAGGAAAATAAGTTTCTTATATGGAAAATTATTCTTCCCTTTTAGGATTCAAAATATAATCATTTTAAATAGAAAACACTCCTGCATACATTATTACCAAAAATATGCAACTTGTAAACATAGTTTTAGAAATATTTCAATTATAGAAGAACAAATATTCAAAAATATTTACATGATTTTGGTCTCAAATTATATAAATAAATAATTATGGGGGTTTTTTATATTTTATTTATTTATTTGACAGAGAGAAACACAGCAAGAGAGGGAACACAAGCAGGAGGAGTGAGAGAGGGAGAAGCAGGCTTCTCGCCGAGCAGGGAGGCCTATCTGGGGCTCCATCCTGGGTCTCTGGGATCATGACCTGAGCCAAAGGCAGTTGCTTAACCAAGTGAGCCACCCAGGCGCCCCTGGGTTTGGTTTTTTAATACAGCATGCAAACTTAGGATTTTTATGAAGTCAAAATATAAAATGCATGGATGAAAACTTTTTGAAACGGAAGTTATAAGAAAGATGATTTTAAAAGATCTCTGCTTTTGAAGAGTTTTAGTTAATATTCCTTACCAAGCATTCTACTGGCATGTTAAGTCTGACAAGTAAAAATAATGGGTTCTTTATTCATCAGCCTTACTGCTGATTCTGGCTTCTTAGAAAAAAGCAGAATGACCTGTTAACCTTGGAATATTCCACTCCCTTACACTCTCACATTTACTTCAGGTACTCAAGGATAGAAAGACCAGTCTATGGAATAGAAAAGAAATAAATTGAAAATATAAATGGGGACATGGGTGACTTTAATAGCTACTTCACATCCAGAGACTACCTAACTTCATCTAATGGTCTGTCACACTGACTGCCTAGAATGGTGTGTAAAAAGTACAGAATTTTACTGTTATACCTTCTCCTATCAAGTTTATATGTCTCTGGTTATCTAGGAATATGGGGCTGAAATTGAGAAAAGGAAATAAGATGTGTAAGAAATATGTCATTGTGAATGTGAAATGATTCAGAAAATATTATAATTAAGAAAATATCACCAATGCCCAAATGCTGAAACTAGGGATCATTTCAGTATTATAAGAGTATATTCAGGATATGTTGCCAATGCACTATATAAATAATACAAATATAATATGTATAATACAAATATAAAAATTAAAAATAAATAAGAACACAAATCATGTCCTAATTAAAAGAAGACACTGTAAAATTATACAAAATTACTTTCCCCAAAGTGGAATATTATGGTAGGAATAGAAGTAAGAAGTTATGTAACTAGAGACAATTATGCATGTAGCATACAACGTGCATATGAAGAATAAAACCAAGAAGGGGTGTCTAGCTGGCTCAGTTAGTAAAGCATGCAGCTCTTGCTCTCAGGGTCATGAGTTTAAGCCCCACATTTGGTGTGGAGGCTAGTTAAGAAAGGAAGGAAGGAAAGAGGGAATACAGAGGGAGGGAGGATAAGAAGGGAGAAAGAAAGGAAGGAGAAGAAAACTATATAATGAATCCCTGAGAGAGAACTGGACAACAATTAGAGGGATGAATGCGATGAGTGCTATCAGAAGCAATAAAAAATAGATTCCACAATATAGAATACCAAGTCAGAGATGTGAAAAAGACAACTGATAAAATCACTCATAATATAAATTAAATGGAATAAATGAAAAAGCAGCTATGGAGGAATTACAAAGTCCTGGAACACTGAGGCAAAGATCTAACATCAAAATGATCTGGATGACTGGAGAAAAGAATAACTAGAATGAAAGCAATAAAACTGTATTAATTAAAATAATAAAATATTTTAAGATTTTAATAGTTCTTATTTCTTAAATATCTGAAATGAAGAAAAAATTGAACATGTAAATCCAAGGGGATCTCACATACTCAGAAAAAATTAAACTTAATTTAATTAAAATTTTAATAAACAGCACAGTAGAACTCAGTGATATTATTAAATTCCCAGGATAAACACAGAAATCTCATATTTAAAAAAAAAAACAGAAAAAGCATCTACTTACACAAATTTAAACAAAAAAGTCAAACTCTACTTAAAATTATCTTCAGCACTATTAGATATCATGTGTTATTGTCCATGTCTGAAGTCAACAAAAAGGAATCCTCAAACTTCAAAAAATATATCAAATATATTTGAAAATATTGTTCAATTACACTTATTTTGATTAATCAAAGTGATGACTTTGTCAATGGGGAAGAAAGTCTTGCTATGAAAGTCCTGACAATGAATATTGACTCAAGGAAAACATACTTAAATACAAATAATTGTCACTCTCTCAAAGCTCTGTAATATATAGGTCAATTTAGCTTTCTTGGCACCTCTGCTCTTTCTTTGTCATTATCTATTATTTACAGACTCTGTGGAGCATGCTCTGTGATGGGCCCCTGTTAGTTGAAGTTGAGGTATGTACATATGTGGCATAAAAATAATATATTTTCAATATTCAACATTAATAACTTTCCCTATTAATCATTTCTTTAGTCACTGATCATTTCTTTAATATGTTAAAGGAGGCATTTTCATTTTCACAGGTTAATTGCATAATATGACTATTCCTATTCTAGAATTATCCAAATGGTAGAGAACCTCATTTCAAGTGATGTAGAAACACGTGTAGAAATAAAGAAATAACCTCTCTAGATGTAGATATAACAGTGTATTAGGAAAATACCTATTTTCCTAAAAGAATGCTTACTAAATTAGTTATTAATTACTTACCATCATTGTGCTGCTTGTGTGTCTGAATATGTGCATTTTTTGAAAAGCATAAACTAACAACTCCTTGGATGGTTTCCCTTCCTGAGTACAGTAATTATATTTGTACTTAATTCTGAGCTTGTTACATATAATATTTTGCCAAATATGATCATTTAGAGTCATCTTGACATGGGCTTAGTATCATAAATATTGATTGTGTAAGAATATTGACCATATTTGCCTAAAACATGAAGATTTTCATCCAAGTACAAGAGAATTTAAAATTGAAAATATGTAAAAATCTCATGCAGTCCAGGATCTTCAGACGGATGTGACTTTCATCATTGTCAATTCACTCAGTTTAGGCTTTGATTTCAAGAGTCACTCCTATCTAGTATGCATCAGACTTCAGTCACTGCTGCGGTATATCAAATTATAATAATCAACTTATAAAACCAAAATCAGAATGATAATAATCGTGTACTATCTAATCCTCTTTCTGCCTCCCTGGTATTTGTTTTCTGGAAACAAACAAAAACAAAAACATAACACCACATGGCTAATTCCTGACAATAAAAATTTTTCTGAAACCTTCCTTCATACTCCTGTACCCATCTATTTCTCCCCTCAGAATCCTATAATTATATAGATTAAAGTGACTACAGAGATCATTGAGAAGATTTACATTCTTCTGCTTCATGTACTTTGTATTTTATTATAAAATCACCACTTTTTGGCATGATTACGGTTTTAACAACCTCCAGTTAAATTTTGCTACATAAGAGCTGAAATAATCAGCTCCTCCAATGGTATGTGGGTAAGTGTCCTCACTCACACCTGCAACAAGAAGCTAGGTATCCCCTAAACTCTTAAATAACTGTTATGTGATCTGAGCAAATTAGGCATCTATGGTGGTGGAGGGAGGGTTTGAGCGGGTGGGGAGGGAGGGGAAGGAAGGCAGTGGCCCATCTTTGAGTGTTGAAACCAAAATGGAGTGAAGGTTATCTAGGGAGAGGTATATCAGACTCTGTGTGTTATCAGACCCCACTGTGGTGTGGTAGAGCCTGAACAGAATAAGCAAGGGTCTGAACTGGAGAAGAGAAGTGTTAAGAGGACATCCTGGTGGGTGGTCAGAGCCCAAGTAGCATGAGGAGGTACTTATGCAGAGGATAGCAGTTGTGACAATGGGGAGTTGGTTACCCAAAGGGGACATTTATCCAATAGTAAATATACTGTGGGTAATTGGAGCTAGGTTTCTTACTATTTGGAGAGGGATTGCAAATACAAAAATAGAGAAAACTAAAATTGATCTTGTGGTGTTAGATTGCAAGAGGAATTTGAGATACTGGTTTCAACAGGAGATATTAGTATAAATTCATGGTGTTTAACATAGAGAGTGAGGTACTGGAATTGGAGGTATCTGTGTGAAATCATGTAATTTTCAATCTATAGATATAGAAGTAAATATGGATATAAAAGGAAGGATGTGTGTGTGTGTGTGTGTGTGTGTGTGTGTGTGTGTGTGTGTGATTGCTTTACTTACTTATGTGGCCTAAAAAGAGTAATACCCTAATGGCAATGACTATAATAAGAACTACAGATCTTGGTTTGTAAATAGTATTCACTATTAAACAGAATGATTATCTCTTTCCCTCTGCCCCTCTGCCATCCTCAACCCCCACTCACACACATGTGCTCTCTCTCTCTCTCTCTCTCTCAAAAAAAAAAAAAAGTATTTTTTAAAAAATGGATGGGAACATATCAAAATAAAAACAAACAAAACAAGATTAACTCGAAAGTTAGCTTCAAGGAGTTCATGCTGGTCAAATTTGGATATGTGAGCAACAAATGAATAATAAAAAATAATAGCTCATTAGGCAAAACAATAATTTTTTGGCCAATACTGATATAAATAAAGAAAAGAAAAAAGAAAACTTTTTTCCATTGGCAAAACAATGCCAATTCATAAATATAAAAGAAATAGTCAGGTGGCACCTGGGGGGCTCAGTTGGTTAAGCGACTGCCTTAGGCTCAGGTCATGATCTCGGAAACCAGGGATCCAGCCCCACATCGGGCTCCCTGCTGGGCGGGAAGCCTGCTTCTCCCTCTCTCACTCCCTCTGCTTGTGTTCCCTCTCTCGCTGTGTTTCTCTCTGTCAAATAAATAAAATCTTTAAAAAAAAAAAAAGAAATAGTCACATTAGAAAATCATCATTTGATAGCTGTCATAGCAAAAAGTAGTTCAGCCAAGAAACATCAAATGTATGCTAAACTAGTAAGTAAAATTTAGAAGAGAAATAGAATATTTACATCATCTCAAACTACCTCCCCACAAAATATGTATTAAATATAAAAAAGAGTATCTTTACTGTGAAAAAAGCAGGAGATCACCAAGTGAATAAATCTATCAATTTACCAAGTAACCAAGTGACCAAAATTATCAATATCCATAATCTGAGAAGTTAAAATTATGAGCCACTTGATAGGATGCTATGATGCTGAAGTTATGAGAAAAACACAGCATCACTTCTGTGAAATCTCTGCCAACAAGGCATAACCTGACTTTAATCATGAGAAAGCATCAGGAAAACCCAAACTGAGAGACATTCTACAAAGTAATTGTCCTATAATCCTCAAACATGCCAGTCTCAAAAACCAATGAAAGACCAAACAATTACAGATTGTGAAGCTAAAAAACATGATGGCTAAATGCAATGAGTGATCTTGGACTGCATTCCCTTGCCATGGTTGGCAACAATTCATTGGGTCTGTGATACAGCAGGAATGTATCAGTATTAATTTCCTGACATTGATGGTCATATTGTGATTATATAGGAAATCCTTCTTTTTGTAGGAAATATAGACCGAGGTATTTAAAGATGATGGAACATCATGCTGACAGTTTATCTCCAAATAGTTCAGGAGAAATAAATTCTTTGTAATATTCTTACAACTTTTTTTTCTGTAAATCTGAAATTATTTTAAACTAAAAAGAAAAAGAATAGTATAGCCTACACTCTACTCCCTATATTTTTCTCTTTCCTTTCGTAGACCACAGAGTAGGATCCCCTGACCCTGTACATAACAGGAGGTTATGTATGGTGATTTTACCAATAAAGCGTGAAGGCAGAAAGACACACTCTAGTGGATATTTTTTCTCTATCACTTTTAGAACAATTGAATAATGTAGACTAATGACCAATTACCAGTTCTGAGGTAGCTGGACTAGATTTTTTTTTTACTGTTCACTTGTAAAATTATTGATAGGTAGAGAGAATTCCTAATTTTAAGCAAATAGTCCTTCAAAATTATATGCCAGAGCAAGGTTCAGAGACCACTTACTTTCTTCTTAAACCAATAAAGGATAATGAAGAGAGAATATCACATTAATTCAGAATAGATTCACTGTTTCTACAGTCCTAAGCATAATTTATTGAAAGGTTTTTAATTTAATTGACAGTGCATATACATAATTCAGAGGAGAAGATAACCATAGGATAACAGAATTAGAGATGAAAAATCTCAACATGTTGCCAACCAAAGAGGACATCATTTATCTCATTGCATTTGGGTGTTCTACTAAGTTGGATGTGCAAACCTCTTACAAGAATAATTCAGAAGCAGAAGATGTGTTTTAAAATTCCTCAAGCAGAAACAGATTTTCAGGGAGGAATGTCATAATTTCACACCGATTTCACACCGATAACCTCTAAATTCTGGAAGTTGTAACAGGTCTCATTAAATGTTTAACTAATTAGCTTCTCTTTACATTAGTTTTGGTCAAAATTGTGAAGCATGAACATATTAGCCTTTAATTTCTCTATTCAGAGCCCTCCCGACTTATGCCTCTGATCCTAAAATCTTGGAAGTCAGGCCAAGGCCAGAGTCCTTTCTATCACTAAAGTAGGTTTCTAATTAACTCCTTAATGCAAAAGAATTGGTAGTTAAAACATATTACCCTTCTAGTAATACTTATATTTTGGTAGTCAGATGTAGGCTGATTCTCTGCAGAAGCTGTGAATTCTTTGACACATACAATTTCAGGCACTTACACTGGTCATTTGCATATCCACCAAGTATTTCATGTGGAAGAAATAATTGATTTACAGTAGATATGAAGATAATTCCTAACATAATACAAAACCCAGAACAAACACTTGATAAGTATTTACTATCAATATTGAAATTGTCCATATTTTTAACATGACCTGGACAATCATTTTATTTTAATTATTTCCGTCTTCATAACTATTTGGTCATGTCAATAATTTTTATCAAGGTCTCTGTGCCTCAATAATTTATCAGTAGAAGGAAGAAATAACTGAATAGGACAATGTTTCAGTAGTTTAAAAAACATTCTAGTTAGGGCATCAATAATCAGTTAAATAGCTTGGCTAACATTTTGCCACCAATTTAACATTAACTATAATTAGGACACTGATTTAAACTGAATACTGTCAATACCTTCCCTAAAAATAACAAATTCATTTGAAGAAACTTGCAGCAGATATTTTTTTAAAGCAGCCTCTACATCCAGCATGGAGTCCCACACAGAGTTTAAACCCACATCCCTGAAATCAAGACCTGAGCAGAGATCGAAAGTCAGATGTTCAACCAACAAAGCCACCCAGGTGCCCCTAGAGCAGGTGTTCTTAGTGCACTGGCCTTCTGTTCTGTCTAGCGACCTTCTGAGATCTGACCCATGACACACTTCTATTGAGGAGACATGGTGAAAATTAAAGGGTAGAGTTCCAGGTCTCTTCCTCTCCTCTTTCCCTCTCCCTCTCTGGCCTGTGAACATGATACCTGCCAGATACGTGCCAGTTAAGCAGTCAGTCTGAACCAGTGCCAACAAGCATTCGGGTAAGGACCACCTGCTAAGGAATGTGCCTGTGTTCCCTGATGATATTTTTTTGGGAGAGAGTTTGCTTTTACCAGGTCTTCATATTGTTGTGAGATTAAAAAAAAAAAAAATCTTTTACTCATTTAAACCACAATGCCTTGGGTTTTATGTTATGTACTTCTAAATGTAATCCTTACTGATGCAATGTAAAATGAACTATTTCACAACCTGGCATGATATACTTAATTCTCAGCCATAGGAAAACAACAATGAAAACAGCAAGGCCACCCTAGTAGAACCAAAATCTCAACAGGGACCTCGATGCCTCTCAAATATTCAAGAAATCCTGGCTCATATTTCCCTATCTCCTCATAATTTTTGGTTTCTTGGATTTTTTTTTTAATTTTTTTAAGATCTGGGTGTATTCTAATGAAGATTTATATTCCATAACAGAAAATATTCTGTCATTCCTTTGTTGCCCTTCTCTGCTGTTCATTTTCTATCCTTTGGATTTTCTTCTGGAGCATCACATTTTCTCTTAGTTAATCAGAGTGCCTTCCATCTCTCTTTGTAAACTATTTCAATAAACAGGCCCCATAGACTTAGTTTCTATAACGAGGACTAAGCCTGTTTACCAAACACAAATGGCTCTTTACTTCATTTTTATATAAATTAATTTATATAAATGAAATGTACCCCTTCTTTGTTCATCAGCAATAAGTTATTGCAATGTACTTACTGTGCTCACATCTATTATTCCTCCACACAGAAGAGGTTACACAGTTGTTTCTTTCATTTAGGGAGGTTTTTATGCCATACCCTCCTGCTCAGTTCCCTGTATGTTATCTGGAAAAGCATAGAAACAAAGAGAAAGATGAGCACATCACTGCCAAACTATATTGTATTTTGCTGGAAGCAAAACTGCTACCCACTCTTAGCAAAAGAAAAATTGGCATTTCCTCTACCCATGAGGGAGCCCTGAATGATAATTAAAATCTAGTTTAATTAGATACATGTGGATAAAAGATCAATATGAAAGAAATTATTCTTCTTTAAGAACTCGGATAGTCTGCTATAGCCTTGTGGCACTATCACTTCACTCCCCACCTTCCTCTTGTGATTCAAACTGTGAAAGGATATTTGACTGTGGCTTTTACTAAGGCTTCTCAATTATATTCAATGATGACTCTCTTTTCCATGTCCATCTATGCACTAAATCAATTAATCAGTGTCTATACACATAATATTTATAGCAGAGGAAGGTATGCATATTTTCAGTTACTTCCAGAAAATGACTAAAGTAAAAGTGTAAGTCCTCAGATTCCTTCACCTGCATTCTTTGCACCAGACTTGTGATGCTCCCACCTGCAAATTTTACAAGTCTATATCTCAAAAAAGGTCTTGGAAATGGCATAATTTTAAAAAACTTTGGTTAGGAAATCTAAGAATAAAAATCTGTTCTTTGAGTGTTTTTATTTTATAAAAAATCTGTGCAATATTTTTCTCAATTAGCAGCACATTGATTAAAAAAACCCACAAAACTTCCTTATGAACAGACCTTGTTCAAAAGCCACTGAGCTTGGCTTAGTATTTGGGAATTGGCAAGCTGGATAGATAAATAAGAACAGGCAGTAGGCATGCATCCAGAATGGACAATTTAGATGAAATATACTTAGTAGGCTTGTGTCTCGCAAGGTTTAATTTGAGGTTTTCAGGTTTGCCCATATTCTATTTTCTGTTCCTACCACTTAATCGCCACTTGAATTTTCCCCTTCTGATAACAATTGGCAGTTTCAGATTTCTTTTTATTATTCCATTCAAAGTTATCTTTCCCAGAGAGGAAGTGGTATTAATTGGTGGTAATTAGTCATCAACTACATAAGGACATTCTCAACTTTATTTTCTTTTTTTCAACTTTATTTTCTTTTTTTCAACTTTATTATCAAAGAGGTATTTTCAGCTTTATTTTTCAAGATTTCCAAATTGTATATAAAAATGTAAAGAAGGTGAGCATGTGGGTGGCTCAGTAGGTTAAGCATCTACCTTCAGCTCAGGTCATGATATCAAGGGTCCTGAGATGGAGCCCGGGTTTGGCTCCCTGCTCAGCAGGAAGTCTGCTTCTCTCTCTCCCTCTGTCACTGCCCTCCACTCATGTGCTCTCTCTCTCTCTTCCAAATAAATAAATTAAATATATATTTTTTTAATGTAAAGAAGGTAAAATAAAGAAACAGACACACATGCACACACACAAAACCCTCAACTCCCTAATAAGCATCTACAGTATTATAAAATGTCCTTTTGAGGAAAGTTTTTGTTCACAGGGTTTGGAATCAGTTCTGGTTTATTCTGGCTGTGTTATTTTTGTGTATGAGTCCTTGAATAGATTTAGGATACACTTTTAAGGAAAAAAAATCCTTTTGAGGAGAACATTTCATAATAGTGCTCGATAAGTTAGAGTTATAAACTGAAGAAACTGAACAAGTAACAAAAGAGAAATTTGAACTTTGGGGAGGCATTGTGATGGTTGTAAAAATTTGGAACCTAATTAGCAAAAGTTCGTGGTTTGTAATATATTTGGAAAAATCAGTTTCAGGTGAATTATTATAAGTTATTTACTGAACTACAGAGTATGGCTTCCCTAATGTGACCTTCCAACCAGTGCCAGTCCCAGAATCGTTTGGTACAGTCCCATGGCAGGGTAAGTAAAGATAATGAGAAAATAATTTAGAAACTCTTAAGGTAATCTCTCCTCTCCATGACATGAAATTCTTGTGCTTACTTTATCGTCATATCAGGTAACAAATAGTTTGTGAATAAACACCAGTCTATGGACTATACTTTGAATAGGACAGATGTGTGGTACATAAACATGTTCTGTCTCTATTATAAAACTTTTAATGAAAGACAAATTTGCTCACAAATTTTTTTAAGTAGGTTTGTGGAGGTGACTTGAAATCTTGAGCTCATAACCAGGTTAGCTGCAAGCAAAACTTTTATCTGAATATTGAGACATAAGTAGCCGAGACTAAGGTAAGATACAACTTGATTGCATATGCATTAAGAACAGTTATGTGCTTCATGAGAATACTGGATGAGAATATGTTTCTGAGGGGTCTCCATGTAGCCCAGCAAATGGAAGAATTTAATAAATGTTACCAGCATTAATTAAAAAATAATAAACAGATCAATATTAATATAAACCAAATAAATCAAATTAAGGAAATCATTGTCATGGAAATTATTGTAAATTTTTTATAAAATAACAAATCCATTGTCTTAAAAGTTGTTCTGTATACTGACTTTTGTTTTCTTTTATTTTTTTTAAAAGATTTATTTATTTACTTGAGTCTGGGAGGGAGAGAGAGAGAACAGTGGGAGGGGCAGAAGGAGAGAAGCTTCAAGCAGACTTCCCCTGAGCCCAAAGCTCCATGAAGGGCTTGAAATCCTTTATCACACAACCCACAAGATCATTTTTTTTTTAAGATTTTATTTATCTGACAGAGCGAAACACAGCTAGAGAGAGAACCCAAGCAGGAGGAATGAGAAGGAGAAGCAGGCCTCCCACTGAGCAGGCAGCCCGATGTGGGGCTCGATCCTAGGACTCCAGAATCATGACCTGAGCCAAAGGCAGAGGCTTACCCACTGAGCCACCCAGGTGCCCCAACACACAAGATCATGACCTGAGCTGAAAACAAGAGTCGGTTGCTTAACTGAATGAATTGCCTTCACCCCGCCCCAGGCACCCAAACTCTTGCTTTCTTTGAAAGAAAATGAGACAGATGACAAACCTGACAACCTCTGATATATGGCATTTCAGAGGAGTTATTCTATATCACATTTCAACCTTGCCAGAGTCATCTAAGTGATCTACCTGAGATAGTGACAAGTGGTGTGGATTGTGTTACACAGAGTGATTAACAGAAAAAATATCCTTGAAACAGACAGATAATCTTGTCACATTCTTATTTAAAATTATTTAACCGGAAATAAGTTTAGTCAATTAAATGGTGTTTTTTGCATTGATTTGCTTTGTTTTGAAGACTTCCACCATTCATTCTGAGACATATCTGGGTTGCCCAGTTATGTATAAAAATAACTAAGGGAAATGGAAGAGATGATTAGGCTTTCTATTGGATAATAATAGTACTTGAAATCCAAAAAATAAAATTACAACGGTTATCAACCTTCATGGATAAAGTGATCTGCAGCTAAGAATAAGGAAGTGTATTTGGCAGTATTCTGAAGTCTTTACCGATATTAAAAAAAATTTAAAAATTAAAAAAATACATTTTCACCTAAATTCTAAACATGCAGCTCCTATGGTCCCCACAAGTAATCTGAAGCCTGTGTAAATCTCCCTGGACCCTTTAAGAATAAAAAAAAATGATACTGGATACAGTAGACACAATAATGAACACCCTCCCCCCAATGATATCTAAGCTCTAAAATTGAGAATATATTACCTTCCATGGCAAAAATGTGAAAAAAAAAGAAAAAATTCTGAATTATTTGGATGAACCCAATGTAATCACAAAGGTCCCTTTAAGAGTGGGAAAGAAATGTCAGAGATCAAGAGGAGATGTGGTAAAGGAAAGAGAGGTGGGAGTGAGAGGCTGTGAAACTGAAGGAAAGGGGCAGAAGCCAAGGAATGCAGGAGCCTTCTAGAAGCTCGAAAAGGGAAAAAAATAGATTCTCCTCCTAGAGCCTCCAAGGGGAATGCAGTTCTGTGGACAAATTGGTATTAGCCTATAAAATCATTTTGGACTTCTGATCTTCAAAACTAAAATACAATAAATTTGTATGGTTTTAAGCCACTAAAGTTGTGGTAATTTGTTACAACAGCAATAGGAAATGAATGCATTAGTGATATCATAAAGCTATAAGGGGCGCCTGGGTGGCTCAGTTGATTAAGCGACTGCCTTAGGCTTAGGTCATGATCCCTTAGGCTCAGGTCATGATCCTGGAGACCTGGGATCGAGCCCCACATTGGGCTCCCTGCTGGATGGGAAGTTTGCTTCTCCCTCTCTCACTCCCCCTGCTTGTGTTCTCTCTCCAACTGTATTTCTGTCTGTCAAATAAATAAATAAAATCTTAAAAATTATATATATATATAATAAAGCTATAAAATGACTATTATTTCCAATGGAAAAAATTTCTTTTTAAATTATTAACACTTACAATAGATCTTCTTTCCAAGTTGAATAAATGACTATGGCCAACTCTTTTTATATATACCATATCATTTTAACTACCTTCAAGACATCTATTTGTATTTATTATACTATGTATCAAAGTTGCCAGACAGGATCACAAGTAGGAATCCAACCAGAAATTCATTCAGGTGGGAGGTAAAATCCTATATCACTAATCTAGTACATGAGTACACCTTAGGTATTCAAAAAAGGTTTGCAAATGTTGCCATTTTTATTTTAATATTGCTAGCTTAAATTATGTCCTGCCTCATTTTCCCATAAGACCACATTTCTTATAAAGAACTCATATTTAGTTTTTTAAAAAAATCCTTAGATATAAAATATGCTAAATTTTTGTTTGCAGTAACATTTCTTAAGAGACTATCCATCAATAAAGCCAAAAAAACCCCACAAAAAACAAATTACATATAATTTAATATAATGTTATAATTCTATTTAAAATTTATTTCCTTTTGAAATAACACTTTCACCTAAAAATAGACTGGGGGACACTTTTAACAAACATCTTATGATTATCTGTAGGTGTTCAGTATGGAAAACTAAGTTCTATTCACCAATATTCAGTGTCCTCCCTGAGGAGTATTAGGCTTATTGCCTCTTGAAGTGGATGCTTTGGCTAACAACATGTGAAGGGCAGGGAGGTGGTCACTTTCCAGCAGAACCTTTAAGAACAAGTTCATGTTTCCCTGCTCATTCTGCTCTCCCCTGAGGACTGGCAGTGCCCAGACAGCGGCTGCGCAGATAGTCTGCGTCCCTGGGTGCGGACATTACGGAGCAAAACCCCCAGTTGATCAACGTGAAATGAAGCATGAGCAAGAAGCAAACCTTCGTTGTGGAGAGTCTCTGAGATTTGGGAGGTTTAAATTTGCTGTAAATAATTGTGATTTGGAGACTCAAATAATCTTGTCCAGCAGTTCTCAAACTGAGAACTAAGGGTGTTATTTGAGTGTTTCATGAAATCCTGCCAGTTCTCACTATAAATCTGTGTGTTTGGGATTTTCTTCATGTTCATCAACCGAAACAAAAATATTGTAGAAGATTAAAAGAAGCAGAAATGAGGATTCTAGTTGTGCTTTTAGTAAGTCAGACATAAAAGAAAATTTTAAAAAATGTCACTCTTCTTAATATTTTGTTTTGGTAACATAGGAATTTTTCTCAGGAGAGCTTATTTATGTTAAAATGTAGAGGATTTGTTAGTTTTTTAAAATAACATTTTAAAACATTTCCCAGTTTTGGTTTCTACTATGATAAATATCAACAGATAAAACCTACACAAGCAAAAATTCTTTGTGGCCATTAATAACTTTAAGAATTTAAAAGTGTCCCAAAACCAAAAAGTTTAAGAGCCTCCGATCACGCCTCTACTGCCTGATACAGAAGTCTGCTGTGCTGCCTTCCTATCTCGCTGCAGTTTTTCCCTGAGGTATCAGAACAGGCATTAAAGGCAAGCTAAAAAAAGCAAACAAACTTGCTTGTTCTGTTACATGTGAAACAGAAAAGTCTCCTTTCTTGAATTTTTGCTCTGCAAAGCATATTTGGTTTTAGGTATGAATGAAGTAGATTTACTTTGTAAAAAGCCTTAAGGCTTAGGTTTCTTTTCTTCCCCTTGACCTTTGTTTTTTACTTCCTTTTTTTCCCCATTATCTTTCTTTTTTATTCTTTTCCTCTCTTTATTGTACCTTAACAGTAAACTTTCTAAGTTGAAAATGAATTGGGGTAAATAAAATTTGAGGCTGAAATAAACACTCTGGAACATATCTATTAAAAACAAATAATAACACATTTAACTGGAAGGCATTGCCTAAGAAATACATTTAATAATATGAATAGCTTGCCTACATTTCACCTTACTGATTTCAGATTTCTGAACCTCAACCCAGGGAGGTCTGCAGTGGGAACGGAGAGTTTGCATTTCTAAGTTACTCCCAGACCACCTGTTGAGAACTGAATCCAGGGATATCATCAAGCTGATGTGAAATGAGGACAGAAACCCCAAGCCATCTTCCCTTGAAGATGTTACTGTTTACTTATCCCTGTCGTGATTGGTCATTGTCAACCACACACTTGCTGGTACCCCTTATCCACCATCACTGGGATACAGGGATACAGGTTTCTTTCATTCTGAGACTTGTTGTTTTTCTATATCTTTTTTTTTTATTAGGCATTTAGTCACTCAATAATCATACAGTTTTTATAGCTCCTTTAGTGCTTCATCTTAAACAAAATCATGCCCTACTCAGCCATTACATACTCATGTCCATAGTGGTCTGTCCTGTCTTTGTCCCAAATTCTCTTTTCATAAATAAATAATGCAGAAACACCATATTCCCATCACAAATTTTTTCAATATTTCTAGTTTTTTATGTAAACAACTTCAGTACAAATAATCATTCTTCAAGCAAATAGGTAAAAAGGTGATTCTTCACATCACTATTCTAATTATATTAAAAATAGTATCTACTGCCATTTATCAAGTACTTACTATGCATTCGTTACTAAAAATAAAAAGCTTGCACCAGACAAGATGAGCAAAGATGATTTTACTTTGATACTATTTCCAGCAATAGAGGAGAGCACACAGAGTCTGGAAACTCAACTCTGCTGAAATAAAAGGCAGGAGAGTTTCTAAGACTTGGGGCATAGGCTCCATGTTGGCTAATTGACTTTACCCCAAAGAAAGGCAAACTCTCCTGTCTTTTGTCATGAGGTAATTTTACAACTTGAAGCAAGATGTCCACTGAAGTTAGCCTCCCATGCTCTCACAGAGACTGGGAGACAGGTTGCAGTCTTCCTTGATGATTACATCTCAAAGGGATAGCTCCAGAGTTCCTGACAAGCACAGTCCTGAGTTATAAAACTAGCAAGAGGCTTTTAAAAAGATTTACACCTCACAGGGGCAGAGACAAAATATACAATAATCAATTTTCTAGAGTAAACGCTGTAAGAAAAGGGAGGTTAGAAGCATAGACTCAGGAAAAAGCTCTCTTAAGTTCCATAAGGTTCTCTGGGCCATAGGCAGTAAGTTGAAGTATTTTAATAATAGTAGTAATAACAATAATAACAGCCAGCATTGTTGAGGGGTAACTAAATGCCATGGGTTGTACTATAGAGATGGTGTATGTGTTGCTTCACCTAATCTTTCAATGCTGTGAAATAGGGATCATTATTATCCCCAATTTAGAAATGATGAAACAGGTTCAAGGGAGCTAGGCAATTTTCCAAGATCACTTTTTCTCCAAATGTCAGAGCCAGAATTTTGTTATTGTCTGCTCTGATTCCAAAGACTGTACCCACCCTCTCATCCCTCATTTATGATGTAGGAAAGAATGTTAGGGTTCAAAACCAATGGCCAAGACAGAATTCTTGAGATATCTTTGGTAAAAAAGGTGGTTTTATTAAAGCATGGGGACAGGCCCCATGGGCAGAAAGAGCTGCACTGGGGTCATGAGGAGTGGCCCATTATATACTTTCAAGTTGGGAGGGGGTTAGGGATAGAGTAAGTCTCTAAGGAATTTTGGAAACAAGCTTTTCAGTACCTTGAGGGAGCTAGTTATTGTTGGGAAGAGGTCACTTATTACACCCAAAAGAACCTTAGCCTTCAGACACTTCAGATATATATTGGTGGGTCATATGCTTGGGGGATAAGGCCATGACATGGCCAACATGTACCTTGGGGAGTTTAGAGATTTAGGAAATTTCTAAAGAAATTTTCATATGTTAAAGTAAACTTACAGAATCCTGGGAGTCAGGTGAAAGTTGCCTTTTGCCGTGAGCAAAGTATTAACACTGAGCCAGCTGAGTCCCTAGAGGAATGTCACTCTCCGCGGTTCAAGGACTTGTCAATGGAAATTTCACAATTTCTCTTCTGCCTTTGTTTCTCACATCACTTATCAGCAACCCTTCTCAAAAGTTGCTATTAAATATATTTGCTGAGAAATATATTTGTTGAGAAACCATATTGTTCGAATGAACTATTTTGATTTAGTGGAGTTAGCAAAGAAAAAATTACATGGCTAATTAGAAAATACATTTCCTTTAAGAAAAACCTTAGTGGGCCTTTATTACTGGAAAATTATACCTGAACAGTAAAAGCAAATTCCTTCAATACCGTCTTCCCATAGGAATGCTTAACAGGGAGCTCTCATCAGAAATTAATGCATGGTAGCAGTAAAAATAAATAAGGGTGAAATACATAAAATGAACCAGCATGAAAAAGTAGGAAATTCATTTCATTTGCTAGGAAAAAAAATAATCTTTTTCTATATAAATAATACTTAAGAGGTATTTCCTGGTATTTACTGGTGTGATCTGAGACATTGAATTCTAGACATTGGTATATTTTTCCCTAATATAGGTAACATCAAACTTATGCTAAAATTTAGTTCATAGATGTTAATATACATATATTATGATCATAAAATTTTGTTTTCAGACTAATACAGATTATGTTTGTTTTCTATAATTATCTTTGCATATATTCTTTAGTCTCTCATTAAAAAAATTAAATGTAAAAGGCTTTTTTAAGGTGCCTGGGTGGCTCAGTGGGTTAAGCCTCTGCCTTTGGCTCAGATCATGATCTCAGAGTCCTGGGATTGAGGCCAGCATCAGGCTCTCTGCTTGGCAGGGAGCCTACTTCCTCTTCTCTCTGCCTGCCTCTCTGCCTACTTGTGATCTCTCTCTGTCAAATAAATAAATAAAATCTTAAAAAAAAAAAAAAAGACTTTTTTTAATATCATTTTTTGGTGCTACCATCATCATTATTATTATTAACATGTTTGTCTTTCCTGAGAAAATTACATTTATAAAATGCCAGCACATAGTGCACAATAGATCTTCAGTACAATGAATGAATTACTAGAAACCTAGAGGTATATACAAATAACACATCTTCAAAAAAAGATTCTGTATAAAAAAACTACATACTTGGATTCTTTTTCATGTTTTTAATGTGAGCTTTTGATTTGACAAAAATTGTTATGAATAAAAATCTATTCATGGGACCTGCTTAAATCCCGGGCATTCAGGATTTTACTTAAGTATTAAAGCATAAAACCTTCTTCCACTATTGTGATTCAACAGATTCTTTTAGTCACTTGCAATATTTAATTGAGTCATGCTGGGCTCAAAACTGATAGTCTCTGCAGGTAGTTTTCTTCTAGGTTTTGTTTTTTGTTTTTTGTTTTTGTTTTTGTTTATCCTACCTTTCCAACATTAGAGCCATTGTAAGATGTCAGCAGTCCTTAGAACATGAAAAAGAGAGGGAGGAAATTTCTCAGCTAAGGCCAAATAAAGATTTCCTAAGTAGGACAACATTTCTTTTTTCATCCAAAAAATAGACCACTCCAAACAACAGTAAATAAGCCCCATTTTAGTACACTCCATTCTCTGCCTGCCTGCCCCATCTACTTGCCTGCCTTTGGAGACTATATATGATCATCTTTTGTTTTCTTATCTTTCACTTCCATTCTCTTTCCTTTGAAGGAAAACAGTGCATTTTCTTGTCACCAACATTTCCTCCTTTAGCAGTCCTAAACCACTGACTTCTGGACACAGTACATGAAGATTTACAAATTGAGTTTAATTAATCCCTCTTTGCTGAAATGGGGTAATGTTAACTTTGTTAAAAAAAAAAAAACAATTTTTGGGGCGCCTGGGTGGCTCAGTTGGTTGAGCGACTGCCTTCGGCTCAGGTCATGATTCCGGAGACCCGGGATCGAGTCCCACATCGGTCTCCCTGCTCGGCGGGAAGCCTGCTTCTCCCTCTCTCACTCCCCTTGCTTGTGTTCCCTTTCTGGCTGTGTTTCTCTCTGTCAAATAAATAAAATCTTAAAAACAAACAAACAAACAAAACAATTTTGTTCATAGCTTTTCAATTATTCTTAACAAACTTTTGGGGTTTAAAGAGACTTGGGCTGTGATAGGGGTGCCTGGGTGGCTCAGTTGGTTAAGTGACTCAGGTCATGATCCTGGAGAGCTGGGATCCAGCCCCGCATCAGGCTTCCTGCTTTGCCGGAAGCCTGCTTCGCCCTCTCTCACTCTCCCTGCTTGTGTTCCCTCTCTCGCTATGATTCTCGCTCTTAAATAAATAAATAAAATCTTTAAAAAAAAAAGAGAAAGAGAGACTTGGGCTGTGATAGCTTAAGAGAAGGGTGGGGGAAACCCTACAATCACATCTTCAGGGAATACAACCTCAGTGTAATACCTTAAATCATTTCTGCCACCATTTTATAAGTGAAATTGAGGAGCATGAAAAATAAAATTAGGACCGTTATGCCTTATATCTCTAATAGCCACCTGGATTCTGTACACTCACTTGCTAGACACTAAAAAGTGGAAAAAACCACTAGCAGCCCTCCTACTGCCATCCTGAAATCTCAAGGTCGGTCTCTCCGCGCCCTCTGGGAACAAGAGATAATGGCCATTAGGCTCCAGGAATGTGGCTAATGACTCTGGGAATGTGGCTACTTTGAAAGACTCACCCTTCCCCCTTTCATGATGAGTGTCCCTCTGTGGTTTCGGTTAATAAGCGCGGGAACCAATCAGATCATGCTGGTGTTCATATTTAAATGTTAGCCAATAAGAGTCCAAGTACCGCGAAAAGTCCTGAATTTGTTTGTGCCTATCTATAAAAAGCTGTAAAATCTGCTGCACTGGGCCTCTCAGTGTCACACAGGGAGTGCGCGGAGGTCCGGGTTCGAACTTGTAATAAAGGACCCTTGCCCTTTGGCTTTGACTCTGGACTCTGGTGGCTGTCTTTGGGGGGTCTCCGAATTTGGGGCATTTCAAAATCTCTTTTCAAAGAACATAAGAACAGTGTCTATAATTTTTCTTCAGTGAAACAATATGTAAACATTATCTGAACAATTTGTGTTTAGAAAATATTTTTTTCAGCCCCTGTTTTTAGAAATTATCCAGATAGTGGTTAAAAAAAAAGTCTGGCATGAATCCATAATAATCAGTTCCAGCCAGATCAGGGTTCATATTTTCATGGGGCATTATCAAAATTGGTTTTAAAAATGATTGTGGTACAATTCTGAGGGCTGACGAAAATGTCTAGTAATTATTCTCTCCCAAATGGCTGAGGCAAGTGTATTTAGCCACAAGTGCACACCTGTCAGCCATTTTCTCCTCTATAACCAATAAATACACATCCATTCAGGAGTTTATTTTGGATTTATCTGAACTGATCAAGTGAGCTGAAATGATCCACTGCTAAGTTAATTTATCTAAAAAAATATTAAAAATATTTCATCAATACCTGGTACAGAGAAATATCAAAATACCCAAGCCTAGAAATTATTAGACCAAGAATAAAATCAAATGTTAAAATTTTCAAATTTTAACTAAGAGTAGCAATGAGAATCATTAATCTGAAGCAATAAACAATATGACACTATGTTTTCCATGATTTTAAATGCTTAACCAACAAGTAACAATTTTCAATCTCAAAACAATATATTACAATTTTAATACCATTAATTTTAATCTTTTCTGTGTTAGTGATATATATATATATTTTTTAGTGATATAATTTTTTAAAATAAGTGAGGTTTGGTGGGGTAAGGTCTGAAGCCGACGGCCAAGAAAAAATTCTTGAGATGTCTTTGGTGCGAAATGGTGATTTTATTAAAACACAGGGATAGGCCCAGTGGGCAGAAAGAACTACTGCACTGGGGTTGTAAGAGGTGACTGACTATATACTTTGGAGTTGGAGGTTGTTAAAGTCTGATGTCGACCGCCTCCCCAAAGAGAAACCGAGGACGCTCAGGATAATGCAAATCACACAGTGAGGTTTATTTCCAGCTAGCTAGGGTCCAAGCATCTGACCGGCACAGCGGGTTTCAGCAAGGACCCCAAATGCAAGGGTCTAGGGGTTTATATATGTTTTAAACAGCAAGCAAGAGTTACACAGTAATTTTCCTGCTAGGGTGAGATAACCTTGTTAGCCCCCTCCCCAATTCCTGGACTGCTCACACATTTCCGGTACTGGGGCAAGGAAGCAAGATGCACAGATGGTTCCTTGACCTATCTGCCTCCATTTGGTTAACACAGGCCTTGTAAAGGCATCAATCACCAGGGGTTCTTAGATATGCAGAGGCCTAAGTCGCCAGGAAGTTTCAGAGCCTGTTCTGCCGGCCTTCAGGCTAAGCAGGCCCTAACAGAGGTCACAAGAAAAAGGGAGGTTTTCACAAAAGAATCTTTGTATTCTAAAGAGGACCTACAAAATACTGGAGGTCTAGTCATTGTGAATGAAGTTAAGGGTTTTTTCCCCTCTAGTAAAGCATTAACATTAAGACAGTTGGGAGTTTTCTGAAGGAATGTTACACTCTGCCTATAAACATGTCCTTGTCAATGGGCTACAGATTAAAGGAAATTTTATTTTATTTACATTCCCTTCTACCTTTGTTTCCCACATCACTGTGGATGGGTGGGTAATGTTAGGACTCTAGGAAATTGAGTCTATGGGTCTCTGGAAGTTAGGCTATTGATAAGATTTTTTTTTTTTCTTTTTGCAAATCACTAAGACATTTGTAAACTGAGAGAAACGTGTCTTCCTGGACTGTGATCTCTATTAGTTAATCATTTGTTTTTCCCTTCCCTTAGCTTTAGGGCAGCCAGGAGTGCGGAGGAATGTCACACATATCCCACCTATGAGTCAGGCGGTGGGGGTGGGGGGTGGGGGTGTCCACTTTTGTTTTGTCCTCAGCTTGCCTTCTGCTCCCTCATCACTAGAAGTAATAGCAGATTTGGCTATCTATCTCTGAACAATCATAGAAATGGTGTTTTCTAAGAAGTGGTACTAAGAACTGCCTATTTTGGAATTGCCTGAGAACTCTCTCTCTCTCTCTCTCTCTCTCTCTCTCTCTATATATATATATATATATATATATATATATATATATTTATATATATAGATATATAATATAGATATATGATCCAAGCCTATCTATCTCTACTTCTACATCTCTCTAAAAAGAAAAGTCAATTGATCTAGGTAAATATATACAAAAGCTCTCCATATATATACATATATGATTTAGATTTATACAGATTGATACCTAGAGATGGATAGAGAGACAGACAGACAGATAGAAATAGACTCCAGACTTGCCCCCTCACAGGCCCCTACTCTGTTCCCTCAAATTATCCCTGGGGAAATTAACAAAGATTCCTTGACCTCCTCCTACTCAGTTGACATGTAAATTAGAGGAATGGCCAGAACTCTCCTCAATGGTTCTGATTCAGTAGAGATAGAGTAGCTGAGGAATTTGTATTTTTCATAAGGTCCCCAGGTGTCTTTGAGGTACAACCATGTCTAAAAACCTCTAATCTAGAGCAAATGGAATTTCTCAGAAAATTTCCTATTTTCTTAATTGTATTACCGAATGTAGAATTTACTGTTAGGGCCTGCTTAGCCTCAAGGCCGGCAGAATAGGCTCTGAAACTCCCTGGCGACTTAGGCCTCTGCATATCTAAGACCCCCTGGTGAGTGATGCCTTTACAGGGTCTGTGTTTACCAAATGAGGGCAGATAAGTCAAGGAATCATCTGTGCATCTTGCTTCCCTGCCCCAGTTACTGAATTGTGTGGGCATTCCAGGAACTGGGGAGGGGGCTAAAAATGTTATCTCACCCAACAGAGAAAATTACTGTGTGACTCATGATTGCTGTTTGAAATGCATATAAACCCCTAGACCCTTGCATTTGGGGTCCTTGCTGAAACCCGCTGCACCGGGCAGATGCTTGGACCCTAGCTAGCTAGAAATAAACCTCACTGTGTAATTTGCATTATCCTGAGCGTTCTCGGTTTCTCTTTGAGGAGGCGGTTGACATCGGACTTTAACATTTACAATTTTGTTTCCACAAGTAAGTAACAAAGGCATAGTATTCAGACAGATAATCAGAAATGTTAGATATAAAGTCTAAATGTGTTTGCTATGTTCAGATTAGTCTTATATAGTTAATTACCACTGTTGAGGAGGAAAGATTTTTCTTAGACCCTTCTTGATTTTGTAACTGGTCTAACAATTAAAATGACATGAAACAGATTAATAGGTGAAAAACAAATTTAATTGTATACATAAGGGAGACCCGCCAAAGATATGAGACTCAAAAGGCAGCCAGGCAATTGGACTTATATAAAAGGAATCTGGGCTACAAAGGGGAGAAAGGCAACTCATAGGAAGGTAAGAGGAGGAAATGTTTAGTAAACAAAAGTTGCCCTGTTATGCAGGTAAATTTCCTAGGTGAGAAAGTTATCTCTGGTAATAGCTCTATCCTGGCATAGGCCCTCTTTCCAATGTAAGCTTCCTTTATAATTGCAGATTTTCCCTACAAATAAGGAAATTTATATTGCTTTTAGGCAGTTCAGAGGTAGTAAAGAGCTTTTCCTGAGTCTGCCCGGTGCTATTTGCCTTTAGCTGAAAATAATCCTCGGGCTAAAGTGTCATATTTTGGAGAGACTTGTTCTGACTCTTTTGCCATTGATTAAGCACTTTACATGTAAAACCTGTCTATGGTTTAAGTGCAGTTATTCCTATGACAGAGACAAGAAGTATGTTCTGTTGTCCTATAATTGTTCACTGACACAGGAAAAAAAAGGATGCTACAAAATGATATACTACTTGGTGCTAGATCTACATATAGCAATCAGAATGCATTTCAAACTAGAGAAATTTGAGAACATTTAGGAAGAGAATAAGATTTAGAATAAAGGCACTTTATTTCTTTTAAACAGAAATACAGAATAGTATTTTTTCACTTCTGTATTTATATGTATCTACATATATGAAAGGGAAGTTTGCAAATATACATTAAATTCATATGAGTATGAAAAATATGGCAGTGAAGATAGTATAAGTAAAAATAATAATAAGAAGAGAATAAATAAAGGGGCTTGGACAGACTAATATATTAGCATATTATGAAACAAAATAAATTTAAGTTTGTGAATGTGAACTTAAAATGCTAGAAAACAACATCTATAATATGAAAAGGCAAAGGCTTTGTTTCTCATACCATAATACCTGTTGACACTAGGTCTACAGATCTTATTGATTTCATGCTATAAGTACCATAGTATGTAACATGTAAAATTTAAAAAAAATAAAAAAATGTAATTTTTACAACTAGCATTCGAGAACTCCGCTCGAGGTAAGAACCACCTTTATTTAGAAAGTATCTTGGGGGCACCTGGGCGGCTCAGTGGGTTAAAGCCTCCGCTTTCAGCTCTGGTCATGATCTCAGGGTCCTGGGATCATTCCTGCAATCAGGCTCTCTGCTCAGCAGGGAGCCTGTTTCCTCCTCTCTCTGTGCCTGCCTCTCTGCCTACTTGTGATCTCTCTCTCTGTCAAATAAATGAATAAAATCTTAAAGAAAAAAAAAAAAGGAAGAAAGTATCTTGGGATACCTGGGTGGCTCAATCAATTAAGCACCTGCCTTCCACTCAGGTCATGATCCCAGGGTCCTGGGATTGAGTCCTGCAACAGGCTCCCAGGCTTAGCAGGGAGCCTGCTTCTCCCTTTGCCTGCCACTCTCCCTTCTTGTGCTCTCTCTCTCGGACAAAAAAAATAAATAAAATCTTAAAAAAAAAAATAGAAAACATCTTGAAGTCTACTCTAAGTGAGAACTGTAGGTCTCAAGAACCTGATATGAACAGAAACAGTAAAGCTAAGAATAGGAAATTGATTTGAGGAGTGTGAAAAATAAAATTAGGACCGTTATGCCTTATATCTCTAATAGCCACCTGGATTCTGTACACTCACTTGCTAGACACTAAAAAGTGGGAAAAAAAGACACTAGCGGCCCTCCTATGGCCACCCTGAAATCACAAGGCTTCTCTCTCTGTGCCCCTCTGGGAACGAGAGAATATGGCCATTTGGCTCCAGGAATGTGGCTAATGGCTCTGGGAACGTGGCTAGGTAACCACACCCGGAGCCCCCTACCCGACCAGTTGACCCCAGGAATGTGGCTACTTTGAAAGACTCACCCTTCCCCCTTTCATGCTGAGTGTCCCTCTGTGGTTTCGGTTAATAAGCGCGGGAACCAATCAGATCATGCTGGTGTTCGTATTTGAATGTTGGCCAATAAGAGTCCAAGTATTGTGAAAAGTCCTGAATTTGTTTGTGCCTATCTATAAAAAGCTGTAAAATCTGCTGCACTGGGCCTCTTAGCGTCACCAGTAACGAGTGCGCGGAGGTCCGGGTTGGAACTCGCAATAAACTACCCTTGCCCTTTGGCTTTGACTCTGGACTCTGGTGGTCGCCTTTGGGGGGTCTCCGAATTTGGGGCATTTCAGATTCTACATAAAAACTTAGTCAGAAACATACAGTGCTTATAACAGAGCACAGCCAAAACTTGGAACCTGGTGATAACGTTGCCTGGGAGAAAATGCCATTGGTGGGATAGCCATTGGGGTATCCAACACACTTCCTTTACAACAAGAAAATTTAACATTCATTTTCAAGTTTGTGGTGCATCAACACAAACATCTACCTTGTTCTGAAAATTGGGAGGCAAAAAGTTGGTGATATTCGAAAAATAAACTGGGCTGATTTTCAGCACAGAGTAAAGAACTTCCACAAATGAAACTAATTCTGAAAGAGAAGGGCCAGGAAAAGAGATAGGAGAAATGTAAGTGTCTCCTGTCAATTCCCCCACACACTCCTACTCTCCGCCTCAACTACCCTGAAGAAGTTCTAGGATCCCCCCTACCCAGCTCACATATAAAATATAGGAATAACCAGGACTTTGTAATTCTGTAATAATTTTTCATACATGTTATCTCATGTGATTCTCACATAAGCAAATTACAGATTGGAAAATTATAGTTCAGATATATAAATGGTTAGGCAACATTCACATTTTTAGGTAGGTGCAAACAAAAGCAAAACAATTTAACACAAGTCTTCTAACTTACATAGGGGCGCCAGGGTGGCTCAGTCATTAAGTGTCTGCCTTTGGTTCAGGTCATGATCTGGGAGTCTGGGGATCAAGCCCTGCATTGTCCTCCCTGCTCACTGGGAAGCGTGCTTCTCCCTCTCTCACTCCCCCTGCTTGTGTTCCCTTTCTAGCTGTGTTTCTCTCTGTCACATAAATAAATAAAATCTAAAAAAAAAAAGTCTTCTAACTTATAGCCTCATGTTCTCTTAGCTAACTAATTATCTCCAAAAATTGTTGATGAAGAAATATATACTAACTTCAAAATATAAGTTTAGATATTCTGTCTTAAATCAGAGTGTGTAATCAAGCTTCTTAAGAATTTATTTTTAAAAACAAGGTAGAATTATCTTCCTGATCTCTGAGCATATTCTGGAGGTTGTTTTGTTCTTTTTCCTCCAGTTGCAAAACTCCATAGAGGGGAAGATGGTTCTGCTTCTACCATAGGTTCTGCTAAAGTCACAGCACAGACCCAATATGCATGGACATTACATGACATGAATATAAAAATACTCCTCAGAGGCTGAAATTGAATAAATGCATAGTATAACAAGGATTATATTCATGTTTTAAATCCATATAGGTAAAATTAGATAAGATAAATGCCTTGCAAGTATTTGTCAAGTCCATAAAACAGACTTATCAAATTAATTAAATCTAAGTTTGACTAAATTAACAGGTCAATTTGATCAAAATGGTTATTAGTTGTATACATAGATGAAATCTTGGTGACAATTAATTTTATCAAATCCTAATGTACCCCCAAAGACTTATTACTTATGTCCATCAAGAGCCTGGAATTTAAATTCGGAAGGACAGAACATTTTTTAACAGAACCTACAGACCTTTTGTGAGAAGACAGAATAAGAAATGTATGACATCTAGTGGCACTTGCTGCTGTAACAGAGTCTGAATTTGTTACTCAGAGATTTGCTTTGTTTTTTCATGCAATTCTATATTGGCAATTTTGAGCTGCTTATTTATAATTTTTTATTCATTACTGCAATTATAGATTCATGACACATGAGAGTCATATCACCTTTTTATGCAACTTTAGTCTTATGGCAGTCTGGCCCCATATCTTGAAAGAATGCATGCTGTTTCCCCAAACACCTTTCTCTTTGATCATTTTCTTTAAATAAGGGGCGCCTAGGTGGCTCAGTCCTTAAGATCTGCCTTCAGCTCAGGTCATGATCCCATAGTCCCAGGATTGAGCCCCACATCAGGCTCCCCGCTAGGCAGGAATCCTCTTTCCTCTCTCACTCCCCCTGCTTGTGTTCCCTCTCTAGCTGTCTTTCTCTTTGTTAAATAAATACATAAAATCTTTTAATAGAAACAACCTTTAAATACATTTCTTCTAAACATACAGCAAAGAATCACCATATTACTCATCTCATAAAATAATTATTTTTCACATTTGAATTAATGCGTTGAAAATTATTTCAAAGGTACTATATTAAAATTCAAATCTTAAATTTCATCTTAGGTGTAAGCTGTTCTATTTAAGCAAATAAAGAAGAACCACTCTCATTAATTATAGCTCTTATTTTCAAGCCAACCAACACATTTATGAAAAGCTTAAATGCACCAAGGGGCTTGGGGAAGAGCATTACATGATGTACATAAAGAATACTAATGACAACAAAGGCCAATATTTATTGTGAGCATACAATCTGCCAAATAAATGTGATAAGTGTTTTACCTATATCATTTTGTTAAATGCTAACAAAAACTCAGGAATAAAGTACTGCCTTTTTCAGAAAATATTGAGGAGTAAAAGTCTAGGCAACTTGTCCATGGCTAAAGAGCTAGGGCGTAGTAGGTTGCCTGACTCTAGGGCCACATTTGCAACCACTATGTTGTAGTTGAATGTGTAGTTTCAAATGCAGTTTCACTCATTCATTCTTTCCTTAATTTATTCAACAATATCAAGTGCTTAGAGTGTGCCTAGAACTCTTCCATATGCAGGGAACATATTATTAGAATGCTGTTTAAGCAGAGACTTGATGGAAATTAGGAACAAGCCCTCCTAGACTCTAGGAAACCAAAGTGAGGAGCAATGTTTATAAACAATAACAATAGCAACAAAGAGTAGTAAGGGAGGAAGGGAAAAAAGTGACGACTGAGAGATGGAGGGATTTGGGCAGGACCTTAAGATGAAGCAAAGAGGAAATCTCTCAGTATATATTCTTCCCAATACTCCTGTGATGTATCTTGGCACCAGTGACAAGACGGCATACTTTTGCAAGGTAGCCTTGATATGGTTTATTAGAAATTCTAGGAAGTATTCCAAAAACGCTGCCTGAATTCCAAAAATACTCCCTTTCACTTATGTGGTTCCTCTATCTTCACATACTCGATGTTTGGGCACTGCTTGTTTTTTTTCCTCCATGGAACTCTGTTCAAAGAGAGTTTTCTACAAAGGAAGAGGGTGATAATAATTCAAGTCGATGCAAATGTGTGTGTTTGAGCTGATAAGGATTAAAAGACAATCTGCAGTCATAGAAGACATCTTTTAAGCAAACTGATGACATCTTTTTCTTCCTTTGACTGTATACTTTATTGCCTATTGATAAAAAAAATGGGTTACAAGATGAGCATATAGAAGAAAAAGACTTATTGAAGCTATCTTTTATGGGCACTTATTCAACAACTAATTAGATTTGGATGAAAGTTATTTCTTTCAACTTGCTAAATATGTTTCCCTACTGGGGTTAAGAATTCCAGTTAACAGCTCTATTTATAGCTGATAGAAAGTGTTCAAAGGGCTGCATCAGCTTGCCCCAGTCTATGTGATTCTACAGATAAATCACCATGAGTGAAGTCGTGCAATCTTAAAATGATCTATCACAACTGAAAATCAATATATCAAGCACATAAAATAGTGTAGGATAATTCACTTCCAAGTAATAAATTATACATGCATATCAATGTCACATGTAATGCAATGCCTCATAAAAAATAAGCTTAAAATTCTTAAAATATATGATTAATGAAACTAGCACAGCCTGAAAAATATATATTATACAGCTTACACTAACCAATATATTATACTCAGAGTTTTATGCTTCTGAGAAATGGCATTTACATATACAGTATCAACAGTGCAGATAAA
Source organism: Spilogale gracilis (assembly GCA_004023965.1). Lineage (NCBI taxonomy): Eukaryota > Metazoa > Chordata > Mammalia > Carnivora > Mephitidae > Spilogale > Spilogale gracilis. The sequence goes on from PITA01000184.1 coordinate 201,848, forward strand.
TCAGGATTTCTTGCACTAAGTCCAATTCTTTGGGTAGTGATTCATGTTTCACTTTTAAAAATGGTGATTTACACTAATGTACTTCTCATAAAATATTTAATACTGCCTACAATTATTGCCAAAACTATGTTCTAACCCTCTATTAGGATGCCCACAGAACTGCTTCCCAAAGCAATAATAAATTTGTGAACTTTGATATTTTACAATAAAGTGACAATATTTCAAACGCAGAAAATTCTTGCTCTACAAACAGGAACCTCCTCCTTTGCCTATCCATCTGCTGCAGATATCCATAGCTAATTATGTCTGGGGTTCTGAGAATTCATTTGATTTATGTGGTCTCGGATCTGTTCCATTTGACAGTCCATGCTGACCACCACATAGATGAATGTAACCAAAAACACCTTTTTGAGGCATTCCTATTAGAGAGTACTGACAATGCTGAAGTTCAACTGAACCCCTTCCTACTGGAAAAATAGTGGTGATTAATAAATCTCCCTACACTCTGGCATCCCAGGAGACACTTTGCTACAACAAATCACTCTTGCCCATTTGACTGTTAGGCTGATGGGTAGTTCCCCTTGTGTACCTTCGGCAAGGCCAGACACAGACTCTCCAAATTCCCACTCTTTGTCTCATAAATGGGAGCGGAACTGTTTGTTCCCACTGACTAATCTGGAAAAATGCTTACTAATTTGAATTGATCAAATTTTAGTCCAACTTCTCTGTTTCCCACAGGTCCCTAAATTTGGTCCATCCTAGAGTAGGAGCAAGCATTGGAAGGCTGAACAACCTGCTCTTAACTGTTCCCCCTGAGAATCAGCTGACCACAGGCACTTTCCTGCTCAAGGGACCAACCATATTACCTCCTTGTCTTACTCCTCTGCGCTCAGGTATCTCTAGCCTTGCTTATTCCTCCCTGAAAAAGAAAAGCCTCTTCTGAAAGAGACACTGAAAGTTCTCATGAGTGGGACTGTTCTCTCTATTGCAATAGTTCTCCCCCTACTCCTCACCAAACTTAGGATCTGTCTTTAGAATAGGGGTACCTTGGTGGCTCAGCTTAGGTCATGATCCCAGTGTTCTGGGATTGAGTCTCCCATCAGGCTCTCTGATCACTAGGGCGTCTGCTTCTCCCTTTGCCCCTCCCCCTGCTCATGCTCTCTGTCTTGCTCTCTCTCTCTTTCTCTCAAATAAATAAAATCTTTTTTAGAGAGAATAAACTATGGCTACTGAGCTGAGCATTTTCTCCTTAAGTTCTAATTGCTACATTAGGACATTGCTTTTTTTTGCCTTAATAACAGCTTTACTCACATATAATCCACATACCATAAAATTTACCCTTATTTTTTTATTTTCTTATAATTATTTTTAAAGATTTTATTTATTTATTTGGAAGAGAGAATGAATAGGGTAGAGAGAAGCAGAGGGAGAGGGGGAAGCAGCCTCCCTGGGATCATGACCGGAGCCAAAGGCAGATGCCTAAATGACTGAGCCATCCAGGTGCCGCATTTTATTATTTTTTTAAGTAAGCCTTATGCCCAACATGGGTCTTGAACTCATGATCACAAGATCGAAAGTTGCATGCAGTAAAGATTGAGCCAGCCAGGCACCCCCAAATTTATCCTTTAAAAGTATACAGTTCACTACTTTTAGTATATTCTGAGAGTTTTACAAGTATTACCACTAGGATATTGCATTTTGAATGTCAGTAAAGTAGTAAGCCAGTGCTTCATTTGTCTTTAAAAATCTTGCTTTGGGGCACCTGGATGGCTCAGTCATTAAGCTTCTACCTTTGGCTCAGGTCATGGTCCCAGAATCCTGGGATCCCACCCTGCATCGGGCTCCCTGTTGGGCGGGAAGCCTGCTTCTCCCTCTCACTCCTCCTGCTTGTGTTCCCTCTCTAGCTGTGTTTCTCTGTCAAATAAATAAATAAATTCTTAAAAAAAAAATCTTGCATGAAATTTTTTTATGTAAATGTAATTTCTACATTCATTTCCACATTTCTTAGGATTAGAATTTTTACCACAAACATATCTATGACTGTAATGTCAATGCCTCTTTTTTAATTGTCATTTTCCAACTTACATTTAAAACATTTTAGTTCCATTCATGCCCTATCCTACAAATATCAACACATACACTTCAGGCACTTTGCTAAACTTTATTTAAAGACAAATGCAAGACTCTCAGATTCAACAAACAGGGTACACTAATCCAGTTGAGAGGGTAGGAGGGATTGATCAGAGCGGGTTTCCTGATAGAAAAACTTTGGTATGACCTCCAATTAACTTGGTAATGGTCAGTAGCAAGGTGGTGAGTGGTCTAGGAAGAAATTCCATGGGTGCCTGGGTGGCTCAGTGGGTTAATGCCTCTGCCTTCGGCTCAGGTCATGATCTCAGGGTCCTGGGATCAAAGCCCACGATGGGCTCTCTGCTCAGCAGGGAACCTGCTTCCTACTCTCTTTCTGCCTGCATCTCTGCCTACTTGTGATCTCTCTCTCTCTCTCTCTCTCTCTCTCTCTCTCTGTCAAATAAATAAATAGCAAATGCCCGTGAGGCAGAATGAGGTTGACAGGTCTGGGCCAGCTAGGGCTACAACCCAGTGTGGTCTGTGGTCAGCCAGAAGAGAGGCATTCATACCACACAGGACTGCAATATGTCGAATACATGGAGTTTTATCCCAGGAACAAAAGGAAGCCATTGAACAGTTGTATGCAGGGCATGGCATGATGAGATCTGCATTTTAAACAGATCATTCTAGCTGAGGAGAGACTGGGGCAGGAGGGGGCGGGTGGGGGCATGTCTGCAAGGACAGCAAGATAGGGCTACATTTTCAGCTCAGTAATTTGGGTCACAGTTGTTTTTCTGTTTAGTTTTGTTTCGCTTTTAATCAAAACTATATAATATAATCTTCTTGTTATTTATAGTTTTCATCAGAGATAAGCAGTATCACAATATGACATTCTCAGACTTCAGTTTTGGCAATCCAAATTTAAAAGGCACTATATTTGCCCGTTGGCAGAAAAGCCTTTCCCAGAATTTCTGTGTGTTGGGCTAATTTGGCAAGTTCCATGGTAGACCATCTGTGCAAAAACTCTCTGCTTTTTCTAGCACATTTAACTCTGTGGTTCTGGTCGGAATGGCCTCAAAATGCAATTTCATTGCTTCATTTCAGTTCCAAGCAGAGGAAAAAATTTAAGAGCTTCTTAAAAGGTTTTATGCTGAGTTATTTTTTATTTTTGCTCCTTTATTTTTCTATCCCTATAATTTCTGAAGTAGGTGGTGCTAATTACTGGCTAATATCTGTTGAACACATAATTTCTAAAGTTCAACTTCTTTTAAGGTTTCCCACATGAATAATTAAGTTAATAATTCTAGGCTAGGCCTTCCCTCTTTCTTCCTGCCTCATTTTATATGTATGAAATATAGTGAATCAGTATATTTCATATTTACTCATGACAAGTATTTACCTGCATTTTTATAATGAGTCATTGTAGACTCAGATCTTCAAAGCAGTTTTCCCCAAAAAATAACATGGTAAAGCTATTGTGAAAAAAATATGGAGCTACAAAGTTACTCACAAGATATGTTTCTGAGTCTAAAGAAGTAACAGAAATTTCTGAAAAGGAAGCCAAATTTAAGTTCAGGATTTTTTCTTACAAAAGCAACACAAGTTATTAACTCATGCTTTTCAAAAGCAAAAGTAGAAAATATATCTCTCAAATTTGGAATTAATAATTTAGCACTTAGCCATGAATATAATTCAGTCCTAGAGTATAAATCCATATTTCTAGTTTTTTCTACAGTAAAACATATATTTATAAACATTCAAAAATATTCTTAAAATATAATGGCTAGTGTGTGTGTGTGTGTGTGTGTGGTCTAAAATTTTCAATGACAGATAACTTCCTGATCCCATGGCAGTTGGATCTTGAGGAAAATCATTTTTCTGGCTAAGGCCATTTGGTAGATGAACTACAAGTGGGAGAACATAGAAAAAAGGAAAGGATAGGACCTTCCGGAAAGCTCTGGTTGTGGAAAGAGAAAGTATGAACTTTCATAGCCATAACCAAGAAGGGGAAAAGAAAGAGAGGCTACAAACATGATTTTAGAAGGGGTGGATAGAGCCCAAACTAAAAAGATGACTACAACAGCTATACAGTAAAAGGAACTCTGGTGGAAATCTGACATTTAAAGATTTTTTTATAAGGTCTTACAGTGGGAAAGGCAACATAACTTTCTTCTCCACTGCTTCATGAAAACTTTATTAAAAATATGCATTAACCATTAGAGTTTTAGAAGTCAGGTATATGTTTGTTTTAATGAATTTATGTGTTTTCCTATGAGTGTGTTTGGGAGGCCAGAGATTATGTAAGTATGTTAAGACTGACTCCTAAAAGCCCTGCTGCTCTTGGGCTAAACTGGGCAAAATGAAATAGAAAAATTAGCAAAGCTATGGGGAAAAAAAAAAAAAAAAAAAAAAAAAGAAAGAAAGAAAAAGGTGGAGGCACCTGGGTGGCTCTGTTGGTCAAGCACCAGACTTGATTTCGGCTCAAATCAGGATCTTCAGGTCCTGAGATGGAGCCCTGGGCTAGGCTCTTGCCAGGCAGGGAGCCTGCTTGACAGTCTCTCTCCCTCTCCCTCCACCCTCCCCACCCCAGCTCCCAGGCACAGATGGAATGGAGTGCTCTTTCTCTGTCTCAAAAAAACAAAAAACAAACAAACAAAAAAATACCCCTGAGATATGACCTCCAAAACATAAATAAATCATTATGAGGTTTAACCTAGGGAATGGCTGGGGCCAAAAACTGAACTTCAAGAGACCACCTTTAGAAACCCTGCTCTCTTCTTCAGAATTCAGTGACCTTGATCAAATGATTTAACAAGTCAGTATGGGTAGCTATAAAATGGGAATGAGAAAATGATAGAACTAGGTATGTAAGGATTAAAGTGCATAACAGATATGAAATCCTCAGTGCAGAATTTGGAACATAGTAATTGCTTAATAAATGGCAGCTCTTATTATTTTAATTAACTTTCCAAAATAGAATCAAAACTTTCCTGATGTATATGCTGCTTTAAGAGTTTTCCTTTTATAAGTAATATAATTTTCTCAAAAACAATCATTTAAAAGAGTGGAGCTCCCATTCGAGTATTTATGACAAAAAAATAGATAAATAGAAATCAGTCATTGCCTAGCTACCCTTTTAAGACCCAAGATACTTCATGTTATACATATACATACATATCATATACATATATATGTACAATGCATAACTGTACAATATACAATATGTGTACAATGTACAGTATACATGTATGTATAATGTGTAATATGTATATAACATATATCTACTATATATACTCATATATATATTATAAAGCAATATGTAAGATATATTTTGTAAAGTATGTTCATGTAAAGGTCAAAGGCTACACACACATACACACACATGCACAGAATTTAAGACAATTAGTATTTTTGCTGTTTGGAAACCTCCATGCTACACAAAGCATTACTCAGATTTCTTAAGTCATCGAACATATCCATTTCCTCTCTCAATAATACCATCAGCTCTTTCTTCACAATGTGCTTAAATCCTTCCCTGTTCTCCACATGCCATTTCTCATCACAAATCATCCTTCTTTCCTTATGCTCTCTGAGAAAGTTTCAGGGCAACTTTTGTTCAGAGTCGATCCTCTATTTTGTAGTAGTTACCTCCTTAGCCTTTATCCTCCACCCTACCTCCACTTCCCTTTCAGGGGATTTATTCAGTTTATTCTCTCTCAGCTATTTTATCTCATGGGTAGTGGGAGACAGATGCTTTTTCATCTCTTTCTTAAAATAATTTTATTTTTTTAAAGATTTATTTATGTATTTTAGAGAGTGAGAGAACACACAAGCTGGGGGAGGAGCAGAGGGAGAGGGAGAGAGAGAATCCTCAAGCAGAATTCCCACTGAGCATGGAACCTGACATAGGACTTAATTCCAGGACCCTGAGATCATGACCTGAGCTGAAACCAAAAGTCAGCCATCCAGCCAACTGAGCCACCTAGTAACCTATCTTTCTTTAAATAATTTAAATAAAAAAGTTTTCTAACTTTAAAAAAGTGTTCTTTCCTTCATTCACATGGAAAATTCCTATATAACTAATGTGCTACTTAAGACTCTTGAGATTCCATTAAAGAGCGTTAGAAACTATGTTCTCTGTGCTCCCAAAACATTGTGTGCATGTTTTTTTTTTATCCTCTAAGTTTTCTCTGCACTCAAAATGCGAACATTTTATTGACAGACTGTGCCCTGAAGCATTTCATATCTTTCTCTTTTCCCCTTCCACTTTGTGTTTAATTAATCCAGCATTGTGATCCAACCCCAGTGTACAGGGTCAGTAATTTCCTTTCATTTGAGATTAGATGATACTTTCACAGAAATGATCATATTCTTTGTTATATGAATTGCATTTGGATGTCTGTATTTTTTCTTCCATTTCACTGATCAGAACTCCTTAGCCACACCAATCACATGTTTTGTTCTGAACCCCATAGAAGGAAATTAGACTATTAATGGATATTAACAATATGCATTCTAATAGTTTTTGATGTGGGTGTATGTGTATTTCTTTTTTCTTTTGAAAATATGAGCTCCTTGAGGCCATTAAAATATGCAGTAAATATTCGGTTCCAAATTCTGTTCTTTTTCTGCTCCTACTATTCTTTCTTCCGAGATAATATCATCCCTATCTTTTGGTTTCAATCCTCCTATATGCAGATGTCTTAGTTCTTAGTCTGTTGGGGCTGCATAACAAAACATCAGAGACCAGGTAGCTTATAAACAACCACATTTAATTCTTATGGTTCTAGAGTCCATAAAGTCGTCCAAGACCAAGGTACCAGCATGGTCACATTCTGGTGAAGGCCCACTTCCTGGTTCACAGCACTTTCTCACTCTGTCCTCACATGGTAGAATGGGCTAGGGATCCCTCAGGAGCTTTTTTTATGTGGCATTAATCTCATTTATGAGGGGTCCACTCTCAGGGCTTAACACACTTGCCAAAGGACCCACTTCCCAATATCATCATCTTTGGGGATTAAGATTTCAACATATGAATGTTGAGAAGACAGAAACATTTAGAGAATAGCAAGAGAAGACTCACAAATCAATATTTCCAATTCAGACTTCCAATATATGAACTCTAGACCAACTAAGGGATATTTCTTGGTATTTCCCTGAAATATATCTCCTTTGGGACATATTTTCAACCTAACTTCTCTAAAACTAAACTCATGAACAACATCCAAACTCTTTCCCATGCTTGATCTTTTATCAGGATTTACTGTCAAAATTCATGGTATAAGACTCTGCTACTTAAGTATGAGCATGGGGGTCATCCTTCATTCCCATATGCATTCATTACCAAGTTCTATGGATTTTACTTCCTAAAAGTATCTTGAATATGTACATTTCTCTCTACCTCCTGTACCAGTATCTTAAAATAAGTAATCCTTCTCTTTCCTTGGGGTCTCCTTCCTAATTTTTGTGGCTACTTCTAGTCTGGACTCATACTAAGCTGTCCAGAATTATCTTGTAGCCAAGACTGTCTTCACAAAGCACAAATCCAATGAATTCACCTTTTCACTTAAAATGTCTTAAAATGGGTTACCCTTTCCTTAAAATTAAGTCATTGCTCCATATTTTGCTCCATACATTTCAGAAAGGTGTGGCTCATTCCTCTCTAGGCACATTGGCCTTCCTTGACTCATCTTACTCGCTCTTAATAAGTCTTCACATTTGCATGGGCTTTTCTTTTACTTGGAATGCTCAGTCTTATGCCTAACACTCCTATTTTCCCCTTATTAAACACTAAGCACCCTTTGTATTTTTGGTCTTGTGTCATATGCTTTGGAAAGAACTTCCTGGTATCTTTGATGATGTCAGACCTCTCTTATATATTTTCTTTTTGCGCCATATATCTCTCCTTTATAGCACTTGTCCAAATGGTATTTTTACATTTATTAGAATGATTTTCCTAATCATTTAATTTCCAGTGTCAAGCACAGTTCTAGGTAAATAGTAAGTACTTAAATCATATTTTTTGATGGATGAATGAAGAGGGAATCAACATACCAAATTTATGTCTTAGTCCTAATGCTTTCTACAGTATTGTGAACATACTAGGTTGAGACACTGCCTATTGATTAAGTTATAAGGGGTAAAGGGATAACAAAATTAAAAGTATCTCATAATAGGATTAACATCTCTCACAAAAATGTTCACTCTAAGAAGTTTAATTACTAATGTCTGTCATGTCTGACTTACTTAACTGCAAAATTAATGATAGACTTACTAAAAATAATTTTAACTTTTCCTGAAATAGTTAATAGAATTTAAGAGCTTAGGAAAACAAAATTTTGTGTTTCTCACCAAGTGTAATATTTTTTAATGGAAAAGTTAACTTTTTAAGATATAGTATCATCTCATTTACAATTCTTCCTGATTCCTACTGGGAGAGTTGGATGTTATTAACTCTGTGCTTTTGTTTATGTCATTAAATTGTCTACCTTTAACATCATAAAGCTGTAAATAAGAGCTGTAGAAAGACAGGCTGACTGAGGAAGCATACCAACTAAATTTTATTAACCAATAAAACTGAAGAATAAAAACTAGATATCATTAGAAGTTAAGAAATATAAACAAAATCTCAGCCATTCTTATGGGCTCATTATTCAACTGTTGCTCAATAAATGTTGTCCTCATCTGTCACACAGCCTCTGTTAACATCTGGTAATATCACTGAGCTACCAATTTTACTCAATCATTCATCACTCTTTTGTAAAATCAGGGGAAATAAGGTCAGAAGAAATAAAATGGTGTCTATTAATTAATTTTTACATGGCATTTTGTCACATGGACAGTTTAACACATTATATTCTTCTTTGAGTGAGAAGACATTCCAAAGCTCTCACTTGAGTAACTGATAAGCCTTAACCATCCTATAAAAAAACAAAAACAAAAACCACTTTTATCTTCTAATATCTTTTGTTGTTAAAGAGATGGGACTAAATTAAGCTTTATTAATTGACTGCTGGGCACAATTTCAAGATCAGCTCTCAAGTTTATTTAGAAGTAATTTAATTAATGTAAAAATTCATGTACCTTGTAGTTGTGAATTGTATTGATTTTGATCAGTTAACTTTGTCTATATTTAAAGCAAGATATTAGTGGCATTTCCTTTGCCTCACCTGGAAATTGACTTAAGGCACAGCCTGCTGGTTTTCAGTGAAACAGAGGTAATTGCTTGCTAAATGAGCTTGAGAGCCATGCTATATCTTGATTAAATGCTCTCTTTTTCCCTTTTATAGCACTGCTTATTAACTAATACAGTCCTTAATAAAGAATTTTGTGTTAGAAATAATGTGATTTTACTTTGTTTAATGCAACTATCTGAGGTTTTATGTAATGATTTACCTTAAGTATTAAGTTAAATTATTTACAGATAAGAACTATAAGCACATTTTTCATGTTTTCTGGAGAAGAAAATGTGATATTATCAGCATGTTTCCTAATACAAGTATTACTTTGAAAACATAACACAGGTTTCAAAAAACACCGTATGAAGGAAACATTCTTTGAAAGAAAACTCCCAAGCACATATTGTAGTTATAACTCTGTTCATGTCTGTATAATGAATTAATGAAAAATCTGTATAATTTTTCATTTCTGAAAAGTTTATGTATCTCATGTGTGTAATTAAAACCTGGAATCATGTTCTACTTTTCAGGAAAACATAAAGAACAATATAACTATTGCTTGGCTATAATGGGTCCAAAGCAAAGGGATAAAAATAACCACAGAGACTCTGAGTAAAATTCATGGCAAAATTATGAACATTAGGAGCTGACTAGCCAATTTTTCCCACTATAGAAATATTGACATGTGATTTTATCAGGAATATTTAAAATTTTCTTTCTCCTAATACACAATGTTATCTTATTCTAGTTTAGAATTATGTTCACATATAGGTAAAACTCAGTTCTTAAAATTCCTAAAAATGTGATATCTAAATAGTCTTCAAGCAGAAGACCATTTTTTCTTTCTTTATTCTTCTTTTCTTTTTATTTTTCCATTAACCTTTACATAAAATTAGGCATGTTTTCAGAGAAAGATTTTTCCAATCTTGGAATTGAAACATGTAGGGGGAAAAGGGGAAGGTGGAACCAGCCTTTCAATATGTTGCTCAGTATAGCAGATCATCAGCGCTATGACTGGCAGTAGTCTCCACCCCCATCTCCTGGGATGCATTTTTTGTTTCACTGGAATTTTGTAAAGATTCTTTCAATTTTCAGTGACTGTTCTTTTGTTTAGGCTGAAAAAGTCAAAAAAATTCACTTTGTTTTCCAATTCCTACAATATCCTCAATATATAATCCATTCCTGTTGGAGAAGAAATTTTTTTCTCTATTCTATAGGTTTTTTTGGTTGGCTTATTAATTAAATTGATATAAGACAGGGGCGCCTGAGTGGCTCAGTTGGTTAAGTGACTCCCTTCGGCTTGGGTCATGATCCCGGAGACCCAGGATCGAGTCCCACATCGGGCTCACTGCTCGGGCGAGAAGCCTGCTTCTCCCTCTCTCACTCCCCCTGCTTGTGTTCCCTCTCTGGCTGTGTTTCTCTCTGTGAAATAAATAAAGTCTTTAAAAAAAATTGATATAAGACAATTTATAAGAGAAAAACTAATTTAACTACATATTTACAGGAACCCCATAAAAAATATGAGACCCAAGGACAAGTCACTCGGTTGGGGTTTATATGCCATCCAAAGAAGTAGGATAAGGACCTGGGGCTTCAAAGGGGAGGAGCATATTTCACAGGAAAATAAGAAGAGCTGGTATTTGGTAATTACGTGCATGCCCTGCTATACAGATAGATTTTTTAGATCAACAGTTATCTTTGTTAATAGCTCTCTTTTGGGGCCATCCCCTCTTTCTACATTATTTTAGGTAATTAAGGGAGAGGTAAAAGTTTTCCTTTAGTTAGCTCAGTCTTGACTACAGCTCAGAATAATTCATGTACATGCCAACATGGCATATTATGGGATCGTGTACTTTGCTCTCCCTCATTCCCTATATGTCTCTTTTGGTCGAGGATCATAATATCAAATACATTTACACTGGCATTTCATTCATGACGGTTAGAAGTTCTAACAAAAATATATACCAGATATCATGTAATCTAAGATAAGGAAAATACTTACATTTTACCTTAATAGTTCTTCTCATATATAAGTAAAAAAGACTTAGTTTAAATTAAAAAAAAGAAAAAGACTTGGTTTAGTGCAATAATCTAATGGTAAGTGGTATCTTTTAGTTGTATAACAACAAATTTGTCTTTATGTAAAATACATTTATGTTTAAAATGCATGGAATGCAGTATACTAACATAACATAAAAAATAATTTGATTTAAATGATATTATCTGGCTTCTTTAAATATTAACCAGTTGGATGGCCTTTAAAACACACATTTGTAAGTTTATAAAATGCAGAATTAATTTATAGAACAGTATTAAAGGTATTTAAAAATATATCCTTTGGGAAAAAATCAGTCTTATGTGCACAAACACACCTTAGAGCTATGAATCATAATGTCACAGAATTAGATAATAAAAGCAAGCTGCTTTTCTAAGCATTTGAGACATTTGTATTTCAACCTCTCTTTGTGAGCATCTATCCTGCTACAATTTTCCCTGATAATATTCAATTTAACTTGTAGATAAAGCAGAGCCTTGCTGACCACTGGATTTTAGCATACAGTAGGTGCCCAATGAATATATGTTAACTGAAAAATTAATGAATGAATAAGCCTGTTTGAATGGTATGTACATAGTCTCCTTCTTTTCAGACTTTTTTCCCTCTCTAAGCCATTACATGCATGGCATTGCTAGATCAATCACCCTGGTATGCTAACATCAGGTTTTCTCAAAAAACTTTTTTAGTTCCATAAAGCCATAAAGTATGGACTCTAGTATGACATTTGTGGTTCTCCACAAAATGAACCCAGGTTTCTTTTCCATATGTATCTTCCGCTGTTCTCCTACACTACTCCTTGATCTACACAAACTGATCTACTCACTGTCTTTCAAACATTTACAAGTTGTTTCCTTCTCTGCCTTCATATTCTGGCACCCAATTTTCCAAAACCTAATCATCCTTTAAGGAACTGCTGAGATCCTTAATCTTCAGCAAAGTTTTTCCCTAACAACCATGGCCAAAACTGTACTCAGGAGGAGTGATTAAGATTCATTGCTGATAAAGAAGATGTGGTATATATATACACAATGGAATACTATGTCGTCATCAAAACCCCCAAAATCTTGCCATTTACAATAAGGTGGATGGAACTAGAGGGTATTATGCTAAGCAAAATAAGTCAATCAGAGAAAGACAATCATCATATGATCTCTCGGATATGAGGAATTTGAGAAGCAGTTTGGGGGTCATGGGGAGAAGGGAGGGGAAAAAAATGAAACAAGATGGGACCAGGAAGGGAGACAAACCATAAGAGACTCTTAATCTCAGGAAACAAACTGAGGGTTGCTGGAGGAGAGGGGCGCAGGAGGGATGGGGTGGCTGGGTTATGGACATTGGGGAGGGTATGTGCTATGGTGAGTGCTGTGAATTGTGTAAGACTGATGATTCACAGACCTGTACCCCTGAAGCAAATAATACATTATATGTTATTTTAAAAAAAGTTTCACTGCTGAGGGGGCACCTGGGGGGCTCAACTGGTTAGCAACTGCCTTCTGCCAGGTCATGATCCAAGAGTCCTGGGATCAAGTCCTGCATTGGGCTCCCTGCTCAACAGAGAGTCTGCTTCTCCCTTTCCTTCTGCTCCTCTCTCCTCCCTGCTCATGCTCTTTCTCTTTCAAATAAATAAAATCTTTAAAGAAAAAAAAAATTCACTGCCAAAGCCCTACTCTTTGGAAGTTCCCAGTGCATGAATAAAAACCTAGACCTACACATACCACATGAACAGCAAACCCCCATCATAAGGGGGTGGAGCTGGGCTGTTTACCCATTCAATTAATATCACCCCCATCCAACACCCAGTCCATCAGCAGGTATTGCCTGTTCTAACTCCAAAATGTATTTCTTTCATGCACTTCTTATCTTAACTGTTGTTCCTGAGGGTGATTTCCCAACACCTCTTGCATGGACAGCTGCAATGCTTTCACTCTGGTGCTCATATATCCCCCACTCCCTACCACTACTATCCTCAAAATCCACGTTTCACATGTCAATCAAGTTGTTTTATGGTTTTATGTTTTTTAATATAAGAATCTAATGTATTCAAATATAAACTTTCCAACCTCCAGAATCTTTAATATGTCAATGATTTCTCATCATATTTAGAATAAAAACCAAACTTCTCATCAAGGTTTATAAGGCTCTACTGGGACTGATTCCCCAATTACCATCTAATTTGAGAAGGAGCCTTCTCTCCTCACTGACTGTGGGGTTACATGAGCTTTTCACTGCTCATAGAATATAGCAACTCAGACTGATTTGGGGGAATTTGCACTGTCAATTTCATTGGCCTACAATTTGCCACCTTTAGACCTTCCCATGCTTGGCTCATTTTCTTTCAGACCATGCTCCCTTGTTAGTTTCTCAGAGAACACTTTAAGCAGCATCCCTAATGCATGTGTGCGACACACACACACACACACACACACACACACAGAGTCAGTTTCTTTCATATCCTTTACTTGGCAACATTTACTACCACTGAAATAATACTAAGTTGTTTAGTCATTTTCTTTCCTATCTGAACTCAAAGAGAACCAAGACACTGCTGGTCTTGCTCATGTCTCTATCTTCAGGTTCTAGAAGGGTGTTTGTCACAAGAGAGTAGACAGTCAAAAAAAATATATCTTTTGAGAACATAAATGGGGGAAAAAGAAAAAAACTGAAAAGGTTAAACAACATTACTCATGTAGAAGCACTTTGGATACTATTAAAAATTATGTTCGTATTACAACCATCTATTTGACATTCAGATAAATACCACCTTATCCTAGCTGTTGTAATATTATTTTAGTTTAAATTCCTTCATTTACTTACCCAGTTAAATTTATTAACTGAGCATTATGTGCCCTGGGAAATATAATGGTAAATTCTGCAGATTCATTAGCAATATCATGGAGGTGGGATGCAGTGAAATTCAACCTGGGTTGGGATGGAGGGAGCAGTTAGGAAAGGCTTCCCAGAGGGCATAACATTTAAATGGAGACCTGAAGAAAGCAGCAAATCAGATATGGGGTGAGGGAAATAGAAGAATAATATGTTTATCAACTTCTTTATCTCCATATTACCCAGCAATGTTCTTTGAACTAGAACTAGAATATAAAGAAAATAGAAGCACCACACAGGTAGTAAACAGTGGCTATTATCTTTGTTCCCCTATCCTTTAAAGGGCCAGGGTGCAGAGAACTGAGACAGGAAAGACTAGAAAAATAATATTTATTAATGCATATCACATGCCAAATACCATGCCATCACTTTTCATGTGAATAATTTTATTTTATTCTTTCAACAGCTCTGTTCAGAGGCAGTTGAAGTTCTAACTGGGTCAATTCTGACTCTCCAAAATCCATGTTCCATTCTAATATGCTACCCAACTAAATCAGTAATTCTCCTTGTGGCTATACATTAGAATCAGGAAGCTGAGGCCACACTCTAAACTAGTAAAATCATGTCTGCACATGGAACCCAGGCTTCCAATAGTAGTTAAAATTCCTCAGGAGAATTTGATATACAGTCAATTTGAGAATCCCTGGTCTAGGCCAAGGACAGAACATCAGCTTGTTTCATTAATCATTGAGTTAGCTCGTCCATATTTCTGTTTCTAAGCAACATCCAACCACAATAAGCAAAAAAAGATTATTTCATTCTTTGGCGTGGTCTCTTTAATACATTAGTCCTAAAAGTCAACTATGAAGGTTGAAACAGCATATCTAAATAATTAAGCTACTTTTGTCTCTCAACACACCATGTACTGTGTCTGTTTTAATAATTTTTGTTTCCACCAGCATATGCTATCAGATTTTTTTAAAAGATTTTATTTATTTGACAGAGAGAGAGATCACAAGTAGGCAGAGAGATCGTGGAGGAAACAGGCTCCCCAATGAGCAGAGAGCCCCTATGCAGGCCTTGATCCCAGGACCTTGAGATCATGACCTGAGCTGAAGGCAGAGGCTTTGACCCACTGAGCCACCCAGGCACTCCAGATTTAATTCTTTATGGTCTGGTACTACATATTTTTAGTGACCTTAGCTTTAAAAATAAAAGTAAAAGAAAGTAACACCATTTACATGGCTATAGAAATATGATTTATTTAATTTTGAAAAATAATATCACAGGAGAATTCATGAATCTTAAAATTTCACTTTCTTTTTACTTGCTACAACAAAAGATCAGTTGTAACTTAACAAAAGTGCTGTTGTATATATTATTAGATAAGGCATCTGCAGCTTAATATATATATATATAACCCAAAACCAAAAACAAACCCACCACTGCTGGTAGCCATTGTTCTCAAATTATTTTACTATTACCCTACGCTACAAAACATTTTTCTGTCTTAAAGATAATATGTGACCCTTGTCTTACAGTTGTCATTATGAAATTTAGTAACACAAGCAATAGACTGTAAATAAAGACCTAATTTGAATGTCCTCTTAGACCCTTGAGGTAAAGCAATGAGTCATATCTTAGAAAAATACTTTACACCAATCAATAGATATCTTGATCTTTTGTTCAACATATTAGTTCATATGACTAATAACTACTTAGCACAAAGATCACTGAAAATTAAAATCATAAAAAATATGATGTCATTATTTGACCCTCTAACCCAATGAGTCCTCTTTCCTCTGTATTATATCCATGTTCATTAATCATGAACTTGATTCATTATTAGGAATCATTAGATTAGAAATAGAATAAGGTTTCCTATTTTCTTTTTAAAAAAATAGTTTGTACATAAATGCTTATAACAACATAATTACCAAAACTTGGAAGCAACCAAGATATCCTTTAGTAGGTGAACAGATAAACTGTAGTACTTTTAGACAATGGAATATTATTCAACACTTAAAAGAAATTATCAAGACATGAAAAGCCATAAAAGAAACTAAAATGCATATTATTAGGTGAAAGAAGCCAATGTGAAAGATTACATACTGTGTGAGTCTAAGTGTATGAGATTCAAGGCAATCTAGTCAAAGAAAAGGCGAAATTATGGACACATTATAAGAATTGGTAGTTTGCAGGGGTTGGGGCAGGGGGATGATTAGATGGAACCCAGAGGATTTTTAGAGCAGTGGAAATATCCTGTATAACACTATAATGATGGATACATATCATAATACATTTATTTAAAGCCATAAAGTGTATGATGTCAATAATGACCTCCCAGTGTAAGCCATGCATTTTGAGTGATGGTGATATGCTGATGTAGTTCATCAATTGTAACAAATTTACCACTGTGGTAGGGGAGGCTATTGATGTGTTGGGACAGGGGATAGATGGGAAATCTTGGTACCTGGTTCCAATTGCTGTGAACATAAAACTGTTCTAAAAAAAAAAAAAAAATAGCAGACCTGGACTGCTGCCATCCAAACATGGATACGTCACACAAACATACATACTATACAATTGCATTTATATAAAGTTAAAAAAAATAGGCAAATTAAGTTATGGTTTTAGAATAAATATTTATTATATTCCATGTATGAGGTGTTGTGACTATAAAACAGAATAAATGGTGTTAAAAAATTAGTATAGTGTTTTGGGTAGAAAAGGGGTTGGTAAGTGTAGGGGGTTCTAGAGAAGTTTCTAAGCTGTTGACATTGTAATAATTCTTGATCTGGATTATGGCTCCTGGATGCCTTTACTTTGGGTTAATTTATAGAGTTTATTAACTGTGTATTTTTCTTCATGAAGATTAAGAAGCAAACATTTTTTAAGCATTTACTGTGTGTATGTAAGATTGTACTGGGCACTGCATTCTTTTATCTTATCACCCTTTTGTTAATACCATCCCTATTGGAAAAAATGAAATTGTTTGCTTGGTAGGTCACCATTGCACATCAGATTGCAGAGTCAGCAGAGTAGAGATGGGAAAAAGAGAAAAATTTAACTGCTTATAATATTATTTTATACTTATGAATAAAATAACACTGTGATGATAATTTATTTAATCTACTCATCAGGGAAATCCTGATATTTACTGGACATACCCTATTGGCTACTAATTTAACATACATAAGCAAAATATAACAAAACTGCAATTCTTTTAAATATATTCTGACTTTCATTCACATCTTCACTTTTATCTCCATAGCTCAGTCTGAATTTGCATGTTTTCAAAAATAATTATTGCATAAACTCAGCAGTATTAAATAAATGCAATAACATTTCCAAGGTTAATCTCAAGTCATATTTTAAGATCATCAAAATTACAATGACCTTAGCCATTTTATAGCATCATCAGTTGTTCACAAAAGAAAATTCTCCTGACTTGTTACTTAGCATTTTAAGTTATGTGATTAAGCAAGATTTGACAAGAAAGGGACAGGTCAAATTTTCTCATGGTATCTTGAAAATATAGAACTGCTGCATATGATCTATAAACTGCAACACTGACTCAGACACATAGCTGGCAGAACGTATGCCATCTGTCTCAGACTACAGAGAAAGATTCTCAGCATGTGACTTAGAGGTTATATTACACTGATGACAAAACCATCAACATTTACTTCTTGAAGTCAATTTCACTGTATAATATGATTAACCATACATACCCCCACCCCCACTATTCATAACTATTTGCTCTTTCATTCCTTTAACAGCACTGTTTTATTGGTGTTTTAAATCTTCTTATTGTATCCCTTCTTATTCTGTTTACTGGCTACACTTTAAATATCGTGTGTGTGTGTGTGTGTGTGTGTGTGTGTGTGTGTGTGTTCTTAACATAACAGATGTTTTCTTTGAATCAGATTGGCTATATTAGAATGGGCTTCCTTTTTCTTAGATACTCTGCTATTCTCAGTTTATTTTGGCATTATGATATATTTTTCAGCATTACCAAACAGAAAAGATTGATATAAGAAAATTTCTCTTTCTTGAAATTTAGCCTTCTTTTATTTCTTCTTTTACCATGATCATACTGTTCTTAATGTATGTATTCAACTTGTATCAATTGTGTTTCAAACAGTTGCAGTGCCAGGCACTGCAGATAAAAATATAAGGAAGAAGACATGGTCATGAAATAGAAAAAGATCATCACAAATATACACACAATAGGTTTAACAAAGTACTACAGGTAATGAAATACATATATTAATGAGCTGTAGTGGTGACAAAAGGAAGATGAACATAATTCTACCTGCTGGATAGAGATTTCAAATAAAGGTTAAAACTTGAAAGCTAGATAGGTATTCACCAGCTGAAAGGTGGGATGTGATAACATAAGCACACAGAGCAGCTCAAACAAAATCAAAGTATGTAGTCTTGCTGTGTATGGCAATTCCCAGCATCAGGATCAGAGACTATGACACTCTGCATTGAAAGAAAGGGTATATGGAGCAGGTAGGACATATCACTAGATGAACACAACATTGAAGAAATAGAAAGGACACTAATTGTAAAAAATTGGGTACATCTGGCACACCTGGGTGGCTTAGTTGGTTAAGCTCCAATCTTGATTTTGGCTCAGGCCATGATCTCAGGGTCATAAGATTGAGCCCAACATCAGGTTCCAAACTCTACAGGGAAACAACCTGAGATTCTTTCTCTCTCTCTCTCTCTCATGCCCTCCCCCTCTCTCTAAAATAATAAATAAGTATTTATAAATGATTGGGTATGTTACACTAAGGTGTTTCTCCTTGTGCTATAAAGAATCTCAAGGCATTGAAGCATCTTAAGCAGGGAACTAGTACACCAGCTACCGCTTGCAGTAATGCACAGGGAAGCCTGGATTAGAGTAAAGCTCTAATGAACTCATCCAGATGAAAGGTCTGAATTTAAACAAATCTGCATAAATTAGGAGAGAAAGATAGAAAGTAGAGATGTCAAGGACATAGAAAATGCAGAATTTGGTGACCAAAGGAAATAAAGTAACAAGAGTAGGATTTTTTAAAAAGATTTATTTATTTATTTTTGAGAGAGAGAGAGAGAGAGAGAGAGAGAGAGAGAGAGAGAGAGAGAGAATGCACAAGTGGTGGGGTGGTAGAGAGAGAAAAGCAAACTCCCTGCTGAGAGTGGAGCCTGAAGCAGGCCAATCTCACCATCCTGAGATCATGACCTGAACTGCAATCAAGAGTCAGATGAATATCCGACTGAGCCACTCAGATTCCCCAGGAGTAGGATTCTTGGGAGGAGCCTCATGTACTCAAGTGTTTTGTTTGACTGGTTTTTGTGTGTTTATTTTCCTTGAGTGACTAAATGGTATTTACAATCTTGGAATTAGGAAATGAGGAAGGAGGGTCAGGTTAGAAAGAAAGATGATGACTTTTTCAACATGGTAAAGGAAAGACACAATTTGTATGCCCAGGTGAATTGCTCTAGTAAGCAATATAAAAATAATTCTCCTTGGTATAGCAAAATCAAAGCTAATTTATCAAAGAATGAAGTAGTTGATGGTGTCAAATGTTGTAGGAAAGTCAAATGGCATACACAGATTTAGCAGTTAGTATCTTTGCTGGAGTCACTTTGGTAGGGCCAGAAGCCTGATGAATTGGTAAGAATGAATAAAAGATGATACCATTAAGCAAGTACAGGATATCTACATTTGAGATCTACCTCTAAAGAGAAGGAACATAAAAGGACATTGAGAAACTGAGAGCTGATTGAGAGTTTTCTTTTCCCTTTTAAATTTGTTTTATTTTAATAGCAAATACTTGAACATATTTTAGTCTAGAAGAAAGAAATCAGAGTGGTGGAAATATTGAAAATAAAGTAACAATGATAAAAATTGATCCATGACACTGAAAATTTTGAAGGGAGTCAGATCAAATACAGGTTGTTTATCTAAGATTACAAATACCTAAAAGAAATACAAGGAATTTGCACTAGCTAGCCTTAAAGTTCTTGGATTATATATTAAGATTTTATTAGATTATTTTATGTCATTTTTATTTTATATAACATTTTGCTTATGAAAGGCAGTCAATACATTTTTAAAATCTGATATTTATTTCATAATAAAAATAATGCAATATAATGTATATTCAAGATCTTTCCATAGTTAGCAATTGAGAAAAGTACTTCAGGTATATTCTTCAGAACATCTTTTTGATTTATGTGTGACACTTAATCTCTGCATAGTCACTTGCTCAAGACAAGAAGTAAATTGTATTGGAATAATGCTAAATATACATTTTTTTTTCCTTTTTACCACTACTTTGTCTATTCTGGAGTGGCAAATCAGTAAATAATTTTTGGATATATATAAATAAAATCGAAGAGAAAATCAAATGTCATAAATGAAAACAGAATCATTACAAAACCTTCCATAGATTTAGCATGTAAAAAAGATATGGAATTTAAAAGAATACCTTGGGTATCAAGTACCTCAAAGAGACAGCAATTTCCTGTCATATTTCTCCTGCCCTTAGTCCCACTCTGTGCTTGAGTCAGCCAGGCACAAGTTATCCACCAGAGGTAAGAGTCAGTCTACAGGATCCAAAGTATTTTTAGGGACTCACCAAATATTTAACACCTTTTAAAATCAGAAGAAAATGAAGCAGATAATACATTATATGTTAGTAAAAAAATCAGAAGAAAATACTGAACTTTTAGGTCAAAGAAAATATTTTAATATGTAACATTACTTTGTCTTTATACCAGTGCAGTTGTAAGATATAATTCTAACACTTTTTTATGAAGGAAAGGCTCATGAAGGCAAAAGTGGTTTTGGCTCATGAAAGTCAAATTGTGGTCCTGGAATCTGAGGAGAATAGTGTTTTAGTTTGGATTCCCCCTAAAAGAAGTTATGTTGTGGCCTTCTGAAAATCATATAGAAGTTTCAGCTTAATAACAGGTGAAAAATTCTTCACATTCTAGGAGACATCTCTGGTTTGCTGTGTCATTTCCCCTTGGTCCACCTATGGTTTGAGCTGTAGCTCTGTGGACAGTTTCATGCCATATCATAGTCACACTGACAACTGTTTCACCTGCAGCACATGCCATCCTTCACGACTTTCATTGTTCTGATTCAACGGTCTCACGCCAATGATATCTGGTCAGCCCAAGAATAATCATAGCCAAGAAGGTGCAGAAACATAATCAAAGGTACTGAATAAATGTATTTTCTGCTCTCATTGGTTGTAGCATTTCATAAATGTAAACAGGTTAAGTTGGTAACAGTATCATTCAAATCTATATACTTCCTGATTACTTGCTCTGTCAATTGTTCAGAAAGGAATGTTGAAATTTTCAACTATCATTTTGGATTTGTCTTTCTCTAAGTTTTTTGTTTTTTGGTTTTATTTTAAAGATTTTATGTACTTATTTGACAAAGAAAGAGAGTGAGAGCGAGAGCGAGAGCGAGAGAGAGAGAGAGAGCGAGAGCGCAGAAGCAGGGGAAGCAGCAGGCAGAGAGGGAGAAGCAGGCTTTCCACTAAGCGGGGAGCCTGACATGGGACTCAATCCCAGGACTCTGGGATAAAGACCTGAGCCAAAGGCAGACACTTAACTGACTGAGCCATGCAGGTACCATCTGTGTTTAAATTCTACCAAATTTTGAACATGTATTTTATTTTAAGTTTTCTTTGGCTAATAATATATCTACTCATTTTCTTTTGAAGAGTGTTTGTATTACATATCATGTCTATCCTTTTAATTTTTGATGCTTTATATTTAAAATGGTTTCCTATAGTGGCTCAGTTGGTTAAGCGACTGCCTTCGGCTCAGGTCATGATCCCGGAGACCCGGGATCAAGTCCCGCATCGGGCTCCCTGCTCGGCGGCGGGAAGCCTGCTTCTCCCTTTCTCACTCCCCCTGCTTGTGTTCCCTCTCTAGCTGTGTTTCTCTCTGTAAAATAAATTAAAATCTTAAAAAAGATAAATAAGTAAAATGGTTTCCTATAGAAAAAGCACAGTTGGGTTATTTTCCTTAATCCCATTTTAGATTCTTAGATTATTAACTAAACTTTATATATCTTTTGTATATAACATAATATAATCAATATGATTGAATTTTTGTTCTCGCTTTTTGTCTTCTATTTGATTCATCTGCTGTAGTGTATTATTCTCTTTTACTGTCTTCTTTTGGATTAGCTGGTTATTATTTTTTATAATTCAAATCTTAGGTAGGTAACATACAGTGCAATAATGGTTTCTAGAGTAAAAGTCAGTGATTCGTCACTTAAATACAACACCCGGTGCTCATCATAACAAGTGCTCTCCTAAATATCCATCACCCATCTAGCTTATACCCCACCCACCTCCCTCCATCAACCCTCAGTTTGTTCTCTATCATTGAGAGTCTCTTATGGCTTATTTCCCTCTCTTTTTTTTCCCCCCATTCCCATATGTTCATCTGTTTTCTTTCTTAAATTCCACATGTGAGTGAGGTCATGTGGTATTTGTCTTTCTCTGACGACTTATTTCACTTAGCATAATGCACTCTTGAATTAGCTGGTTATTTTGTTAAAGATTTAATTTTATCACTTCTATTGATTTACTATTAGACTTCTCTCCTGTTTTTCTTAGTTGTCTAATGCAATTGTTTTTAGCTTAGGGTAATTTTTACCCCAGGGAACATTTGGCAATGCCCGAAGACAATTTTAGTTTCACAGCTGAAGGAGGTGCTACTGGAATCCAGTGAGTGGGTAGAGAAGTTATTAAACCTCCTACAATGTGTAGGTCTGCACCCAACAATAAAGAATTATACAGCTTAGAATATTAATAGTTCTGAGTTTGAAATTACTCCTATAATGTATGCAAGATATATTTGTAGTCAATCACAATCTACTTTAATATAATATTAAACTACTTTACATATAGTTAAGGTACCCTATAAGATCGTGCTGCTATTTTTCCTTCACCCTTTGTGGTACTCTCATCAAATATTCTAATTGTTTGGTTGTTATAAATGTCCTATTAATAATTTTAACTTTCTTAAAGCTATTATATCTCTACTTCTAAGGTACATATTACTTAAGATATATAGTTACAAACAAAAGACAAATTTTTAATAGCCTTCAAAGCCATGTCTAAAAAATTAAAGTCTGGCTAGTCCATTGATTTGTAGTACTTTCACACCAATCATCAATCAGCAAACCATCATATTGGTGATCTGCCAATCACTAGTATGTCCCTTAAATGGATGTGATGTCTTGCAATCCATGTACTTCATCTTTTAAATATGATCAGACTCTTCCTATAATTCTCTCTTCAAATATGAAATTGCTAGCTTCTGCATCTTTTAAACTGTGGCATTTTCCTTGTAACACACCATATTCCGCTAAGTTCAATATTAAGGCACTTTAGAATTTTACCTAATGTTTCTGGTTTTAAAAATTTTTATCTTTTTCAAAGCTAAAATTATATATCTTTATTATTCAGTATGTACATTTTTATTGTTCCAGGGCTTTTTATGTAATACTTTAGCTAATTTTAGTTTGCTATTAAATATATTTCTTTTATTGGGTTCATATTTTAAAGTATGAGAAAATTTAACATTTAAAAAAAGGAAAAGGGGAAAATCAATTCGAATCAGTGGAAAATTAAAGTCTTAGAATTTAAAATTTTAAAGTATGTTTCCTTTTATAAAAAAGTAATCATTCAAAATAGTAAGAGGACACAGGCTTTCAAAGCCTATCCATTGCAAAAAATAAAAAAGAAAGGATCATTTAATTTCCTTTTAACACAGAAACTGTACCTTCTAGACACCTTATGTGTGTCATGGTCTCTTTGCATTATAATCTCAGCTAAGTGATCTTTCTAAGAATCTATTGAAAACAGCTTTGGTCATTAATGTCACAACCTCCTTCCTGTATGATTGAGCTAGTGAGTTCTTAAAAAATCAAGGCCCAGAATGGATATCCTTTGTGTATTCTATCATCCTTTTATTTAAAAGAAAATACTTTCCATGGTTCCAATTCCTTTTACCTTTACTTAGTTTTAGTTCTTCTTCTAGTTTCTGATCTAAAAAAAAGAATGTAAAGATTTCCAAAAGGTGCAGAATAACTATTAGTTCAGACCAAAACACATTTGTCCCTCATTTAAGTATGAACAAAGTAGTTTGAATTTTCAAATTCCAACTTAGTGTTCCTCCTATCCATTATATTTATTCACTTAAATATCTAAAATAATTTTAGTATTAAAATGGACTTTTACTTGTTTTAGCTCTCCATTTATAGTTATTTGAATAAATATTTCCATTCTTCTCTTATTTCTTGCATAATTTCTCCAAATACCATTGTTTTTCCTTCAAAAATATTTGATCTTATATGCCCATATTACTCAATTTTAATGTCATTTCAATGACCAGTTCACTTTCATCAATAAACTTAAGGACAGTGATAATGAAGCATTAGGGTTGTTTTCTCACTTGCTATGTTACTTAAATTATGTCACCAAAAATAATGAGATAAGTACTAAAAATGACAATGCAATTTTATAAATTTATGTACAAAACAAAATATTTCATTATAGAGGAACTAAATAAGATCTTCACATGGAAGTTATATCTGTCATCACAGTGTAATCTATGCCCAGAAATGACAGTACTTGTCCAGAAAGTGCCTGTTTCCAAAGACAATTGAAGACTGAACATGGTTTTGTAAGAATTAGGTTGATTTTATGAGAAAGCAAAAATTCAAATTGTCTTAAAGAATAAAGAGAATTAATTAGTTTGGATAACTAAAATCTACATAAGTTTGTTATATACAGAATACTTTGCCCAGAGTTTCACTAGATTAGGAAATGAGGATTCCCTAGAAAGTTTAATTTTCCCCAATGTCTGACCCTTTCTGACTCCAAACTGTCCAATTCTTCTAAGCAAGGCCCAAAATATCTCCCTAACCCCTTGGCACTGTCTTAATGTATCTTTTTCCTCAAAGGGTAAAAATACATTTTGTTTTATGGCCTTTGAATGATAAGATCCCAAGAATCCCATTCTCCTAGCTAATGATACTTTCCCTCCTGCTACTGTCAAATTATAATCTGAAAACCTTAAAAACATCATTCTCATATAAACAGATATAAAACAATGTGTTGAAGATTTATTTAACTAATTAATAAAGAACAAGTGGGAAGATAAAACTAATTCAAAGAAATTAAGAGGCCAAGTATTTATAATAAATAAAAGACAAAATATGGAGAACAAAGATAGCTGCAGAAAATCTAGATTTGGTGAGTGGATAGATGATAGATAGATAGATGATAGATAGATGATAGATAGATGATAGACAGATGATAGATGATAGATAGATAGATGATAGATAGATAGATAGATGATAGATAGATAGATGATAGATAGATGATAGATGATAGACAGATGATAGATGATAGATAGATAGATGATAGATAGATAGATAGATAGATAGATAGATAGATGATAGATAGATGATAGATAGATAGATGATAGATAGATGATAGATGATAGAGGATAGATAGATGATAGATAGATAGATAGATCATAGATAGATGATAGATGATGATAGATGATGATAGATAGATAGATGATAGATGATAGATAGATGATAGATAGATAGATAGATAGATAGATAGATAGATAGATAGATGGATGATAGGTAGATATAGATAGATATATGATAGATAGATAGATTAGATAGATGATAGATAGATAGATAGATAGATAGATAGATAGATAGATAGATAGATAGATAGTTATTGACTATAGGTATAATCCAAGAGGTCACCAGGAAAATATACAAAGAGATCTTACAAGATGGGATAGAGGTTTTAACAGAACATTTACTTATCTATAATGTTTCCTCTAATTGATCCAGTTCTCTACCATCAAGTGTTATGTTGGAAGACACAAAGTAAAGAGAAAACCAGGGGAATCTACTTTCTAAAATCTTCACTAAATAATTTTTCTTTTAAGTTATGCTTGGATATCCATAAGAAGGGTAGGCCATTTGACCAATTAAATGTCCCAAAATATGTTTTCTATGAATCTCAAGCTTATTTTAATGTATATATTGAACCTTAGGGACCACAACTTTGGGAAAATGTATTTGAATATTAAACAAAG
This sequence comes from Spilogale gracilis, assembly GCA_004023965.1. Classification (NCBI taxonomy): domain Eukaryota; kingdom Metazoa; phylum Chordata; class Mammalia; order Carnivora; family Mephitidae; genus Spilogale; species Spilogale gracilis. The sequence goes on from PITA01000184.1 coordinate 228,134, forward strand.
TATCTGTTTTACTTTTTTATTTAGGTTATTTTAAATACTGTAGTGTATAGATCTGAGGTAAACAGTTTTTTAGTTTGGCAAATGCCTATACTTATATAACCAACATTCCAGTCAATACATAGGTCATTTCTATCAATGCAGAAACTTTATTCCACTCTCCAATCAAATTCTACCCATGGAATCTGATTTCTATCACCATAAGTTAATTTGGCCTATTTGGAATTTTATATAAAATGAATCATTTTTTTACTCAACATGTTCAAAATTTTATCTATTTTCTTGGGGCACCTGGGTGGCCCAGTCAGTTAAGCGTCCGCATGTGGCTGCCTTCAGCTCAGGGCTTCAGGTCCTGATCCCACGGATCAAGCTCTGTATTCTCCCACTCCCACTCCCTCTGCCCCTGCTTCTGTACTCTCCCTCTCTCTCTCACTCTCTCTCTCAAATAAATAAATAAAATCTTTTTAAAAATTAAAATTAATTAATGATTAATTTAAATTAAATTTATCCATTTTCTCAAATATCCCCAGAACTAGCCAAGGGAATGGTCTAATAATTATGCAGTATAATGTAAATTATCATTACATATTTAATGCATATACCACAATTCATCTACTGTTTTTTTGATAGATACTGGGTTACTTCCAGTACTGAGCTATTATAAGTAAAGCTGATATACACAGTCATGTATAATTCACTATGTTGTGTATTTTCATTTTTCTTGAGAAAATATCAAGGAGTGAAATAATTAGATAATAGGGTAGTTGTATGATTCATCTTATAAGAAACTGCCAAACCATTTTCCAAAATGGTTTGACAATTTTATATTCCTACCAGCAACATGAGAATTACATTTATTCTACATCCTTGCCAACATTTTGTATTGTCAATATTTTCAATTTTACTCAACAAATGAGTGTTTAACAATACTTCATTGTACTTTTTATCTATATTTCCCCACAAAAAACTTTCTCATGTGACATTAAAAAAAAATCCTTTTAGAAAGGTCTATTGTCTTTTTTTTTTTTATTTATTTGACAGAAACAGAGCTAGAGAGGGAACACAAGCAGAGGGACTGAGAGAGGGAGAAGCAGGCTTCCCGCCAAGCAGGAATCCTGATGTGGGACTCGATCCCGGGTCTCCAGGATCATGACCTGAGCCTAAAGCAGTTGCTTAACCAACTGAGCCACCCAGGCGCCCCCTATTGTCTTTTTATAAGATTTTTTGTGTGTGTGAAATTTCTTTATCTCCTCAACTACCTGCTTGTATCAAGAAGAGAGCTATTAACAGAGATTCCTCTTTACCTAAGAAACTTGTCTATATCTTAGGGCAACCTTTGTTAAACAAGCACCTGCTTTCACTTTCTTGCTAATGGTCCTTCCCCCTTTGTATTCTCAGATTCTACCCTCTTCTTAGCTCATATAAGCATCATGATGCCTCCTTTGGAATTTCCATGTCTGTAGATTCCCCAGATGGGCATGCTATTAAATTTGATTTTCTCCTGTTAATCTGTTTCACGCCTATTTGATTTTTAGTTCAGCTAGGACCTTGAAGGGCAGAGGAAATTCCTCTTCTCCAACACTGGATATGTGCTCATGGTCAGATACATGTTTACAAGTATTTTCTCTCAGTCTATGATTTATGTATTCATTTCATTAATAACATTCTTTGCTCAAGTCTTAAGGCCATAGGTTATCCTTATGAGAAATTAGAAATAGTTAAGAATTTTCTATAGTATGAATATATCTGCATATTTAAAGGTTGGTGATATAGAAAAATTAGTCATTGTGGTGTCTAAAAATTTTAAAAATGAGGGAAGTTTTGGGAAGGAGTATTTAAAGTCTTTGGGGAAGGTTTGCAGATGGATGTAAGAAAGGAAGACCAGAAATGACAGATACCATAGCTTGAGCCTCAAGGTGAGGAGGGGAAGATAATAATGCATGAGAAGAAGAGAGGGAAAAAATACACATGAGAGAGGAACAGAACCTTAAAACCAGCAAAGATAGCTCTCCCTAATTCTCTGCTCCTTTTTCTAGTCCTTGCACTTTGAGGAGTGGATAAAGACCTATCTCAAAATAATTGGAGATAGCAAGTCATTAAAGGCCTAAAGCAGTCAGACCTAGCCACAGTTTAACTCAGTATCCGGCAAGTAGAGACAAAAAGAGGGGGCTTTATACCCCAGGTAGATGATGAAGCTGAAAACCCAAAGTTAGATTAAAAATACTAATTCCACATATATTTTTTAGCACCCATAAATGCTTTTGATGGAACTGAGCATGGTGGAATGACACAAAAGAATGTAAGAACTAGGCAATTTTTACAGAAAATAACCTCACTGTGGAGAAAAGCCTTAAACATATAACCTAATTATAGGGGACACACCCTATAGTGACAAAACCTTCCTCATGGCAATCACTTCCCTATCCGCGGTACCCCCGAGTGGCAGCCCAGGATTGGTCTATCTGACTTCTGCATACGTGATCCACTCGTGGCCGCTGCATATTTCTATGAGACTTCCGTCCTCATGTGCACTGCATGGACTGGTGACCTTTACAGTGATTGGGCCTTATCCTCTCCCCCTCCCTTTTCCCTCCTCCTCGCTCGCCCAATATATTCTGTGGCACCGCCTTAATAAACGAGATCCTGCTTCGACAGACCTCCTGGCTCAGGTGTGTTTTTGGCCGCCAACACTCATCATCCTGCTCGACCCCACCTTTTTCCCCTGGCTGGACCAGGGGAGAAACCCCAAACCTCGTAGCCCAGGAAAGAGCTACACCTAATAAAATAGCATAGTGAGACAAACTGTGGTCAAAGGCCAAAACCACTCTTCAGAACTCTTGAGTTCCTGGACACAATTCCCACACATGTGGGGTGAGAGGGGTTTTCCATAGAACACCAAGAAATTCTCAAGGAAATAGCAAGGTGTCTGAGAATTCAACTAACTTCCAACACTGTCTACAGAAAGATTGGATCAGATTCTACAAGAAAAATGCTCAGTATCATTAGATTATCCCCTCCTTCACTTTCGATACAACCATTACCTGTACTTCTGAATGATTTATAAATCAGAGATTCTCACAGCCTTCTCTCTGGACTCAATTAATTTACTAGGGCAGCTCTCAGAAGTCAGAGAAATGTTTTACTTACTAGATTACCATTTTATAATAAAGGAATACAATTTACAGCCAGATGGAAGAGATGCATTGGACAAGGAATGTGGGAAGGAGTATGGAGCTTCTGTGCTCTATCAGAGGGAACTATTCTACCACCACTCCATGTGTTCACCAACCCAGAAGCTCTCTGAACTCTGTCCTTTTTTTTTTAAGGTTTCATTACATAGACATGATAGATTAAATCACTAGCCATTGGCAATTGATTCAACCTATAGCCCATAGCCCCCCCACACACCCAAAAGGTGGGGGGGGGCAATTACTGAAGGTTCCAACCCTCTAATCATTCGCTAGTTCCCCTAAGTTACCTAAGTACTTTCCAAAGTCACTTCATTAACATAACAAGTTACCTTTTTCATTGTGATCACAGGCTGTGCTAGGATCAAGGCTGAAGATCATATATATTTCTTATTATAAATAACATAGAAGACAGTAGGAGAAGGAAAATAAATGGGAAGTAGGGTAATTCAAGGAGAAAATGAAACGAGAGACTTTGGACACAGAAACAAACTGAGGGACTTGGAGGGGGTAGGGGGATGGAGGAGCCTGGTGGTGGGTACTGAGGGCACCTATTGCATGGAGCACTGGGTGTGGGGCATGAGCAATGAATCTTGGAACACTGAAAAAGTAAAATAGATTTAAAGTCCAAAAAATAAATAAATAAATAATTAATTAATTAAAAATATTTTAAAAAATAATAGTATCATAGCTCAGTAATGGATTTCAAAGAAGGGAATCAACTGGCTTGAACAAGGAACTTTACACTTCTGGGAAGACTGGCAATTAGTTACGTTTATGGTTGGGCAGATGTCAGATGGGAAGAAGTAGGACGACAAGAGGTAAGTCTTGGGGGCAAAGCATTCTCCTGGGATCTGCCCCATCAGTAAAAGTGCTATTTCGTCCATCACTTTTCTGAGGTAATTGAGTTAAACATATACATGAGGTAATGTTTTGCCTATAGGAATATTCTCAAGCAATTTCTTCTTATTCAAAACTAATCCTCTTTCTATATTTCAATTAAGAATGTTCTTTCATAACATAAAAGTTTGTCTTGAAACCTTGACTCTCTTCATGCCAGCTGTACACTTTTATTGCTTTCCATTGAGAGATATGTAAATTAAGTCATGTGCTGTAAAGCACTGTACCATTCAATGAAATAGAACGTCTTTATATTATATAAGATACTTCATTTTCTAAGTGACTTTGACCTTTCTGCTTTAGGTCCATTGAAATGCCTTCTGAAAAGGATAAAAGGAAGTTGTTTGTCTTTCACTACATTTAGGTTAAAGTCTGAATTTTATACATACTACTTAAACCTCTGCTATTTATCTTTGTTTTTAAACAGCAATTTTTGAAGCACCAACTATATGACAGATACTTTTAAAATAAAATATTTTTATTATAATATCTCATTTAACCCTCACAACATCTTTACAAGTTGAAGTTTAGAAAAGTTGAATACTTTCTGTAAAGGTAATAGCTCCAAATTAAAACTCAGAGAATTGAAATAATATCTCCAAGTGCCAAGTCTGACTAAATAGTAAACAACAATTAAATGCAATGTGTTATCTTGGATTGCATCCCAGACCAGGAAAATAATATTCCTATAGAAGACATTATTAGAATGATTTGATGTGATGGAAGTTCAATTTATATGTCATGTTAACATTTCCTAAGTTTACACTGTGGTTATATTAGAGAATATCTTTATTCTTGGAAAATGCATTCAAAAGCACTTATGGGAAAGGACTTGATGTCAACAACTTAACATGCAAATGGTTCTGAAAATAATAATTATATATATACACACCTATATATGTATACACACATTCTCTCAAAACATTAGTGACTGACAAATTAATGAGTTTTCATGAAGAGTACAGAGGAATCATTTGTATTATTCCTATAAATCTTCTGTAATACTGAAATGCTTCAAATTAAAACATAAAAAAATTCTAAAAGTACTGAAAGTTGTCAGTACAAAGTATTGCCATACATTTATTTTTAGCATTTGAAAATGCTATGTTCATTCCTGATTGTTGCATAATGTATGAGCAAGATTTGCAATTTTACCATTCTATTCCCAGTAATGGAAACACTGCATTGGAAATAATATTTCCAGTTAAATAAAGTATATTTTTTTACTGTATTAAATATTTTCTGACATAATATTGAAATGTTCTGCAATCTAGTGTAAGCCCTGACATTGTTTTGTTTCTGTTTTGTTTTTGTTTTTATTTTTGTAATGCAAGTACCTTACCTAAGCACTGATTGCCAAGGTATCCACTTCAAAGTGGGCTACCTGTAACACTTTGTTAGCCATGTGTCTAAAGAGCCAGGTCTCCTCCAGACCTGCTTCCTTTGTTTTTTAAATCTTGGTTGATTTCAGTGATTGACCATTTAGACCACTTCTTTTTATCCTCTCAAAGTTTTAAATACCCACTCTAATATTTTAAATACACCAATAAAGACTAAGCTCATTTAACTCCAAGCCCCCACCCTCGACCTCAATAAAAGCAGAACCCCCCAGGCTCCAGTACTTTCTCTCTCCCTACCACCGTCACCCCGCTCCCTGCAAACTCCTTGTGTGGTCTTAAGGTGTGGTACATTATTTTCAGGTCTCTTGAGTAATACATCTTTATTTTTTCAAATTCCCTGATAGCTATTGAAGAAGGGCATCTTGCAATCATAGCAAGAACAATGAAGATGGTTCAACCACGACCTGATCACATTATTGATTACTGACGAAAGATCCAGTAAATATTTATTTTCTAGTTCCTTTTCTCCCCTTAAAGTTACATGTTCTCACCTAAAAAGGAAATATGTAAAATCAGTGATGTTATAAAATATAATTCACACAAGATCATATAATATAAAATAATATATTTTGAAAATAATATAAAAGTTACTGTAGGTCTACTAGGGAAAGATTTTTCCCTGAGAAGTATAACCACCACAGAGAAGCCTTTCTAGAGAATGATGGTTTTCCTTTCTAAGGGATGGCTTTTATTTCTTCTTCCAAATGTCAGCTGAACAATGATAATATTTCTTTTTCTTCATTAATGCCAACAGTAATTGAACATATATGAATGTTCATAAATACTTAAAATATTGAGTTTTACCATAACTGTTTATGTGTCAATTAGAAAATAACTATTTTAATTTTGTTAATTCAGAGTCTGTGTTGATTACTGCATATTTTAACATTAAATAAATCATATGAAGTTTTATACATAAATAAGATATTACTTAAGCATTATTATTTAGTAGTTATTGTTGTGATCATTCATAGATTTATGGGGACTGGTATTGTTTGTATGTGAAAAAGTTATCTGATACCTAGGCTAGTGTATTTCATCTATTTTAAAAATAAGAAAAAATATGTTTATACCTAATATTCCTTAAACCCAAAAGTACAGTCAACTAACTAGCTTACACTGACTTTATCACTCTACTAAGACAATACCTCCCAGGAAAAAAGGTTCCATCTTTTCAACCCCTTACCTTCATTCTTACTTTGTGGACAAGGACCAACTCTGTGTGGTGAGAAGACTTATATGTGATATACAGCCTTATACCCTTCTAGATCTGTCACTTTAGTCAAGATATTCAACCTCTCACAACTTCTGTTTCCTGATAAACAAAATAAGAGTATTGTCCATACCACACAGGGGTATTTACAACATTGTCTGGTGTAAAGAGAATTAAATGAGATGACATATAAGAACACCTACCACAATGGCATATTGATAAATACTCAACGAATGGCTATGAATATTTTTATTATCATTTTTCTTTCTCTCAGGTGTCATGTGCAATTGTGCATATGGTCTGACATTAGGGACATTCAGGTCAAGCGGTTTCTTTGTCTATAATCCTCTCCTTCCTTATGTTTCCTTCAACTCTTCCCAGTTGCCTAGGGAAATTATCTGTATATGTACCCCTCCCTTATTGCCACTTTGGCTTTAATTTTTTAAACCTTTTTTTTTTTTTTAAGATTTTATTTATTTATTTGACAGAAACACAACGAGAGAGGGAACACAGCAAGGGGAGTGAGAGAGGGAGAAGCAGGCTTCCTGCTGAGCCAGAAGCCCGATGCGGGGCTCAATCTCCAGGATCATGACCTGAGCCGAAGGCAGTCGCTTAACCAACTGAGCCACCCAGGCGCCCCTAATTTTTTAAACTTTTAAAAAATATTTTATTTATTTATTTGAGAGAGAGAAAGACAGCGCACAAGCAGGGGAGGGGCAGAGGCAGAGGGAAAAGCAGGTTCTCTACTGCGAAGGGAGTCATATTTGGGGGCTCGATTCCAGGACTCACGACCTGAGCCGAAGGCAGATGCTTAACAGACTGAGCCACCCATGCACCTGCAACTTTAACTTTTAAAAAATAACATGAATTACCACTACTAAATACTGTGCTGTCTATATACCAGTTTATTGGAAAATAAATTAGTAACTTTTTAAATAATATGGTAGTGATATTTTACTAATCCAAGGCAGTATACTTTTCGAGCCAGAGACTAGCATAGTTAATATGTAAAAAAAAAACAGAATTTCTAATTCAAAATGACCTTAATGGTAAAGGAAATTTTTGGTCCAAGAACAAAAAACAGTTTAAAATAAAATTCATACTTAGGAAAACAGTGAACCCAGATTAACAATTTCATTAAAATTTCAGTGTTTCCCTTACCTTCATTCCATCTTCTCTGTCATAGGGCTCATTTTAAAGCTTGCTCCACTTATGGTCACAAAATAACTGAAAAAAACAACCAGTTTGCTTCTTGAACAGCTGGAGGGAGAATAAGTGTCTGTCCCTAAACTAATGCTTCTCAAATTTAATGTGCATGTGAATCACCTGGGTGGGAATTTTTTAAAATTGAAAATTCAAGTTCAAAATCCTGCCTTTCCAATAAGTTCCCAGATCAGATCCAAAGCTGCTCTTGCATGGACCACATTTTGAGTAACACGGTCATAATGGTGGTTCTCATAGTATTGCCTTTTTCCAACCAGTAGAGTAATAATTGGGTGCTACCTATGACCCCAGAAATTCTGGGGGTGAGGCACAGAAATCTGTATTTTAACAGACCTGCCAGATGATTCTCATGCATGCAAGTTTGAAAAACCACTGATCTAAATCATATACAAAAGACCTGGGTTTACTTTTTTGAAATCCAGGTGTTTGCCATGCAATGAATGGCTTCAGCCCAATATAAAGATTCACCTATTCACCCAATCACTGGGAGCAATGAAAATATAATAATCTTAATTATTCTTTGGAAATAGAACTTTTCTTGTACCTGGAGATGAGATATTTCCCATCCAAACTTCATGGTGACAACACAATGAGAAAATAGAGGAATGATTGGTGGAGAAAAAATGATAATTTCCTTTGGGCTCCATTACAAACCTAGTAGGAATAAACTGGGTAACAGAAAATTGACCTAAGAGTCAAAATGAACCAACAAGTGCTTGCTAAATGCCAACTTTCCTCTGTATAGGAAGCATTAAACTAGTTTCTGTGGGGCATAAAGGCAAGACACAATTTAAATGAGGAAGTCTGAAACAAGAAACACTCATCAGCCTCATACCCATTTAAGGGGCAAAATAAGTGATACCAAATGGGGGAAGTCACACTGTACCTTTTTAGAGGAGTTAAAAAAGGAAAATTTAGTGACCTCGAGGAAGAGCCCAAGCTGGTACTTAAGCGCCCACAAAAATTAAGATACTAAGAAGGGAAAAGACAGACATTCTAGGCTGAGTGAACTACAAGGACTTGACTATAAAGATTCGGAGGATAAAGAGCCAGCCAGTCCTGCTAAAATAGATTGTTTGGAGAACTATAATGGGTTAGACCAAATTATAGTTAAGCCAAATTATGTAAATCCATCAATGTTAGGTTTTGAAGTCTAGATCAACTCTAGGAGATAGATATTATTACCCACAGTTTAAAATTGAGTCACTGGAAGATAAATTAACTTGCCAAGGTCACATAGCTAATAAATGGCAAGTTGGAAGTACAATGTGGATAAGCTGAAGTTGGGAGAGATACGTAGGGGCTTAATATCCAGAGGTATATTAAAGAAAGCCTACTCCAGGGTAGTGGCAGTGATAATCACACAGGGATGGAGAGTAGTGGCTAACTCAAGGGAACTTGTTTTTAAGCTGGAAATACTACCAAGGGAGAACAGAAATTATTGGTGACAAATGAGAGAGAAAGAAGTTACAGGAGAGAATTGTGAATTCTAAATAGGAGTAATTACAGTAATATTAGAAATATATATGATAGAAAGAGGTCAGCATGGGAAGAAAAAAAGGTGAGTTTGTATATTTTGAAGTGATAGAGGGACATTCAGTTGAAATCTAAGAATGCAGATGGGTGCCTGGGTGGCTCAGGTGGTTAAGCAATTGCCTTTTGCTTGGGTCATGACCCTGAAGTCCCAGGATAAAGTCCTGCATCAGGCTCCCTGCTCAGTGGGGAGTCTGCTTCTCCCTTCTCATGCTCTCTCCCTTAAATAAATACATAAAACCTTAAAAAAAAAAAAAGAAATATAAGAAGGTAGAGTGTAGAAATTCTGAGTATGGGCTTTTTTGTTAGATAATATGAGATAAATTTCTGTTTTGTACCAAGTGGTCTTGGCCAATCTTGATTAGACTCAGTTTTCTCATTTATAAATGGGACTAATGATAATAGTACTAACTAGCATTGTTATGTTGAGAATTAAACAAAATAATTAACGTAAAGTACTTGGAAGTATTCTTTGCATATAATACATGCTCAACAAATACTAATTATTTTGTACTTGTTATTATTTATTTATTTATGTATTTATTTAAGATTTTATTTATTTATTTGACAGAGAGAGAGATCACAAGTAGGCAGAGAGGCAGGCAGAGAGAGAGGAGGAAGCAGGCTCCCTGCTGATCAGAGAGCCCCATGTAGGCCTTGATCCCAGGACCCTGAGATCATGAACTGAGCCTTAACCCACTGAGCCACCCAGGCACCCTATACTTGTTGTTTATTAACAAATATCTAGATGACAGTTTCATATTTAATAGTATAATTTATATTCATAAATATTAAAGCCTAAAGCTGAGATTATAGAATGAATGAAGACTCTAAGGAAGAAGTTTAAACATGAACTAAGCAAAAATTATGACAGGAGAACAAACCATAACATAAACATAGAGGAAACCTAAATGAAAATTCTCAAGCCTCTGAAGCAAACTCTATAGGAAAGGCTAACATTTGTTGTGTACTTAACTTTGTGCCAAATGTTAATATGTATTATCTCATCTATGTAACACCACATTCTATTTGTATCTCCATTTAATAAATGGGGATGTTGAAATATGGACTATTTTGTAGCATCCAAAGTCTACACAGATTACATGTGATAAAGCAAAGATCTGGCTACAGACAATCTCTCACTAGAAGTCAGGTGTTTAGATACTAGACTATACTTTATAACCCAAACTGTACTACCAGAAATAGGAAAACATACAGCTGAGTGATTCTGAGTGACTTTGTTAATACCCCATCAAAATGTAAAAGTACAGTGGTTTGAATGGGATAATTTATACAGTCTCAGATATCTTAATACTTTAAATTTAAATTCATCCCAAACTGGTTGTAAAAGGAAAGTAATTTAAAATTCATGTATGTTACTTAACAATTTTGAATTGATCCATTTTTTTTTCTTCAAGGAAGCTATGGCTTAGTAAACATTTATTATGGAGAATAAAAGTTTTAGTTGACAGAAAAGCATGAGAGACACTACAGGCACAACTGAAATATAATTCTGTTGAAGTCTGTAAGTAATAACCTACAAATGAAGAGTCTAGAGAATTTTATAATAATATTTTATGTATAATGACTTTTCTTGAGATATCTCAGTGGACTTTATTATGAATCATAATTATAATCAAGCTTCAGAACATCCCTCTGAGTGAGGTGTGTGTGTGTGTGTGTGTGTGTGTGTGTGTGTGTTTTACCATTAGAGATAGTACGAGGAATATTAATTTTTCAGGGTCATTCAAAGAGTCAGAGGCTGAAGTAGGAATAGAATAAAAGGTTTCTAACTCAAGTCAACTGATAGATATCACCATTGGTTTGCAAAGAGTTTGACAAAAAACATTAAAGTGTAAAGGTGTCAGAAGAAATCACAGTTGAAAAAAGAAGTATACCACAGGAAGGTCAAAGTAAGCAACTTTGGAAGTTTTGTAAACTTTTAAGATATCCCTACCTCTATGTCCTCCATATGCATCTCAGTTGCTCCATAATTCAAAATAATGAAAAAATTAAGAGGAAAAACAAATCCTAAATTGAACTTCTTCTGAATATATTTCTAACTGAAATATCAATGACAGTAAGAAAAGTTTTCTCTCTATAACCATCAGAGAAATAGAATATGAGGTATTTATTTTATGTAGAGTACTGGAATTAAGTCTATAAACCAACAGGTGTTTGTTTTTCCAATATGGAATGGTGCAATTATTGAAATTTGAAACAAAAATAAAATTAAATGTAAAATGTAAAATTCAAAAATTTAGTTGCAGAAAGCAAAAGATTTTTATGTAATGTTCAATATCTAAAACAACTTTAGTTTGGTTTCAAAATTTAAGTAAAATAGAAGAATTTGTGGCATCAAAGAAGATAACCTTCTACAAATGTAGGATATCTTATTTATTCTATACTTAATCTGAACTCAATCTGAACTACTTTACCCTCCTTTTAATAGATTTTTCAATGGATATGTAAATGAACTAATGAGGTGCATATCTACTGACAAGAAAAAGTTTGAATATGCTTCCATTTTTCCCTAATCCTGTGCTTTGACTTTACCCATTGTATTTTAAAAATAATAATGGTGATATGGTACAAATATAGTTCTTATACCTAAATCTTATCAAATTGAAGATCAGAAACACGATTTTCATTACATTTTTGCATCTAAAAAATAATAAAAATCCACTGTACCTAAAAATCAACATAAAATTCAGAACAAAATTTTTAATATTAATACATTTCATACCTTTAGTTAAATTTAAAAATCATCCTTTAATATATTTCACACGGTATTACCAAGACATTAGTAATATAATGAGGTTCAGAGATCATTTTTTCTCCAATTTTTTCAAAAGGTCAGATATGTATAATTTCTTAGAGTTGGGGTAGAATTAGAATGAACTCCAAGGTTATGACTTTCTCCATTATAAATAATAAGCTGTTTCTTTTTCTTTCTATATTGGTGCTTTTGAGAACAGAGATATCATCAAATCACCAGTTAGATATTTTTTTTTTCCCAAATGATATCCCAATTTTGTGCTTCTACCTCATTTTAACTGATGAAATGGGTGTCAGATAATGAAAGTTCATAAAAGCGGAGGAGATCCCTGAGAATAAATGTGATTGCTACAACAGTACAATGCTCTAAAAATGATACAAAAGAATGATTCATAAGAATCCTCTGAATAAAATCATTTTTTCCACCTAAAATTGTTTCAATTCTAGTCAATTTGCAATCAGTTCAATTTCTCTTGACACTCTTTGAAGGACAAGAAGTCAAACCATTCGGTAGTTCTCTGCAAAGCCCATCTTCAATGACACCACACAGCTTATACTTAATCATCCCATTAACAAAATGCTAGTCATCCAGCCTTCCAAACCATGCAGTAGTGCAAAAAAAAAACCCCACATTTTAATCCACCAGTAAATGGATTGAGATAACATTTACTGAGAAATTTCTATGTGACAGGGACCATACTAAATTTTACATGTCATGGAGTGTGTGTGTGTGGGGGGGGGGGTGTGTATAGTGGTTAAGAATGCTGGCAAGGAAGGGAGTCTGCCTGGTTTTAACAATTGATCCTACCACACTTATATTAAAAACGTTCCATGTCCAAAGAAAGCCTTCAATTACCTGAGAGGCTTCTTTGGATCCTCAGATATGCTTGCTGGGGTGTTTTGGGTCTTTTTTAGTTTTGGTTTGTTTGTTTGGTTGGTTGTCTTACTTTTTATAATTCCATGTTTCATAACTAGTTCTTGGAAATATTAAAAATAACAGTAAAGTTTGAACAGTGTGGCTCAAACTGAATTCCCGGAGGGTCCCCAGGATTATAATTATAGCCCTTTAGTGTACAAGTGCCATATAATGCACTCCTCTTGGGTATGAGTGAGACTGAATACTCTACCATAGATAGGATGCCAATCCTGTGATTAGGTTACACTATATGGCAAAGATTAAGGGATTCTGCAGAAGTAATTAAGGCCCTAAATGGCTTGACATTACTTTAATCAAAAGGGAGATTGTCCTGAGTGAGCCTGACTTCATCAGGTGAGCCCTTTAAAGAGACTAGAAGCAGGCAAGGGATTCCACATTACAGCAAATTCAATGCAGTAGAGATCTGCTCCTTCTGGCCTCAACGAAGCAAACAGTTATACCGTGAACTGCCAATAGAGATGGCCATGTGGCAAGTCCCTGAGGACGGCCTCTAAGAACCCAGAGTGGTTTCTAGCTAACAAAAAAGCAAGAAAACTGGGACCTTAGTCTCATAACTGCAAGAAACTGAACTTTGCCATCAACCAATAAATTGGGAAGGGCTCTTTGTTCCTCAGACAAGATTTGAGTCACAGCCAACACTTCGGATTCAGCCTGATGAGATCCTGAGCAGAGGAGGCAGAGTCCACACCCAGACTCCAGGCCCACCAAAACTGTAAGATAATAAATTTGTGTAGTTTTAAACTACTAGATTGTATGATTTGTTACTCAGTAATAGAAACTAATAGAACCAAGGATCTAATTTGCAACACAATTTTCAAATAATTTAGCTTAGTTTGGGACCTGGGCATACCTCCATTCTCATCTATTGAGTAAAATATTTGGGGAAATACTTTTGTGACTATAATGCAGATTGCTAAGGCTGCTACATTAAATTTTAGAAAAAGATTATATCTGTCCATACAAATGTATACTTAATAAGAAATAATAACGTACTTATTTTTATCCTGAAATTTAAATAATTTCAAAATATTAATGTTATGATTTTGCTTGATATTCTTGTAAGGAAAAAATGGAATAGAACCAGGTTTAAATGCATTTATAATCTGAGAATAAATAATTAACTTAAAATTTAGAAACTGGCTTTACATACAAATATTGAATAATTCTCAACACTCATTGGCATTCCCATTTTAACTCAAGGTAGTCATGCAACAGGATCCCATCCATTGATATTTGAGGGGAGGTCCAGTTTTGCTACTGAATCTCATTGCATCTGGAGTATAGGCTTCATACTTAGGGAGGTGACAACCATCCTGCAGCATGAGGGAAAGGCAAGAAATTCTACAATTATGCCAAACATCCACATTTACACTTACTTTAGGTGGAGAAAAAAATGTATTTGTTTAAACTGATAATGGTTGAGTTTTCCATTACTTGTGGTGAAAGTTTTCATAACTGCCAAATTACAATGTCATAATGCAGTATTCATTTACATAGAGTAGAGCCCAAGAGTCTCATAATCTGTTGTCACAAGTAGAAAGGAAAGAGAATGGGAAAATCCCAGCCCCAGCCCCCATTTCTTCATCTCTTTATCTATGTACACTAAGCATTTAGGGCCTCGTTTACTTTAACATACTCTCTAAGCTTAAAAAGAATGGAGGTATCATGGAGGAAAACTCAATTAATTTGATTACATAGCCTATAAGACTCTTTGAAGATTAAACAAAAAGCTTCAGCAATAGTTACTGAAAACACTTATTAGTGTGTTTGGTTTATTTAACTGAAGGGTTTTTGGTACTCTTTATTCTTTCAAAAACAGGTTTGAGAGGGCTTGCAGATATATGTACATTATCACAAAAGGGACTGATTAGTGATTATTAAAAAGTTGAAACTAATGGAATATATGATCAAATTAAAAATGCAATTAGAGGGGCGCCTGGGTGGTTCAGTTGGTTAAGGGACTGCCTTCAGCTCAGGTCATGATCCTGGAGACCCGGGATCGAGCCCCACATCCAGCTCCCTGCTCGGTGGGAAGCCTGCTTCTCCCTCTCTCACTCCCCCTGCTTGTGTTCCCTCTCTCACTGTGTTTCTCTCTGTCAAACAAATAAATAAAATCTTAAAAAAAAATGCAATTAGAAGTACCAAAGTATTTTAGTATGACGAATGGCAATCTGTAAGTTCCACGCTTAGATTCTTAAAGAAATCAGAGTAACAAAACTACCTCATATCCATGTCCAGTGGCTAATAATACATTAAGAAGCTGACTAATTTTTATTTCTTTTTTTTTTTTTAAGATTTTATTTATTTGACAGAGAGAAACACAGCCAGAGAGGGAACACAAGCAGGGGGAGTGAGAAAGGGAGAAGCAGGCTTCCTGCCGAGCAGGGAGCCCGATGTGGGGCTCGATCCCGGGTCTCCAGGATCATGACCTGAGCCGAAGGCAGTCGTTTAACCAACTGAGCCACCCAGGCACCCCTTATTTTTATTTCTGAAGCAGAGAGAATTTTCTCTTGGTGTTTGTACATCATCTTAGAATAGCTTCCATTCATTAAAAGCAATAACCCAGTCTAATAGTTAGTTCTGTCATAGCAATCTGAAAGGACAGTTCAGCAAATGACTTTTGCATATAAAGACCTCATTAAATCAGTAAAGAAGACATTAAACCACTAAAAAGAATAATAGACAAGGATTATGAATCTCTAATTTTTATATTAAGGACAATAGATGGTTTATATATAGGAAAAAGTTAGTCACACTAGTAATCAAAGATATGTCAATTAATGCAAATAATGCAACATGCTTTTGTTATTACTATAGATTTAAAAAATAATAACATATTGATTGTTTTGACTAGAGTACAACTTAAAGAGATTCATACACTGTTGCAGAGCTAACTGTTCATCCTTTGGGAGGAATAATTTGTCATCTGCATTTAGGAGCCTTAAAGATGTTCATATCCTCTGACCCAAAAATTTACTTGAAAACTATCCTAAGAACATTAAAGCCAAATTTTGGGAAGACTCTGTAATACTGTTTACAACAGAAAAAAACAGAAGGGCTATAAAAACCTAACAATATTAGTTCTTTAAAATGTTAAAAAGTTTGAAATTACTTGGTAAATCTTGAGAGGAAAACAACTCTTTACACTATATTATGTTACATTATAACTTTTAAAATACATATTTATAAATACACATATTATGTATGTGTATACACATATTATTTATAAATACACATTTATAATATGTGTATTTATAAATATGTAAAACACACTTTTAAATAAAATAATATGTATGTGCTTTTCATGGACAAGATTATAAATATATAACTATAGATACAAGACTTGAAACAGTGCTATGGTTAAAAAGTAGGTTTTAGAAATAAGTCATATGTCTAGCCCATAATAAGCAATAACTGGTAATGTGATTTCATGTGGGTTATTGAAAACAAAAGCCTGAAAAAAAATTAAGCAAAAATGTATATCATTATTATATTTGTATAATGACCATGTAACTAATTTTTTATCAAGTTAAAATGTTCAAAAAAGAGAAAATGTTATTTCTATAGAAAAATTTAACTTTACTTAAGGTGAAATATACAATGCCAAAAACTCATCCTTTTCTCTACCTTCTCCGATGAAAATCATAGTAACTTAGGCTGTTTGTTATGGTCACATTTTGTAACAATTTACTCTAAAATAAGAATGCCAGTTCAATCTAACTCATAATGAAGAGTGTATACATTAAAACTGATTGAATGTACAGCTGTAAAAGTCCTTGTCCCCACTCATAAATCAACCCAGCAGAGCCTATGGTCTTTGGATTCCACATTACTTAACTATGTACAACTAAAATAGAACTTATTGTTATAGGACTATGAAAATTTAGGAACATAGAATTATTCTTATCAAAGTTCCATTTAATTATTATTTTGAGCAATAGGTATTGATTAGAAGTCTAAGGTACCTAGTCAAGAAATTTTAGTTCCAGAGTTGTATGATCACAGCATGAGTACACTTTCAGACATAATTCTTTTTTAAAAAGATTTTATTTATTCATTTGACAGAGAGATCACAAGAAGGTAGAGAAACAGGCAGAGAGAGAGGAGGAAGCAGGCTCCCTACTGAGCAGAGAGCCCGATATCGTCTCAATCCCAGGACCCTGAGATTATGTCCTGAGTCTAAGGCAGAGGCTTTAACCCACTGAGCCACCCAGGCGCCCACATTTTCAGACATAATTCTGAGTCACAGTTGGGTGTAAGGCGAATAAAGCTGGCAAGGACAATGATCCGTACAGTAAAGTCACATTTTTTATAGAGTGAACATCAAATCAAAGCTGTGTTCAAAGCAAAGTTATGCTACCTAAAAAATAAAATACCAATGAAATGCACACTTATATGCAGAATATATGAGGTGAGCTTCAGGAAAGGAAAAGTCTAAGCAATATGAATGACCAGTAGCAATACAATAGAGAGACTAATGACAAAGCTTAGTTCTGTTTAGGCAAAGCTTTTGCAGGTTTTTTGATTTTAAACTAAATACATGCTTCAGAAGCAATTACCTGTCTGTGACATCATGAGGCCACTTACTGTAAGTATAACATTAATATCAATCGCCAATAATAATTTTAGTACTTATAAAGTTAAATGAGATTCAAACATTCAAATGACTAATTACATCAGTCTTGTATATAATGCTTTTTCTCAACTATTGCATTCTCACCTGGCTTCCTGCCTCACTTCTGCAAGGGTCTCAAATTCTTTTGACATTTAGTAAAACAGAGTCATTTAGTCAAACCGAGAATGTGGATTGGCACGTGTAATACTCAAGAGTACAAATGATGTCAATGTGGAAGTCACTGAATGTTGAATATAGAAGAACTCCATCATTTTATGTGAGACCCTGAGATTAAAGGAATGTATCTGATTAAGATGATAGAGTTAAGTAGTAGCAGATAGATGTACTGTAAGGACTTACTTAGCCAGAGTGACTCTATTTTGTCCAAGCCGCCATCTTGTTGTTTATGTCCAAACAAGAGCTGACTCAGAAAACCAGTTCCAGGAAGAATAAGCAGCTAGTTCCTGGTATCAACACTTAGGAAAGCAGACCAGGTGGGAGTGCCTAATCAGTAAAGCACACCTGTAATCCCCTTAACCTCCCAGATCCTGACCAATGGAGGTAAAAATTAACTCTAGGCAGCTACGTGACTGCAATCAGTTTGTGGTTTGCGGTTCTGTCCTATAAAAACTAGCCTGTGAGACTAGGTTGGGTCGCTCTCTTTCCATAGAGACAGCCCTGATTGGTCAGTGTGATTCTTGATGCTTGGCGCAAAATAAAGTTTTGCTTGACTTTCACTTTTGTGTCAGCCTCATTCCTTCAATCATGGACCCTAACATTTGGGGGCTCATCCAAGATAAAACGATGAGGACTGGGCCACCATCATAATTCTGGGAAAAAGTCTCTGGAGGTAAGGTAAGATCTTGAGATTCTGTTCTGTTCTGTCTGCGAAGCTCCAGGGCAGTGGCCCACCGGGGAGAAAGTGGATGCAGTATTGCTCTCCAGGGCCGGAGTGGATGTGGGGATGCCCCATCCCTCCACTAATAGGCCGCCAGGGAGTTAGAGTCCCCCTAGGGAGTCTGGGAACCAAGAAAATCCCCATCAGCCATCATCAGGGGGTTCAAGTCCCCCTAGGAAGTCAGGGGACTGAGAAAATCCCCACCAGCAGCAGGTTGTGTTTTTTAAGTTGGGAATATGTTTTTAGACTGTGTTTGTGGGTTATCTTTGTCTTGTCTTCCTGTTACTTCTTTTGTTGTTTGTTGTTTGTATTGTTTGCTGTGTATGAAAAGATGGGGCAGACGGGGTAAGGGACCTGTGACACCCCTAAAATCTTGTTCTCCAGCATTTAAGAATTTCCAAGGTAAAGCCATCCAGTCAGGTGACAAAATTTATCCAGTTAAAAGCACTCTGCCAGTTAGAATGGCCCA
Source organism: Spilogale gracilis (assembly GCA_004023965.1). Lineage (NCBI taxonomy): Eukaryota > Metazoa > Chordata > Mammalia > Carnivora > Mephitidae > Spilogale > Spilogale gracilis. The sequence continues at coordinate 247,286 of PITA01000184.1, forward strand.
CTTTCTTTACAGGATGGCCACTGAAGGGAACATTTGCCTTGGCCCAAATCTACTCCACCCAGAGTAAGGTCTTTGAGTTCCATCAAGACCAAAAACCATACATCGTGGCCTGGTGATACCAGGTGGAAGACCCACCATCGTGGCTAAAACCTCACCTTCTCCCTGCTAGCAAAACCATTTCTCCCCCTTTGAGGTAGGTCAGATCTCCAAAACCAAAAAAGGAAGATAAGAGGGAGTCTGAACAGACTATTCTACCTCCATCAAACATGGAGGATTTGGACTTCCCACCCTCTTATCCATCCCCTAGATCTAACTCCCAATCCCAAGACCACGACACCCTTACTAGCCTACCTCATACACGGTCAGGGTCCACCTATGGACCCACTGAGCAGAAAGACTGCCCTGATCCTTCCCCTTCCCTTTATCCCCCTCTGCCATCTTCTACCCCTTCGGTTCCAAAGGTGCCGATTCTGCCTCCCTGTGAGGTGGCTCCACCAGATAGGTGAGGGTGCCCCCACCTAGCCTATATTCCTTTCTCCTCTTCTGACATCTATAATTGGAAAGCCCAGTATAAGCCTTTCTCTGCCCACCCCCAGAATTTGATCAGTCTCTTGGAAACTGTCTTCCTTACCCACCAGCCCACCTGGATGGACATCCAACAACTCCTTATGGGCGTTTTAATGCAGAGGAGAGGGATAACATTATGAGGGAGACACATAAGGTGATAACCAAAAGGCTTGTTCGAGTTCCCTGAGAAATGGAAGACTATTGTCCAAAGGAACCCCCCACATTGGACCCAAATACCAATGAAGGTAAGGAGAATCTCCATTTCTACTGCCAGGCTCTGCTGGGGGGAACTCCAGGCGGCTGCAAGGAGGCCCATAAATTTATCCAAGATTAGTGCGGTGACTCAAGGTAAGGATGAGTCCTCAGGGGCTTTTCTGGAAAGGCTTATTGGAACCTATAAAATATACAGCCTGGTCAACTCTGAGGCACCCGAGAACCAGAGAGCAATTAACCTAGCTTTCGCTACCCAGTCAGACCCAGATATAAGAAAAAAACAACAGAAAATGGAGGGATTTGAAGGAAAAAACTTGACTGAATTAGTGGGCATAGGGGAAAAGTTGTTCAACAACAGGGATGCATAAGAGGATGAAAGGCAGTCTAGGAAAATAGTTACGGTTTTGGCATTACATGAGGAGAGAAAGAGATGGGAGGGAAGAGGCCAGTGGAAAAGGAAGAGGCAGGTAGGAGATGGTCAGTGGAAGGAAAAGCTTAAATGCGGAGAAAGCAAATGGAGAGACTTAGATTCAGATCAGTGTGCTTACTGCAAGGAGAAAGGACACTGGGCCAGGGAATGCCCTAATAAGAAAATGGCAATACTGGCCATCAAAGACTGAAGGGGCCATGGTTTGGAATCCTCCCCAAACCTTGGGTTAGAATTGAGGAAGGGAAATCAATTGACTTTTTGGTGGACATGGGAGCCCAATTTTCATCGTTACTAAGGTCTATGGGAAAACTATCTAGAGAAGAAACCTGGATACAAGGGGCAAATGGCACAGAAAGACATAAATGGACAACAGAGAAGACTTTAAACTTGGCCTTGGTAATCATTAAACATCGATTTCCAAGGTAAATCCTGGTCCTTCCTAATGCCCCATATAACCTGATGGGAAGAGACCTCCTCCACAAGTTACAAGCTGGCATTCAGTTCTCGGAAGGAGACATGACTGTGACTTTGGGGCAACCCACTGTGAAGATGCTTGTGGCAGCAGTAGATGAATACCTCCTTTACGAGCCAGTCTCAAAGCCAGAGGAGAATGGGGAGGGAGGCCTTCTCCAAACTCTTCAGGTCGGGTTTCCCAAAGTCTGGGCAGAGGGAACACCCCCTGGACTGCCTCCAGTAGTGGTGCAGTTAAAAGCCACTGCTACAGCTGTTCGCATCTAACAGTACTCCCTCCCCTGGGAAGCAACGGAAGGGATCAGAAAACATATTTACCATCTCTGAGGAGAAGGGATCCTAGTCCCTTGAGAGTCTTCATGGAACAAACCCTTGCTGTTCATCAAAAAGGCCAAGACTGGGGAGTACTGACCTGTTCAAACGAGTTGACTTTCCAGCCCCTGGCAGTGCTAAATATGGCTATGCTGCTGCCAGAGGAGCTGCCCGACCACCCACATGACTGTAACCCAGGTCACAGGAACAAAGCCGGATCTCAGAGACACCCCCCTCCCAGATACAGAAATGACTCTGTTCACAGATGGGAGTAGTTACATAGCTGATGGGAAGATGTATGTGGGGGCTGCGGTGGTCTCTCCTGAGCAGGAGCTCTGGAAGGCGGCCCTGCTACCTGGAACCTCGGCACAGAAAGCAGAGTTGATTGCACTCACCAAGGCATTACAGATGGCTAAGGGTAAGACTGCCGCATCTACAGACAGCAGTCACTGCAGGCACTGCACTCTCTCTAAAAGAAAGCCCACACAGGGGTCCAAGCTGCCTACACTGAAACAGAGGTAGAGCTGCATCCCTACTGACCCAGAGACTTGGTTTCGGTATGCTACCACCAAATGGGAAACTTGGAACCTCGCTGGAAACGACCATTTACTGTCATCCCGACCACCCCCAAGGTGGTAAAAGTAGAAGGCATTAGAACCGGAATTCACATGTGTCATCTCAAACAAGCTGAGGATGAGGACGCCCCCCCAGAGATGGACGCTGCTGCCGGTGGACCCCACCGACTGTGGACTGAAGCCAAGACTCAAAAGACAATAACTTTGTTGCTACTTTTATTGTTGCCTAATGGTATGGGAACTTCTGAGTCACCTCATCAAACAGAAAAATATAGATGGGAAATTGACAAATGGAATTGGGGGAGGTGAGAAAGGTCATACAGGGTGATGAATGGCTGACTCATCAGACCATGCAGTTCAATGTAACTACCTGTGCCTTGGCCCCGGTGAATCCCTGCCTTCCCTTTGCCCCTTTTTATGTGTGCTCCAGCACCAGGGCCTGAACAAGGTGTGGGGAGCCCCAGATTATTATTGCACTAAATGAGGTGGTGAAATCATAGTATCTGACTGGGGAACCAACCATGACCCCCACATAACAATAGGGCATATCAGAAAAAAGTAGATTTTGAGGCCCTTGGGTCCCAGGTAGATGCTGACTTATGCCATATGCATGAAAATATAGACAAACTGACTGACTCTCTGAGCTCCTTAGCTGAAGTAGTACTGCAGAATAGAAGAGGGCTTGACTGCTTTTAGAAAAAGGGGGGCTCTGCATAGCCCTGGGAGAGGAATATTGTTTTTGGATAAATCATGCAGGAGTAATCAAAAACAGTCTGGCAGCTATCAAAAAGAGACTAGATGAGCATGAACAATAATGCAGAAGCTCCCAAGGCTTGTATGAAAGTTTATTCAACTGGTCCGCATGGAAAACTTCCCTAATATCAGCAGTTTCAAGCCCCCTGGTTTTACTATTACTGATGTTGCTTTTTGGACCCTGCATTATAAACGCTCTAATATCATTTGTACAAAAGAGAATTGGAGCAGTAAAAATGCTAGTCCTACAGGCTCAATACAACCCCTTACAACGGGAGGACATGGAATTAGCAGAAAAGTAAAAGATCTGACCTATTCCCAAAGAAAAGGGGGGAATATAAGGACCTACTTAGCCAGAGCAACTCCATTTTGTCCAAGCCACCATCTTGTTGTTCATGTCCCAACAAGAGCTGACTCAGACAACCAATTCCAGGAAGAATGAGCAGCTAGTTTCCAGTATCAATAGTTAGGAAAACAGATCAGATGGGAGCGTCTAATCAGTAAAGCACACATGTAATCCCCTTAACCTCCCAGATCCTGACCAATGGAGATAAAAATTAATTCTAGGCAGCTAGGTGACTGCAGTCAATTTGTGGTTTGTGGTTCTGCCCTATAAAAACTAGCCGGTGAGACCAGATGGGGTCGTTCTCTCTCCATAGAGAAGGCCCTAACCAATTGGTGTGATTCTTGATGCTTGGTGCGAAATAAAGTTTTGCTTTACTTTTGCTTTTATGTCAGTCTCGTTCTTTTGATCACAGACCCTAACAGTACAACCGATTCCTTTGAGGTCCAGTCCAATGTGCTCTTTGCACAGAATGCTGCACACAAGGGTCCTGCATATATCCCCAAACAGGAGCTCATTTCAGTCCCTCCTTGATTAAAACAAACAAACAAGGAAACAGAAAAAAATAAAACTTCCTCTAACTCAAGTTGCTTCAACAGATCCAAGGAATTGTCTATTCTCACTGATCTATCTTCTAATCACTATTCACTCTGAATTGCTCTATTCAAGGTCATTAATTACTTCCATTTTGCCAAATTATGGTCATTAAAGAATGACCTTCTACTCCAAATCGCAGCAGTATTAGACCCAACTGACTATTCTTTCCTTGAAACATTTTCTTGTCTTGCCTTCTGTAGAAATAGATTTCTTCTGTTTTGTACTTCTGCCTAAGAGAACATCTCTTTTTAGTGTGGTAGGTAAGTGAGTAAGTAAATAGGTAGACAGAAAAATTGACTTTAAATAAGGAGACTTAAGAAGCTATTTCAGAAGTAGAGTAGTTTTGAACTGTTTTGAAGTAGAAATAGAACTTTTAAAGGCAGTTGGGAGAGAGTATGGAATTCCATTTGGAGAGATTTTTCATATTTCAGAGCAAAGAATAAAGAGCTTAATAAGGACTTAATCTTTACTTTTGAGTTCATGTTTGTTAATTAAGTTGAATTTTTTCAAGAAAAATATCAATAATTCTCTACTTCATTTCGGAGAACAGAAAGAATTAAAGTATTTCAAAGACAGAACAGATACACCTTAACCTTTTTTAACGTCAAGGAGAAATGCAAATTTAAATGCATTGCAACAAATTTTTATTTCCCCCCAAATGACACTCTAATTAGCTCAGAAATACTAAATTATGCCAAATAGTTAAGATGATTATTATAATTTCATTATCTTATAAAATGAAAAGTAGGAGATACCATACACATATCTACTATACTAAGAGGTGGAAATAGACAGAATATTAGCTACACATGTCTAAATTAAAAATAAACTTAAAAAAAATAAATAAATAAATTAAAAATAAACTTATGATGTATATTTGATTCCTGGTTGACTCACAAGTCACTTTAACTCTTGCATCTAGTACTTGGTCAGTAAATATGAAATGGATCACTAGAATTATGGGGGAAAACACTTTTAAAAAGGATTACAGAATACCAAAAACCCAGCTCTTATTTTCTGATGGTAAACATAGCAATAAAGGGAGGGAAATCCTCATCCTTATTACCTATTGAAGGAATTGATTTTCATTATTGAATTCAAACTACTGTGAGTCTAAACCAACTATCATCTGTCACTGTGTTAAATAATGATGGTATAAGAATGACTATTATCAGGCCCTTTGTACTAAAAAAGACAAGGAAAGGGAAAAGTATATAATAAAAGTTCAAGGTACTGTTTAGATTATCTGAGTTTACAATTTGGAAAAACAACTACTTTTTATTAAATGTCTGAGTACATGTCTGTGTCTTTCAAAAACTTCAAATTGAAATGTTTTTTTCCCTATATAGGGCAATCTGAAATATAGGAGGTGGTCTATATGTATTATATCAAACAAAACAATAAAATAAGATGTTTTGCTGCAGCAGGGTAGGTCAACCTAGTTAGTCTGTGACCCATAAGCAAAGAAGTATCTGCTTGCATGGATTTAGCTGAGTGATAAGAAGCACTAAGGTGAGGCAGGCAGGACACCTCCCTGCCAATGCTCCATAGACCCCCTGCCAGACCCATTGCCTCAAAGACCCTGGAAAGGCACTTTGGGTTGAACCTCTCCAAATAGAGAAGCAGTTCAGGAATCCATTTTCAGGCTATACTCCTCCTTCAATAACTTGCACGGTGACTTATAATAACTTTTGAATGGGAATAATCTTCAAATGTTTATGTAACATAGAAAGATTATGAATGACTTAGAAATTGTTAAAATGATTCTAAAGAAATAAAAATTCAGAGAAATGTTTTACACATGCAAATGCACACACATACACAGAACAAAATAATCTAACTTCTGATGGATCTGGTCAAGTTTTGAAACAATTAGTATGACCTATTTACAGCTTCTATTCTTAGATTTCAGCCATTACTAAATAGAAAAATGAGATTTTATTGTCATTCTACCAATAACTCAAGTAATCTCAGGACTGTTATTATCAGGATCATAAACAAATCAGGTTGTACTATGTACCAATTTAAAATGGAAATAAAAGATACACTTAATCAGGAACAATCTCTGGATGTTACCAGGAAGGGCTGTTGATTCTCTCACATTTCACACATTAGTACTCTTTGCATTTATCATGGTTTCTTGCCCCATTCCCCCCAAAAAATCAGATGTTTCATTTTATTAGCAAACTGAGAAGAGTTTCATCTTTCAAGAATATTCCCCAAACCCGAAATGACTAATATATAAAGTCATGCTGCTGTTTAATTGATTTACAATGAGAAATGTGCCTCTCCTGGGGGGTGGCATAACCACACAGTCAGATATAGACAAAAGCCAATTTTTACTCAGATGGATGCTGTCAGGCATGAGATCAGAATAAGGGAAGAGAGATTAATGCAGGTAATTATGACATCCAGCTGAGACTGGAATGATCTTGCCAATGGGACTGGGATACTGAAATGCCTTGAATAGGATTCCCTTCCCCAGATAATGACTGGATAGGCATTGCCAACATTTTGATGGTTTGTTTTTTAAACCACAAATGAAGGGTGCCTGGGTGGCTCGGTCGGTCATTAAGCGTCTGCCTTCAGCTCAGGTCATGATCCCGGAGCCCAGGGATTGAGCCATGTGCATCCAGCTCCCTGCTTGGTGAGAATCCTGCTTTTCCCTCTCCAACTCTCCCTGCTTGTGTTCCCTCTCAGCAGTGTTTCTCTCTGTCAAATAAACAAAATCTCTAGAAATAAAAAATAAACCATGAATGAAAAGTCTTCTTTTTAATTGATATTGTTTCTTTAGACATGATATTATATTTACCTAGCAGGAATCTCGTTTTATTTGATTATGAGTATCTCTTTTAGTATATGCACACTGGGTGTGCCTACTTATACACGCAACCTCCCAAGTTTTTTGTTTTGTTTTGTTTTATTTTTATTTTTTTATTTTTATTTTTTTGTCCTCTTTAAGAAGCTCCTGAGAAACTTGAGGAACTCTTCACTCTAGTCCTCAAAAGCCCACAATTCCAATGCCCCACTGGAGCACATAGTACAACTGCACCTGGAGGATAGCAAGATTTCTAACATGTAACTTTAGTCATGGTTTAAAATTGTAGGGCCATGTTCCAGGTAAAATCTTGACTTTTTTTTTAAGATTTTATCTATTTATTTGGCAGAGAGAGAGATCACAAATAGGCAGAGAAGCAGGCAGTGAAAGAGGTGGGAAGCAGGCTCCCCGCCGAGCAGAAAGCCCAATGTGGGACTTGATCCCAGGACCCTGAAATCATGACCTGAGCCAAAGGCAGAGGCTTAACCCTCTGAGCCACCCAGGTGCCCCAAAATCTTGACTTTTTTATGTCCTTTTAATTTGCTTATTATTATAAACTCAATGATTGTCCCCATAAAATTAATATGTTAAAGCCCTAATCTCCAGTGTGATGGTACTTAAAAATGGGGCTTTTGGGAGGTAAAAGGGTTAGATGAGATCACGAGGGTGGGGTCTTCATGATAGTACTAGTGCCCTTATAAGAAGGTGCAAATAAAAAGGCAAGCCTGAAAGGCTTACAAATATTTGTAATATATTTCCCTGGCAAAGGATTTATAGCCAGAAATAACTGTCATAAATTAATAATAAAAGGAAACAACAATCCAATAAAAAATGGATGAGAATTGAAACAGGCAGTTTGTAGAAGTTCTATAAATGACCAATAATCACATAAATGTGTGCTCAACATCATTAGTCATCAGGAAATGCAAATTAAGACCAAAATTAGATGTCACTCTAACAGAAGAGATTTCAAAAGGGTTGGAAATAACCAAGTTGAGAAGATTAAAGTAGTGACCTCTCATGCCTTGCTGTTGGGAGTAGAAAATTATATAATAACTTTGGAAAACTGTTTTCCAGTTCCTCATAAAGTTAAAGATACACCCACTTTGTCACCCAATAACTCCATCCTGGTGTATTTACTTGACAGAAAGAAAAACATATATCCCCAAAGTTACTCATACAAGAAATCATTAACAGTTTTACACAAAATAGCAAAAAGTAGAAACAACCAAAATATCCATTGCTAGCTGTATGGTATGTTCATACAATAAACATATACTGAGCAACAAAAGGCCAAAGAAACTACTAATATAACACGGTAGATGAATGTCAGAAGTGTTGAGAAATGGACATACATAACTTTTGAGTGATGGCAACATTCTATATCCTGGCAGTGGGTGAATACTTTTTGTCAAACTTTCCAAATTGTATTTAGATCAAATTTTTAAAAAATGGAGTAATGAAGTGAGACACTGAAGAGGAAAAATTAAATGAATATATTTTATGAACTTCTGAATCTGGTAAAACTAAGTTTTTGGTAATTGAAATGAGAACAGATTTTGGCTCAGAGTAGAGAGATTGACTTAGATGGAGAATTAGGGACTTTCTGGGGTTAGGCTACAGCTTATCTATCTTCACTAGGATGGAAGTTACATGGGAGTTCACATTTTTCAAAACTAAATTGAATTATAAATTAATACTTGTCAGTTTTTATCACACATATAAATAAGAACAGAAAAAGTTGATTGTTTTGGATCTATTTCTCTATTTTTGTGCTAATAGCACCCTGTCTGAATTATTAATGTTTATAATAAGCCAGGATATCTGACAGTTTGTGTCCTCAAATATTTTTTCTTCCAGATTTCTCTTGGCACTCTTGTATGTTTCTATTTCTATATATATTTTAACATTAGCTTGTCAATTCACACGCACACATATACACATATTTTGATTAGTATTGCATAAAATCTATAGATCAATTGGGGTAGAATTATAATTTTTACAATACAGTTTTCTAATCTATAGATACTTAGATATCTTTTAACTACTTTGAGTATTGCTTTGTAGTCTTTCTGTTTAGAAATCTTGTATACTTTTGTTAGCTTCATTCCTAGATATTTTCTGTTTTTTGAGCCTATTGTAAATGCCACCATTTTTAATGATATTTTGCATTTTTTGCTGGATAAGAAACTATCCTCACAGATATTCTTTTATCATAATCTAGAAAACTTGCCAAATTTCACATCAATTTTGTATCAATGCTCATATTTTATACCTTTTATATTTATACACCTTTAAAAATTTTATCTATAAACATAAATCTTTTTCTGATTTTATATGCACAATAATGTCCTCTGTAAATAATGACAGTTTTCTTTTTTATATATATCTTATATAATAGTAATAATTATGAATATTTAGGCTAGATGTTAAGTGAAAAGAAGAATTTCATATACCATCTGGTTTCCCTAAATTTCACCAAATTTTTCTCACCACTGTAAAGTGGCATGGATTTTAGGGACAGATAGATATCAAGAATAATAGTCCTGGGCACCTGGGTGGCTCAGTGTGTTAAAGCCTCTGCCTTCAGCTCAGGTCATGATCTCAGAGTCCTAGGATTGAGGCTTGCATCAGGCTCTCTGCTTGGCAGGGAGCGTGCTTCCTCCTCTCTCTCTGTCTGCCTCTCTGCCTAGTTGTAATCTCTCGGTCAAATAAATAAATAATTAAAAAGAAAAAAAGAATAATAGTCCTAAAATTCAGGATTCTATACATGGAGAATTGTGTACATTTTATAATCTAAAAACTAAGAGTTAACAGTAAACTGTCTAAATACCCATTTGTTATTACTGTCATTGTTAATAAATACTGGCTTACTTTCTTAGTTTTTTATTGCTGTCACAACAAATTGTCACAAAGTTACTGGCTTAAGACAACACAAATTTATGATCTCACAGTTTGTAAATCAGAAGTGTGAGTTTGCTCAGCTGTTTTTTTTGCTCTGGTTTCGATAAAGCCCAGACCAAGGTATTGGGCTACCAGGAGGCCCATTCAGGCTGTGGGCAGAATCCAACTCCTTATGATTACAGAACTGAGCTCCCTGGTTCCTTTCTGATTGTCAGCCGTTGACCAGCAATGACCCTGAAAAGCCTCACTCTGATACTTGACTGTGAACTCCTACATCTCAGAGGCAGCACAAAGGCACATTTAATACTCCTGTTTGGAATCTCTCTCCTTTTTCCTTTTGTCTCATTGCATCTGACTTACCTTTATGGCCTGAAAAAGTTTCCTGTGTTTAAGGGCTCAGGTGATTAGATTGAGCCTACCTGGATAATTCAGAATAATTTCTCTTATTTTAAATTGAATAACTATTCATATTTTCAAAGTCCCTTTTGCCATATAATGTAGCATATTCCAGGCATTAGGTGTGGACATCTTTGGGGTTCGAAGAGCATTATTAAGACTATCTCATTTTTTCAGTCTCTTTCAGAAATTTAAGGGACTGGCCTTTCCCCACATCAGATGAAGTGTTTTCTTGATTCTTTCCAGGAGGGACTGTTATTTTTTTTCCCTAGCAATGTCATACTTTATGCATTTCTGCTTATACTATCCACCTCTATCATTTTGTTATTGTCTCCCCAACTGTACTAAAGCTGTGTTCTCTTAGTATTAATGCTCCTTTATGTTTTTCCTGTGGAATGGCCTGGATTTTACCTGTCTTTACCCAATGGTCTTTAAAGTGGAGCCAGTAAAAATTATGTATCTATAATTCCAGATGTTCTCTCTATAGTTAGATGTTTTCATCAAACATAAATGATCACAACAAAATCATATAAATAAATTACTGCCAACATCACCTAGCAAACAGATGAACTACTTCCCACCAAACTAAGTTCGTTAATCAGTATATTGAGAATTATATGTTTATAACTTTTTTAGTACGACTCTTCATAACATTTTTGCAGATCTGCTTAATATGACCTAATTAAATACAATTACTTAGTACTTTTTGAAATGGTTTATGTAACATCACTACTTCTTCCAAAGATCACAAGCAGTGGGAGTTTTCAGATCTATACCACTGCTTCTTCTACTTTATTATTGACTTTCTGACACCCACAGGGCAACTGGCTCTTCTTTTTATTTTGAATTATTTAGCATAGTACTACTTTTCTCAAATTCCAAATGTGTTTTCAAAAGGTATATACTTACAGATTGCAACTTATGTCTTTTAGGTTTTAAAATGGGATGTAAGTATCTGTTTCTAATTAAGCATAAGAACTCCCCTGGTCCATATTTGGACAAAGCATCAACAAGAGTAATTTCAGAGCAAAGGAATGCTCTGGTTACATACAGTGTCATAATAAAGAACCAAATGGCAAAATGTCGTTAAACAATCAATAATTCAGTTGCATATAAAAGTAATTATTCCTATTATTTAGGAGTTCTATATTGTCAGAGAAAAATGAGTCATTTTCTGCTTGACTGTATAGGTGTTTTATATTTCAAGCTAAAAGTAAAAAGAGGAAGTTCTCTCATATTCTATCTCTTCAAATTATAATAGGTTATGAAATTCAGAGAGCAATATAGAAGACTGGTGAGAAGAGGTTGTACAGATTTATGTTAAGGAAACACAAATCAGCAGAATGTAGGTACCTAGACCCTTCATCCCCACCCTCACACTCCATTATCACTTATTTATTTAAATCATTCATTTATGTATCTGGATCTCAAGGTCTTATCTCAAAGATAGGCATATGCCCTGTCTGCCTGAAGAAAAAAAAGGGTTGACTCTCTCAAAGTTTGTCCAAACATGGAATTTTGTGAATAGGAAAAAAGACAAAAGCCATGTAGTCAATTTCTCTAAGTGACACAGTCTTTTTTCAAAACATCAAATTCAATCCTATAACACTAAGTAAAAAAAATAAGCATACAAATGTGCCTATAGACAAATCTATGTAAGAAATATATAATATTTAAATAGTATATACAGGATAAATTCTATTCAATGGGAATCACAAATTTAGTATTCTATAAAAATATATAATGTAGTGTGCATTTCTCTATCCATACATCTATCTGTTGGGAAAGAATGAAGGAAAATTTTTCCTGTATTAACATCAGTTCTCACTGAGTGATAGGATTATGTAAAATTTTCAATTTCTTATGTTCTTCTACATTTTCCAAATTTTCTATAATGATTAACTATTTTTTAAAGATTTTATTTATTTATTTGACAGAGAGAGAGATCACAAATAGGCAGAGAAAAAGGGAGGAGCAGGCTTCCTGCTGAGCAGAAAGCCCGATGTGGGACTTGATCCCAAGATCCTGAGATCATGACCCGAGCCAAAAGCAGAAGCTCAACCCTCTGAGTCACCCAGGTGCCCCTTAACTATTGTTTTTGCTAATATTCTGTATTCATGTTGATATGTATACCCATTTTGAAATTATATATACTAATAATACATAGTTGAAAGACACATCTTTGGGAACTTCATCATCTAAGACGTGGGTTTTCTTGGTGATTCTGAATAATGGAAAAGTATTAAATAAGTTATTCTCTTTCCAGAAGAGGATAATTTATAATAAATGTATCAATGAATACTAAATCAAGTTAAGTTGAACAACCAACATAATATTAAGAAAAATATATATGCATTAAATTATGTATATATAATGCTATATGAGAAAGTATTATAGGATATTCTTTTCTCAAATATTTATTATTATAATCCCATAGTTATAAGGTTCCATAGGGAAACAAAGGTTATCATAACAGGAAAATTCCTAATTTATCTTCTTTTGATATAAAAATATGAGTAAAAATAGAAATAAAAATTAAGATTGTCTCTTCTTTACTATTAAGAAATTTGTTTTAATAAGCAACAAAGATCATCTTAAAGTATTTTAACATATACACATATTTTAGAACCTCTCAAAGTTGAACAAAAAAGTCTGTACATATTTATGATAGTTCGTATGTAGCATCCTTAAAAATAGATGGACATATAGCCCTTAGAGATCTTTCATCTGCTGATAAATAATATTAACAACTTATTCTTTAATACTCTCATTCATTGGGTAAGAAAATTTCAATTTTCAAAGTGGATGGAGACAAACATATTTATTAGCTATGGAGATTTTATGGTCATTTGGTTCTATAAATAGTCTTATGTCTTATAAAAGAAATGTCATTAGCAGTAGATATTATACTAGACTTGTGTATACTGTTCACACCAAGCATAAAGCTTCATTCATTCAAATAATCCTAAAGAACAGTAACTAACAAATCTTGAAAAATGTTAATAAAATATAGTATTTTAAAGAAAAGGCAAAGAAATGAGAGACCCAGAAAAAACTGCATTACCTGAAAGAGGGCAGGGCCTTTGTTCCTTATATAAGGTTATGTGAAAAATTCTATCCCAGAAGTATAATGTTGTTGTAATATTGAAACAAAATAATAATAGATGGATTTCTGTTGTAAGTTAAATTAATCCAGGTCAAATTGTTTGGAATGTCAAGAGCAGAAAATATTTGAGCTATTTAAACTCCTAAATATATGTTTATATGATACTGTAGCTCTGATCTTTTAAAACATTCTCAAAAATTGGTAGAATTTATCTCATTAAGCTTTTATTATTTCTAATTTATCATCTTCCCATCATGTTCTTTTTCATGCTGTTTCAAGACTATTAATATGTTCAAATGAAAAATTCAAGCTGTAAATAGAGACATGCCTAAATAAAGTAGGATAAAAGATAAAAGAAAACCTCTGACCACAGGATCACAATCCAGAGGGTATAGGAATTAAGGGGCATCTCTGTGAGGCACAGTGGCCACAAACTGAAACGTGATGTGTCCTCAGCAGAAAAGTCATAGTATTTGATTAAATGATGCTCCAGATGAACTTTAATTAGAACTACTTATGCTTCCATTTAACAAAATATCCCATCCTTTCCTTCCTACACTATTTAAACTTTATCTCAAATAGATCAACCATTATTCAAAGATGACTAATAACCAAAAAGAACTTAAATAAGACCTATGCATAGATACTGGAGCAAAAACATGGTGGTGAGGAACGGAAAAAAGCAACAGCAAATGGAAAGATTATAATATATGTTAAATAATTTACTTTAAATTTTTAAAACAAAACTAAAATACATGAATCATGATCACAAATATTGTTAACGTTAGTTAAAAAGCGAAAACAGTAAAAATATAATGGAAATAATTAGACAGTCAGGACACAAATAAGGTAGAGGTAAATGTGTACTCAGTTCCTTTCATTTCATACCAGAAGACAATAGGTATCTGCCCCAAACTGAAAAAATACTTAAAGAAAGAAAAATTAACTACCTATATCTGCTAATATTTCTCAGAAATTTTTACTGGCAGGGAGATACTTTAGAAATGAATATCTCTAGTGGAAGGAAAACATTATCTAAAGAACAATTTCAGTTTTCAGTTACTTTTTCTTCTTTTAAATGCCATTTGAAATAAAACTTTTATAATGGTAAAACAATTATTATATTTAGTCAAATTATTTTGCCTAGTTATGCAAAGAAATATATATGCAGAGAAAAAAGTCTAGAATTACACTCACCAAATGTTAGATTTATTTCTAGGTGATGGAGATTTGGTATGACATATTTCCTTCTAATTTTCTTGTTGCCTGCATTTTATATAATCATAAAATACAAAGAGTTGGGGTTTTCTTTGGAGAGCAAGAATCATGTTTTATTAACTTTTGAATCTTCTTTTTTTTTAAAACGGTTTTATTTATTTATTTGACAGAGAGAAACAGAGCCAGAGAGGAAACACAAGCAGGGGGAGTGAGAGAGGGAAAAGCAGGCTTCCCGCCCAGCAGGGAGCCCGATGTGGGATCATGACCTGAGGCAAAGGCAGTGGCTTGGCCAACTGAGCCACCCAGGTGGCTCACTTTTGAATCTTCTTATAACAAAAAGTCAAATGTCTTAAAAAATATAAAAGCTAAAAAGATCTATGTTGAACAAAGTTACAGATATGTGTACAATACTTACAATTTTTATTGCTAGTCTCAATAGATATTAGCATTTCTAGAAAACAATCAAAATTTTATGCTATATATCCTTTGTTACTTTGTGCTATTTTTTGAGGGAAATTTATGATTATATTTTTATTTTTTTAAACTCCAGTGTAGTTAACACAGTGTATATTCATTTTGGATGCACAATATAGTGATTCACAATTCCATATATTACTCATCAGGATAAGTGTACTCTTAGTTCCCTTCACTTATTTCACCCATCTTTCCACACACCAAAAATATGAATTTTTTTAATGAGCTTAATAGGATAAAAATGGTCAGTTTTAAACAACTTTTAGTTGAGTGAATATTCATCAACTTTCAGAATCATACAAAACATTCTTGACTTAAGTCCAATCAACTCTAGTGCCTAATCTAAAATTGCTGTGAAATACCACATTCCTATATCTGAACTAAGGGTCCTCTAAGCCTCTGGATTTACTGCTTCAAACAGAATATAAATCCTTGATGGCTGAGTTATCAGAATTTTGTATAAATGCATTGTGTTATAATTACAATTAACAACCAATTCACTGAATTACTATTGCAGAAAGGATATCAGCCTGATTTATCTTAGTTTCTAAAATTGTCATCTGTACAAATTAAATCAATACAGAAATATTCATTTTGTGGGTTGTACTGTAGTGAAGATGACTCATGATCCATTATAAACAAACCGGAAGGCAAGGGTCTGACAAAGATGTTAAAGATTCACACCTCATGCTTCAGGTATTCTTAAAAGTCTGCTGATCAGTTAATCAGAACTCCTGATTAATTTAAAGTGAAGTTAAAGGTAACCAAATTTTAGGAAAAATCTGTAAATTACTATTTACTTTTTCTCTGTGACTCCCTCAGCTGCAGTTTTGAACTTTCTAGTCAGTTGATAAAGTATTTTAAAATACCAAGAGGTAAGTATAAAATGGTAAAGTAGCTTATCTCTTTGTCACAGCTCAGAAGTTATGCCTGTGTTTTAAAGAATGTAACAAATATACATAAGCAATGCAGTGTGTTGTATAAGTAATAGGAATTTACACCTGCTTGTACTTGGGAACTTTTCAGTTACTTGGAAAGACTGGTTGAAAAAGAATACACTGGCTACATCACACCATAAGCTGGCTGTTGGTACAGCTGGGAGACCTAGAAACCATAGAACCCAAAGGCAGTGGAATATGCTGGTTTTAGCACTTCAGTTCTATTAAGCATGGAAGCATGTCCAGGTCAATTTCAAAGAGTTGCTTGTTGTCGAGCAGTCTCCTTTTATGGCATAAATAAGCCTCACTAATATTCACCTACCAAAAAAATGAAGCAGTTTTAAATTTTTTTAAAAATAATTCATATTTCAGTGTCTAAAGCAAGCCAGTGAGTCACTAGCTTTGTGTAAACTGCTGCTGTAATCAAAGTATGATCAGCAGCTACCAGTTTTTGTTAGACATCATCAATAAGTAAAACAAAACACACAGATACCTGTTGATAAAACTACTATTAGTCAATGGAACCAAATATATATGTTAGGAACTTACTCCCCAGTTAAGCATTATTGTAACCTTTTTTTTTTTAAGATTTTATTTATTCATTTGGCAGAGAGAGATCACAAATAGGGAGAGAGGGCAGAGAGAGAGGGGGAAGCAGGCTCCCCGTGGAGCAGAGAGCCAATGCGGGGCTTGATCCCAGGACCCTGAGATCATGACCTGAGCCAAAGGCAGAGGCTTAACCCTCTGAGCCACCCAGGCATCCCTGTAATCTTTTTTTTTTTTTTTTTTTTTTAATTTGACAGAGAGAGAGATCACAAGTAGGCAGAGAGGCAGTCAGAGGGAGAAGAGGAAGCAGGCTCCCTGCTGAGCAGAGAGCCTGAAGCAGGCCTCCATCCCAGGACTGAGATCATGACCTGAGCCAAAGGCAGAGGCTTTAACCCACTGAGCCACCCAGGCACCCAGCATTATTGTCATCTTGATTACACTGTAATCTTGACTATATGTAACTTCCTAAGTTATATACAGCAATATTAAAAGGATATAGAATATACTTCATGAATCAGAAAATAGAAAATCCAAATGCCACATCTCTACTAAATCTACTGTTTTGCTCATTTATAGGAAGATGTTCTTTTAAAAATGAGCAAATTTTGGGGCGCCTGGGTGGCTCAGTTATTATCAGGCTTCAGCTTGGATCATGACCCTGGAGTCCTGGGATAGAGCCCCACTTTGGGCTTCTGCTTCCCCCTCTCTCACTCCCCTTGCTTGTGTTGCCTCTCTAGCTGTGTTTCTCTCTGTCAAATAAATTAACAAAATCTATTAAAAAAATGAGCAAATTTAAAAATACCTATCCATAAAGTGTCACTATTCAACATAATCAGAATAGAAATAAATGAACATTTGAATTTTTAAAGCAAATGTAAAAGATATGGATCTAGTTACACAAATAAAATCAGCCAAGCATTCAAATTGTGCAAGATTTTTACTGTTCTTTAAAATGACCTCATCCTGATTTTGTTTTATATTCAGCATTGTAAGGCAAAGTCACTCAAGGTGACTGTTACCTTTGCCTCTCTACATCTATAAAAGTTCTTTGCATAAAGGTTGGGGCACTCAGAATATTTGTTGAATGAATTAATTCTATTCATATAATACCTAGTACTGGTAAACACAATACCACACATATTTAGAAGACTTTGCCCTGTGTACTCTCAAGATAAATCACAGCAGGCAGTGATATTGTGAGTGTGACAAAGTAGTCCAATGTGTCCCGATTACATAACACACATGCACTAATAAAGGAGTAGAGAGCAGAAGTTCATGGTTTAAATTTGCTAGACTGAATGAGACTTTCCTAATATTGTATTTTCATTATTTTTGTAATATATGTATATATTTAAATCTGTCATTTATTGGCTAAAGTCTTTAAAAAGTATTACATTCAGAATATTTATTTTTTTACTAAGTTGACCATCTTACATGTTGAATTTTTACATATACAATGATCAATAGATACATTTATAAAATATTTAGAAAAGTCTGATTTTCTTGGAACTAATGATATAGAAGCCACAAGACAAAAACCTAACCCATAATTTATAATGTAAATAATGATAATACAGCTTGTATAAAGACTAAAATTAAGCTTCACAGTTTTGTATTTTATCTACGCAGTAAAGCTGCATAAATATTATTTAAATTATAATTATCTGCCTGATGTAAAGCTTAATTGTGCCATATTTTAAGTATGACATAAGAAATTATAATAGAAGAAAAATGAAATACTTTCAATTCCTAAAATATATAGATTTTCTTGTTGTAATACATTAATAGATAACACTTTTTCTTGTAATTAATTAACATTTGATTGAATTTCCTAATATTACAGTTCTGTTAACATACAAAACCTGTATAATTTGTGCAGTCTTTTCCCCAACAGGCATGAATATAATTATCCCTTATCTTTCAACACAGCCAAGCCCTGTAAATATAATTACACATTTTTATTTTTAGTCAAGCATAAGAAACTCATAAAATTAATATTGTATTTATCCTCTTTCCTTTGTCAGTTATTAAAATGCATCAGGGATTTCTGAATTCATCCTCAATGACTACAATTTCTAGTTAGAATTAATTTTTACCTTTATTTTTAAACTTTAACAAAGACACTTACATGCATTCAGACTTGCAGCGATTGTTAGAAGTTTGTACTTCCAACATCATAAAGACTGAACTTGGATTAGAAATATTAAAGACTAGAATATTGAAAATATTAAAATTAATTTGGTGGTCCATATTTAATCAATGCAGCAAAGCATGCCCCTTGGGAAAATATTTTTATTTCAAAAATTGTCTTGTTGATGTTTAGGTGTCTTTAGTTCTTAATATCTCAATATGAAACTATAAAATATATTAAGTGATAATAAAAGTCATCATAAAAGTCCTTTACATTGCAAGATGAATAACCCATATTTTTAACAATCTTTTTTGAACTTCGTGTGTTCAATAAATAAGTCCTATCCTAATAGCCATAAAAATCCTATATGATCCTATAAATCCTGAAACCTATGGAGTTTTGGTAAAAACTGAAGGGTGGTCTCTTTTTACCTGGGGAATAATATAATTAATCAGTTTGTAATATTTGCAGAAAACAAGGTGCAAACATTCATGCTTGCCATGTGTTTATTGGTTTTACTGATGAATCTTCATTCTACATTAAATACAGGAAAACTGCTATATTTGACATTTGCCTGCACCAGTTTGCAAATTAACCTATGAAGCTTAAATAATGACCAAGTCACAGGAGAGAATTTGCTCAAGAGGAAGTGTTACTATACTTAAGATATAACTTACTTACAAGGATAATTTGTTAATTTATATTAAAATATAGTATTTTTATGGATCTTAAACCACATGTTCTAGAAAATCATATATTAATTGGATACTGAAACTAAAGCCTACAGTTTTCACTTACATTTCAAAAAATCATTAAAAACCATCAGAGGTTTATTTTGTGCCAGATACATTTCAAAGAACTTTACAAATAATACTCATTCTTCATAACAATATTATCTCTATTTTACATATAAGTAAACTGAGGCACAGAGAAGTTGTATAAATTGCTTAAGGTCATACAGCTATGAAGCAATAAAGTGGGTTCCAAATGAAGGCAGGATAATTTCTAAGCTCCATGAACTAACTCCACTCTGCTTCTTTGAGTCACAACCTGAAAAATAACTTTGTCCTTTATATCATCTCAAAGTTACTAATAACGCTGTTTCTAGCTTTTTGCTCACTAGTTGTAACCTTGTTATTTCTGTTGTTGTTGTTTTTAATAATACTTTATTTTGTCAGTGTTCCAAGAGTCACTGTTTATGCCCCACACCCAGTGCTCCATGCAATACATGCCCTCAATACCCACCACCAGGCTTATCCATCCCCCCAGCCTCCTCCCTTCCAAAACCCTCAGTTTGTTTCTGAGTTCAGAGTCTCTCATGTTTCATCTCCCTCTCTGATTTACGTCAATTCACATTTCCTTTCTTTCTCCTACTCTCCTCCATGTTACTCCTTATACTCCACAAGTAAGTGAAACCATATGATACTTGACTTTCTCTGCTACTCTCTCTGAGAGAGGTAAGTAGAATATAGAAGAAGCATCTATATTGTCACATGGGCCAAACTTCTTACAGATTTCTTTTAACAAAAAACACTATAGAGTAATGTCAACAGAGTGGATTCAGTCTAATGGCTAAGTCTGAATTACGGTAGAGAAGATATTATAGTTTGTCTCAAATTAGTTTTTTCTGTGGTTTTTCTGCTGGATCTATGATGCTAATGAGATGGGTGGATCCTGTCTACCAGAAAATACCCTTGCCTGGCACCTCTGAAATGAGCATTTTGACATCTTTCTCTTTTTCTATTGCAGGAGCACCTGCTTTGGCAATTAAGTATTCCCATGAAAGAAAATTCTAATGTTTGAAATCAACACAAGAAGCAATCTACCATTGGGATATTTATAAATTGTGGCATTAAAATCACCTATTTGCAGTTTATAATTTTCTTCACAACTTTAAGGTACAATATAGGTAAAGTAAATGCACAATTTTTAATTTTGATGAGATCCAGTTTATCAATCTTTTCTTTTATTATTCATGCTTTTGGGGTTCTAAGAAATCTTTGCCTACCTCAAGATCACAGCGTTTTTCTTTCTTGTTTTCTTCTTTTTTTAAAAAAATAAATAAAGGTTTTATTTATCTATTTGAGAGAGAGAGAGAGAGGGAGAGAGAGAGAAAGCACTTGCACAAACTCGGGGAAAGACAAAAGGAGAGAGAGAAGCGGGCTCCCCTCTGAGCAGGGAGCCTGATGTGGGGCTTGATCCCAGGACCCTGGAATCATGACCTGAGCAGAATGCGATGTTCAACCAACTAAGCCACCCAGGTGCCCCCTTCTTGTTTTCTTCTAGAAATTGTTTATTTTTGTTATTATATATAACATCTGTGAGTTCAGGATTAATATTCATTTTTAAAATAATGACTATCTTATCATTCAATAATCATTTATAAAAAATGCTTTACATTTTCCCATTGAACTGCATTGGTCTTTGTTGAAAATCAATTGAACATATATGTGTGAACCTACTCTGTTCAACTGATTGATCTATAACTCTCATGCACTATCAAAACACTATCTTGATTAGTCTAGCTTTACAATAAGTCATAAAATTAGAATATGCCCTCCAACTTTGTTCTTTTTAAAGTTTCCTTCATTATTCTAGGTCCTTTGAATTTCTATAAAGATCTAAGAATTAGATTGTCAATATGTTTGAAAAATGTCTACTAGGATTTTCGTTGTGATTACACTAGTCAATTTGAAAACAATTGGCATTTTTGTAACACTGAATTTTATAATCTATGAATAGGATTTATCTCTCAGTTTATTTAGGTCTTTCATTTCGCTTGATAATGTTTTGTTGTTTTCACTGTAATGAACTTTTGAATGGAATCATTTTCTTTTTTTTTTTTTTTTTTTTTTTTTTTTTTTTGTTAAAGATTTTATTTATTTGACAGAGAGAAACACAGCGAGAGAGGGAACACAAGCAGGGGGAGCGAGAGAGGGAGAAGCAGGCCTCCCGCCGAGCAGGGAGCCCGATGTGGGACTCGATCCCGGGTCTCCGGGATCATGACCCGAGCCGAAGGCAGTGGCCTAACCAACTGAGCCACCCAGGCGTCCCTGGAATCATTTTCTTATTTCATTTCTGAGTGCTGCAGGAATATAAATTGAAATTGATTTTTGTATATTAATTTTGTGTCCTAAAATTGCAAAATTCACTAGTAGCTCCTTTAGATTCCTTGAGATCTAGTTAGCAGCCACATAATTATAAAACAGGGATGGTTTTATTTATTTCTTTCAATCACTATGTTTATTTGCTTATTTTTAAAATTTATTTTATTTATTTTTCTTGCCATTTGACTTCTAGTACAAAATTAAATCAAAATGGTAAAAGTGGTTAAAAAAGTCATTCTTGATTATTTTTTTCCCAGTTTTAGGAGGAAAAGCATTCAGTCTTTTACCATTAACTGTAACTCTACTTTTTTTCATAGATACCCTTTATCAACTTAAGGAAATTCCATTTTATTTCTGGTTTGGTAAGTGTTTTTTTTATCATCAATGGAAGTTGAGTTTTATCAAATGCTTTTTCTGCCTTCTGAAATTATAATTTGGATTTTCTCCTTTATTCTTTTACCATAGTGAATAACATGTATATATTTTCAAATGCTAAGCTAATCTTACATTTCTGAGATAAATCCTATCTGGTTATAGTATATTATTTTTATTTCTTTTTTAATTTGATTTGTTAGAATTTGTTAGGAATTTTTAAATCTATCTTCATAAGGGATACCAATTTATGACTTTTTCTTTCTCTAATGCCTTTGTCAGATTTTGTTATTAGAGTTAACAGTTAGTTATTAGAAGTATATTATTAGAGTTAAACCTCATAAATTAGGATACACAATAGTCCCTCTTCATTTTTATTTTTTGGAAAAAAATTTTGGGTCAAGATTAGCATTATTAGCTCCCTCATTGTTTGATGGAATTCATCTGTAAAATCACGTGGGACTGAAGTTTTCTTTCTCGAGATGGGTTTGTTAATAAATTCCATTTATTTAATAGACAATAGACTTATAGTTTTATTTTTTCATGTGTCAGTTTTGAATCGTACATTTTTTTAAAGGAATTTGTTCATTTCATCTAAGTTTCTTGAGCAGTCTAACTAGAAAGTTGTCAATATTACTGATCTTAATAAAGAAGTAATGCTGATTTTTGTGTTAATTTTCTCCATGTTTATTTTCTTTACTGATTCTCTTACATTTATAATTCTCTTCCTTCTACTTACCTTATTTCACTTTGCTTTTCTGTGTCTAACTTCATGAGGAGGAAAACAGGCCATTAATTTTAGGCCTTTTTTTCTTTTTAATTGCTTAAAACTATAAATTCCACCCTAAGTACGGCTTTAGTAGCAACTGATGATATTTTGATATGTTGTATATTCTTGTCATCCTGTTTAAAACATTTTCTAATTTTCTTCCGATTTATTTCTTGACCCATGATTTATTTTGATATGTTGTATTTAATGTTATCATGAGTAATTTATTGGTAATCATTTCTAAATAATTTCCATTGTGGTCACATAGTATACTGGGCACATGTATTTTATTTCTTTTTCCTTTTAAAGTACATGAGAACAGTGTTTGTCAGAGGTATTTGATTTGAATGTAAAATGAAAACTACTTTATTTACAAAGTCAACTGTCACATATTAATATTTGATATCACAGGAGTAAAAGTAGGCCCCAGTGAAGTCTAGGCTGAATGAGTAATCAACTCGCTTTTGCTCCCTTATAAGGGGCCTGTCATGAAGTATAATGAGTGTGATTTCATAATTTTTGTTTTTATGTTCTGAGTGAGAGTAAGGCTTATAGAATAAGACAAAATTGTTGTTGCCTTATCTATTTTCCAAACTATTTAATGCTCCAGGAGAAATTGCCTGCATTTGGTGTTTTTCCAGGATGCCTTGAAGCCCACAATACTTCTAAGCTATTAATTTCATAGCATATGCTAGAACCACAAGGGATTTATTAAACATACAGATATCTTGCTTTCTAAAGAAAAATGGTTTTTACGTACAGAAACAGATATTTGAAGATCTTGTCATAAGAAGGAGATAAAATCCTTTTATATTGCTATTTGGCCTTCCCAGTGTTACTAATGGGAAACATTACTTGTCTTCAAGTAAATAAATGCCTGCTATTAAATACCCTATAGCACAGCTATACAGGCTCACCAGAGCCCAAGTGGAAAGCAACTCACTCCATCACAAATCAACCCCTGCTCTGCGGAGGTCTCCCTCATCTCCCCAAAGACCTATCCTCAGGACTCCCAAAGGGAATATTGTGTGCAACACTACAGCCACTCCTCAAGTCAGACAATGCCATACTCTCTAAATTTAGTGAAAATCATTTATCATTCCCTGATGTGGTAAGTGACACATAGTTTTTTTCTTCTAGATAAGAGAGAAATATGCTTTAATAAGAAGGGCATGTTATTTATTATAAAAGCAAGCATTCTGCTATAAAGAATAGCTCAACCTGGTTAAGCTTTTGCCTGTACCTCTTTAAAATGCCAAAATAACCTATGTCACAAATGTGTTGCAAAAAACTAAATCAAATAATAACACTGAGAACAATCTGTAAACCATATTGTAAATGTTAGTTTATCTGAACTTTTCAGTTGCAGTCAATAGAGACCAATCATGGAACTATCCTCAAACATTTATGAAGTAGAAATTTTAGAAAACAAAGCTATTAATAAGTGAGTTTGCTATTTTAATAAAGATTGATTGTTCATTTACAAAATATGTCATGTGATGTTGAATCAAATTCTAGAGAGATAACCTGATAAAGACAACTGCCTATATCTCTAAAGAATCTCAATCATATTAAAATACTTTCAGGAAACAAACATTTTTTTTTAAATCGAGATGTTTACATCAAACAATGTAAAATATCATTTACATGAGACCATTTTTTAATTCTAAAAGGAATATATAAATGTATAAAAATGAATCAAATATTAAAAATGGCATCCTCATTTTCAATGGGTATATTTTATATATTAATATAAATTATTTAATATTATCATTAGTTTTGGAAAATTCAGTACTTTTTAACACAAGATAATCTTTCTTAGGAGATAACACCATATTTGTTTGTTTGTTTTTTGTTTTTTTATTTTATTTTTTCAGTGTTCCAAGATTCATTGCCCATGCCTCACACCCAGTGCTCCATGCAATAGGTGCTGAGGTAATGTATTAAGTAATTATTTTTGAAAATACTTCATGTGATTTAAATTAAATCCAAAACATTAATAACAGATCATGTTAGTCCTCAACTTCACCTAGTCCTTCACCCTTGTTTGTAAGTAACCAATGTTGAGGTGACTGCCTACAACTCCAGCAGATAAGAAATGTTATGGATATAAATTGTTTTCTCTTTGATATAGACATTACTTTAAGATGTGTTAGAGCTAGTATAAGGAGTAGGTTTGTGCTTGCTTTTCCAGTTTAAATATAGTTTAAGCAATGGAGATACCAAGGGGAAGCTTGCATTATTTGGTAATGTGCATAATGGGAAAAATCACAAATGGTGCCAAACAGTCCAACTTTCACCCAGAATATAGCTTACCTACACAGTGCTTAAAAATAAATCAAAAATAAATCATTGAAATTCTGTCTTTTTTCTTTTTCCTTGATTGATGAAGTCATTTGAGTGACTTTTCTTTTATGACTATATGTCACAGTCAGTGGATGTGTGACCCTGTGTCATATTTTGCAAAACCATGACAATGTGGAGTTACGTATTCTAGAAACAACCTTCTCAAAGACAGACATAACCTTTAATTTCTGGATCATGTTGTATCATATCAATTTAATGATTATCACTGGGAATTCCACAATGTTTATTTTCTCCTTGAGGTACTGATTCTCAGCAAAGACAATTATGTCCTTAGAGAAAAAACGGCAACATTATAATTTATATATTTATAAAAAATATATAATTTATTACTTAAAAGAGTATCCTAAGTAACATATTTTTCCTAGAGATTATTTTCTAGGAAAAGAACATATTCATGAAGAATATGGAATTATACATGTCTCTGATATGAAAGGAGATTGCACTTTTCTAGTATTCTGAATATAGAAATATTATAGGGAATTTCTATATAATCCTTTATCTAATTCCAGACTCACGGAGGCTGCCATATTGTCTTTTAGTAGTCAAGATATTCCCTTACAAAGATGGAACCAGATCTCAATTTCTTTCTTTTTCTTTTTCTTTTTTTTTTTTTTAAGATTTTATTTATTTTGAAAGAGAGAAACACAGCCAGAGAGGGAACACAACCAGGGGAAGTGAGAGAGGGAGAAGCAAGATTCCCGCTGAGCAGGGAGCCTGATGTGGGACTCGATCCCTGGTCGCTGGGATCATGACCTGAGCCGAAGGCAGTTGCTTAACCAACTGAGCCACCCAGGTGCCCCCAGATCTCAATTTCTTGAAAAAGACACAACTTTAGGCTTTTATTCAGTCATTATCTATTTCTTAACCATCCAGGGGTGTGGTTTTATTTTACTCTAGAACATCTGCTGTTCTATAAAAACAAAGAACTTTAAAACTATGTTGCCTGAATATCTCATTCAACTAAGTAAATAGAAATATCATGATTTATCCATTGAATGAGAAAATTTCCCAGTATGTCATGGTTTCTTGAGAATGAGAAACTGTCCAATAGGTCTCTTTTTGCCCAGTTTATGGCTTGTTCCAAGTTTCTGAAAGTTGACACAATTAATAGTAATCAAGTAAATCCACAAAGTAAATCATGTATAATGAGTATAGTATTTTTCATTTAATAACACTGATAATATAAATTGCAGATCAATGTTTATAATACCTAGTGATTTTAGAACACTGGAACATCTTAATGATTAGTATTATGAAAACTAAATAAACTAGTCTAACAAAATTTTCATTCTTTGAGAAATTGTTTTGCTACTGTGGGAAGTGAAGTATTGCCTAGAGGAGCCCTAAAGGAAAAGAAGAGTGGAAAAAAGTGCTATCAACATTATTGAAACACTGTATTATCATTTCTATAGTATTTTGTGGAATTTTACCATAACTATATTTTATAGTTTTATTTCATAAT
This sequence comes from Spilogale gracilis, assembly GCA_004023965.1. NCBI lineage: Eukaryota > Metazoa > Chordata > Mammalia > Carnivora > Mephitidae > Spilogale > Spilogale gracilis. The sequence continues at coordinate 274,155 of PITA01000184.1, forward strand.
CTTTATTGAACAAATTTCTTGGGCTATACTTATACATGCTAATTTAGAGATTATATTTATGTGAAAAAGTTTTGGAAGTTTTTATTTTAATCAGTAGTATTAGTTTAACATAAAACCTTGGCTATAATACTCAATTACTTTACTTTTATGCTTTACTGCTTAAAGATTAGAAAATAAGATGAGGTTGCTCCTATATTATCCTAAGCAGATAGTCCCCCCATTAGTTAACTGGGATTCAAGGAATCAAATAATCTCATGTTGTAAGAAAAACAAACATCATCTTCCATGTATTTCATCGAATATAATTGGTCCTCCCACAGCATTTATTGACTTCCAGTGGTATTCAAATGGACATAATCATTATCATAGGCAGTAGTTTATTTCATGATTGCGTAGGTTTATAAGTTATTGTTATAAACCCAAAATTTGGATGCTTGCAACAATCAGCATTTAATTAGCTCATAAGTCTTTGGGGATACATAAGGCTAGAAGGCCCTACTTGTGGATCTTTCGGTTACTAAAGCTATGAGTCAATTTGACAATTTGGAATGGATACTCTCAAATTCCTAGAGGCTCCGTTGTGCTGAATTAGTTAACTCAGCTCTGCTCTACATGGCTTCTCATCCCTAGCAGCCAGGCTTGGGCTTATCCCCACAGCTTGCACAGGGTTGAGACTGAGAATGAGTTGAAGGCCCCTTGTGGACTCAACTGATAACTGACACATCACTTCTACCATATTCTATTAGACAAAACAAGTCACAAAGGCAGTACAGATTCAAGGGATGGAGAAGAATGTATCTCTTGATGAAATAAGTTGAAAATTCACACTGAAAAGATTATGGATAAAAGAAGGAAATAGTTGAAATATTTTATAGTCAATGTATAACCATTTTGAATACAAACTGTTCCCTTCTGTCTTAATAATCTCTTCCCACTTAATATCCACATACCATGACAATTATTATTTTCTTTTAATTATGAAATTTTACTGTTAAGGAAGAGTAATATCAAATTCTTCTAGAAATTACTTTCCACTTTCTCTCAGAGAGACTAAAATTCCCTATGCTTCTGTTTAACTCACTGCACCTGGCCAACATTTCTTCCTCTTACTCAAATGAATTCTCTTTGTCAATGCTTCAAAAATTACATTTATGGTATTCTCCTGCCCAAATACATAACAGCTTCACTACAAAAAAAAAAACAAACACGAGGTTAATCAGGCATGACATTCTCTTCGGAGTCGTTACCGGCTTCTTCTACATTCTGTTGCTCCATGTCACATTCTTTCCAGGCTTCATAAAACTTCTACCAGGCAATATCCTAATTTTCTGGCTCCTGTCTCTATATCCATGAATTACTAACTAAAATTCCAAGGCTATTTGTCTAAATTTCTTCAGCATCCTGCATTATTTACTTATTTGGTTATGAACATATACAGATTTATTATTAGCTCTTCAGCTAATCTGGGGGAAAACTTTCAACTCTTGTTTATTATTTCCTATATACTTTTAAGACCCTTCTTATTGGAGAAAACAGAAGAAATTTTGGTAATTGTCCTTCTCCGGGATATCCACTGTCATTTTCACTGTAGATCTGTTCTCCCCCACCATCTTCTGCTTTCTATAGAGGTGCATATAAACATGTTATTGCTATGTTATATTTTTCAATTCAAGCCTCAACTAGTTTTAAGATTTTTGCTTCCTAAGATGATCCTACCAGGTTTTCACAACCATTTAGAAGTTTTCACTAGGTACTTCCTATCCTAATCATTTTTTCTAAATGTTATTTAGAAATTTCTCTTTTGGGGCACGTGGGTGGCTCAGTGGTTAAGCAGCTGGCAGGCTCGGGTCATGACCCCAGGGTTCTGGGATTGAGCCCAGGGCTTCTGCGTCTTTGGGATCCCTGCTCAGCAGAAAGCCTGCTTCTCCCTCTCCCATTCCCCCTGCTTGTGTTCCCTCTTTCACTGTGACTCTCTGTCAAATGAGTAAATAAAATCTTAAGAAAGAAAGGAAGGAAGAAAGGAAGGAAGGAAGGAAGGAAGGAAGGAAGGAAGGAAGGAAGGAAGGAAGGAAGGTAGGTTTGATAAGGAACCAAGAAAGTGTCCATTTTGGAACTAGGATAAAAAGAGAGATGATATTAACCAAGTCAGTCTGGAAGTTTTGAACTACTGGTCCAGAACTTTTTCCATTCCATCTAAGAGAAGGCTTGGTCCTAGAACCTATGGTAAAGTGAGCTTGCACAAGTCACCAAGCAGATTCAGATCAATTTGAAGGGTTTGGGAGAAGGGAGTTAAACATATCTATGCTTCCAATGTACCATTTTTCATTTTATCTAGAATTTTTTCTCTCCTTTCTTAAAATTTAACTTAAAGCTATCTTGATCAGCTTAGCAAATCTTTTTTTTAAATCATTAATTTTTATTCCATAATAGCAGCTTTTCATTTTTATTTCATTAGTCATCATTTAGAAAATTGAATCATTTGCTTTAACTATATCTATATAGTTCAGCCACTATTTCATCCATACTCTTTCAAATTGAATTAAAAAGAAATCGGAAAACACCACCTGTTCCCTCACATTCCCTTGCTTCCTTCCTAAACACTCACTAGCATTTCATTCCCAATTGTTTTGGGCTTTATAATTCTTCCCCACATGAATTAGCAAGAAACATGTGCTTTTGTAATAACTAGCAAGTACCTCATCATTTGAATATACACATTCATTTCAAACAGACTGTTTTTCACTTGTCATTGGCAGACCTCCATATTCCCCTTAGGAGGAAATTTCACCAAACATGTATTGCCAACCTCTTGCTCCATATTGTGTTGTTTCCTCTCAACTTCCAGAACTTGTGAACTCATTACTTATTGTTTCAGTTGAGATGACTGTTTCTTCAAATTATCTAGAATCATTAGCCTCCCCCTTTTGGATAAAGACTTTAGAAAACTACCTAACCTGTCTGTGTAAAAAAAAAAAAAATGGAGATAATAACAGTGATTATTATCACATAATACTGTTGTGAGTGTTGTATGACAATATATACATACAGGGCAAAATATAAAGCCTAGGAAATGGTGAATACTCAAAAGTTATAACTATTAAATATATTGAGCTGTTATTTCTAATGCCCATTTAGCTGTTAATTCTAATATATAATCAACTCAAAGAAAATATGTTATGCATTTTCACTGTGATATGTTTTCCATTGTATATTTTTACAAGGTTTATTCTAGAAAATTGTCCCTTCTCCATCCCCACTGATTTCTTTCTTGGGTAGAATGCTTCATCCTTTCAAACAAATGCAATATGGAGAATTATTATTGAAGCCTTTTCACATATATCTTCAAAAGAAAGAACAAGCTTTCACATTTGCCAGAGATCCACGTTGAGAACAACAACAAAAAAACCATATGACCAATCTGTTAAAGGAAAACACCTCCTCTGACACAAGTAAAAATGGTAAGGAAGACTTCATCAAAGACTACTTCAATAGAAGTATTGCAACAGGGAAGAGATATGGCACTCAACTCTGAATACAGCCAAGACAGCTGGGGATTTACAGCAAAGAAGCAAAATGAAGGGCATGGTAGATGGAAAATTACTAAGAGGAGACATCAGGAGTAAAAGGATTCCTGCCAAAATGGCCTAACAGTATTCTTGTTGAAGACAAGCCAAGGACTTAAACATCCAGGGTGGGCCATGAGAAGCTTTAAATCACACATCAAAGGTTGATTAGGTATCAAGAGTGAGAATTTTTTTTTTTAAATTTTATTTATTTATTTGACAGCGAGAAACACAACTAGAGAGGGGACACAAGCAGGGGGAGTGAGAGAGGGAGAAGCAGGCTTCCCACCGAGCAGGGAGCCTGATGTGGGGTGCCTGGGATCATGACCTAAGCCAAAGGCAGACGCTTAATGACTAAGCCACCCAGGCTCCCCAAGAGTGAGAATTTTTGCTAACCTGGCAGGATCTTGCTATAACTGGACTGGGCAGGCCAAAGACAAGATGGGGCCAAGGTTGAGACCTAATTGAGAAGAGGGCTTGCAGGAGCCTGAATAAAGTTTGGTCAGGGAGTAAGTCTTTGGCATATCCTCTGAACCACCACAATACGTTTGTATGTCTAAGAATCTTAGCTCTTCAGATTAACCGGAAGTCCTAAACCCATCTGAAAAACTGTAACAGAAGATACTATGTTTCAGTTATTGCCCTAGTGTCCATAAAAGAAACTTTTTAAGAACCACTTAATTTACTTCGCTCTAGAGTTTAACGTTACAAGTAGCTAGTGAGCTTTATTAATTATTGAAACATCAATTATCTTTCCTAGAAAACACAAAAGACACACACGTGCACACACACATACACATATAAAAAGTGTGCCTTGGACAAAGAGTAGCTTGGCAAATACGGCATGATATGTCATTCCTTTAGAAATCCGCATTGTTACACAAATGAGGTTATGAGAGATCCTTTAAATAAAACAAACAGGGGTGCCTGGGTGGCTCAGTTGTTAAGCATCTGCCTTTGGCTCAAGTCATGATCCCAGGTTCCCTCATGGGGCTCCCTGCTTGGCAGGAAGCCTGCTTCTCCCTATTCCATTCCCCCTGCTTGTGTTCCCTCTCTCACTGTGTCTCTCTGTCGAATAAATAAAATCTTTTTTTTTTAAATTAAAAAATAAGTAAAATAAAGTTTAAAAAATGAAAAAGAAAACAAACAAACAAAGCAAAACTGTACATTTTATTTAATCCAACATTTCCCATTTTTCTGCCCACAGAGATTTTTTTTCTTTACATCTGTTAACATTGATAAACCAGTGTTTCCTTAGAACAAATTATAGGAAGACCAGTTTAAGCATGACAAGTTATTTTGAGAGAGCTCACAAATAAGGGGGATTAGGAGGGTGGGCATACACTGCATATTCTGTATTTGTTATATTCCATTTTGTGTTTCCAATATCTAGCAAAGTAAGCTGCCACTAATATTTCTTGAGCACGTACTCAAGAGATTTCTACTGAAATTTTACAAAATTTCTATTTCACAAATCATTCTTCCAAAATTCCATTTGTGACTAGGTTTATTGTCTGATGGCCCTAGTTTATCAGGTATTTCTGGGAAGTGTCTAACCCTACTTAGCTCTGTACTTACCCTAAATAATCACCAGATAATCATCCTTTACAGAAATGATGGAGCAAAGGGACTCAAACATTTTATAAATACTGTGACTTTTTAAAATAGCCAGGGATACATGAAAATTATTCTAATCAAACTAAAAATAACAAATCTTTAGAATGTAATGTTTGACTAGTTCCAAACATTTTTTAAAGCCATTTATAAAATGGAACACAATATAAAACATTTACAATAACCCCAGAAATTCTTTTGTTTAATTGGGAAATATATGAAACCAGAACAGCCAATTATAGAAGCTAAACATCCAGAGGAAAATTCCATGCCTTATAAGAGATAGGGCTAAACATTTTTAGACTAAATATAATAAGATATTTATTGAGCAGACTGTTTTATAAATGTCAATTGATAAAGTTTAATATTTTTCCAACTATGGTTTTACAAAAGACATGGAAATATAGCTCAAATGTACATTCTGTATATCAACTGTGAATAAAAATGAAAAAAACAGAACATTTTTCAGCAAAGGCAATCTTCTAGGGATCTAAAACTTAGCTCTAGAGAGCCATAGAGAGGTCTATAAAAGGTCTATAAAAGGATAAAGTTATAAAATATAGTAAATATATAAAATTTATTGATAATCATACTAGTATCTTAAGATTAAGGTTAATCACAGACATCTTTGAACCTTGTCACTTACCAGTTTTATCATTTACTAGTGGTTTTGAAAAGATTACTTAACGTCTCTGCACTTTCGTTTTCCATTTATAAAATGGGGCTAATGATTATGCTTAGAATAATATCTAATGCAGTATAAGCACTATGTAACTGTTGGGTAAACTATGAAAAATTAGCATAATTTGAAAGATATCAGGAGTTAGTATTTTAAAACAACCCTTGACAATTCATTTACTTTTAAAGATTTTATTTACTTATTTGACACACAGACAGAGATATAGTGAGAGAGAGAATACAAGCAGGGGAAGTGGGCAGAGGGAGAAGCAGGCTTCCTGCTGAGCAGGGAGCCCGATGTGGCGCTCGATCCCAGGACCCTGGCATCATGACCTCAGCCAAACGTAGACGCTTAACGACTGAGCCACCCAGGTGCCCCAACCCTCGAGAATTTAAAATTTTAGTTAACTCATGATTGAATTATTTGACAGGTAATTGAAGTGTTGCATTTTAATGTCAATTGAAGAAGAAATGATGAACTGATAGGTAGAAGAAAACTTCTGTTGTGAAAGTTTGGAAGCCTGATTTATATTCTCATTATACAAAAAGTAAGTGTATTTTAGATGCAGAAATAATTGAATAGAATCAATATATCCCTATAAAAGAAAACTGGCTTGATTATTAGAACAAACACTTAAGGCCACAGAATTCTACTACATGAAACAAAAAGTATATGATTTTTCACTGAAAAAAATTTAGGACATTACTATTAATCAACAGCCTCAACATAAAAGAACCTTGATCAGACACTTGGAGAATGTCTATTTTTTAAGTCACAACTTTTTACCAAGCATTAGTTACATGTAAAATATATTCTAAGTATGAACCATGAGCTGACCATTTTAATGGGGTTCTTAAGTAGCATATATAAATAAATACAGATAAAAAGCTATTTCTTACACAGATTCAGTTGTTTTGTAGGTCAATATTCCTTGTTTGAGAAAATTTAAATTATCTACATGAATGATATTTCTTTAGTGGGCACAACTCTAAATCCTCCAAAAATTAATGAGTTGTTATAATTTAAATTAGAAAAAAAAACTACTCGGGCGCCTGGGTGGCTCAGTTGGTTAAGCGACTGCCTTCAGCCCAGGTCATGATCCCGGAGTTCCAGGATCAAGCCCTGCTTGGCAGGAAGCCTGCTTCTCCCTCTCTCACTCCCCCTGCTTGTGTTCCCTCTCTCACCATGTTTCTCTCTGTCAAATAAATAAATAAAATCTTAAAAAAAAAAAAAAGAAAAAAAAAACCTACTCATATCTTCATTTCTTTTGTGATTGGTATGGATTTTGTTGGTTTTTGAATTAACATAGTGTTGCATGATTAGCATATGTACTTCAATATCATTTATGTATTTTTCAATAATATATATAGTGGTCTAGAACCAACTGTTAAATATTCTTTTCATTCCGGAATACCACCTCTCTTTTTAGAATTTTCTTTACTACCAGTCTGCACTGCAGAATCTTATTAACCTTGTTCAGCCCTTTTCCCCAACCTAAAAACTTCTTACTACCCAATAAAATATCTCTCTTCCTCCCAAGGCTACACTCTCTTTATCTTTCAAGAGGACAACTAGATATTTTTATAAAGGAGTACCTGAACATACACTAAGAGACAAAGTCTAGAGGACTTTACCACTAATATAACATATATATTTTTCCAAAGGCCTTTTGGTGATAATGACCATATTGTGTTCATGAACTCAAAAGAATGATTCCAGGGGAGGGAATTTCATGTCATGGGAACAATTGCAAACCAACCCCCCCACCATCAAGGATGCCTGGGGAAAGTCTATGAGATGAATCAAGACCACCTTTGACATTCAGCATCAGCTTTAGACACCACAATTTCATCCCAAATAGAAACATATTTTCTGTTTTCTTCCAAACATATTTTGGGTAAAACAATGCAATTGTCATTTTTAAAATTTGGAATGTACATAGTCTACGGCAATAATAGAGTGTGAATATTAACATTACCTAGTATTAAGCAAAAACAAACAAAACAAACAAACAAACCACCTACAAATGTTTAGGCATCACCGTATTCTTCATTTCACATTTATGTCTTTTTATCTATTGATTTTTTTTAAATGGTAATGGCTCTAGGAAAATTACAGATCTCTTTACACAATAGGTCAGTTTAGCAAGCTCATTCATTATTGGCTCATCTTCCTTCTTGTGTAATTGCACACCTGTAAAAAGCTTATATAACCAGCGAAGTCATCTCTATGATGACTAAAGCAGAATTTGTAATGAATTTATACCCAATTAAAGGATAATTTGTCCAATCCTGTTTCTAAAGAAAAATATAATCTGTATACTAACTGCTGTCTCAAGAATTATAGCCATATTAAGCCAATGTAAAGTGCATACATACACTTGTATACTTACACCTTAATGGAGAATGCTGGTTTCACTAATAGAAAAACTGCAAATGGAAGTTTTATATTGGTGGTCTGTGTGTCTATTCCTCTGACCAAATCCCAGTCAGTCAATGCCTACGGCTTCTACTCATCCATTTCAGTGTTGAGTGTGGTAGACACCATATAGATTTTCTACAATCTAGAGTTTTAGAAAACAGTTTATTGAAATATGACTTATCTACCATAAAATTCACTGGTTTTAAGTGATTGATTAAATGATTTTTGGTGAATTTGTCGAATTGTGTATCCATCTTTACAATCCAATGTTAGAATATTTCCATCACTTCTGAGATCCCTTTACTTCAACTCGGTGCCAGACATTCATATGCATTATATTCACCACTATTCTGAAAAGTGGATTTTATTAAGGTTCTTAATGCTTGTGATGATTAAGTAAACTGCCATAGTCACATAACAGACCCTGTGAATAGCAGCATCAAAATTCAGACCCAGGTCTCTTTGATGCCAAAATCTAAGATTAGCCCATTATACATGCCATCACACCTATTTCTCCTTATAACTCCTGCTGTCTTGTACCACTATTCCTCTCAATTCCTCCAGTGTTAAATAAGTACATTAAAAAAATCTACTAAAAACTTATTGCTCAAAAATAAAGTACTCAAAGTTTTAAAGACTGTAATAATTCAAGAATTTGAACACCTCTAAAGAAGCATTTGTCTTCATCAAATATGACCCCTTGACCTTTACCTATGATCCATTAGCTCTTTTCTTTAGTAATATTCTCACATCTTTTATCAGTTCTGTTTTTCCCTTCTGCCTATAAACAATTACATCATACCTGCTTGATTAAAAATCTTCTATAAATTCCAATGTTTCTCAAGGAATGACTTGTTCTTGCTTTTCTTGCTTACTTGACTTCACTGATAAATTTTTCATAGACTATTCAGACTACCCCTATTTTCTCCTCACCTATTAGCTGCCCTTAACTACATATACAGTGGCTTTTTCCAAAATAACTTGCCTACATCTGTTCTCTTAGTGGTTCAAAGTGAATGCCTAATTGCCAAATTTGAAAACATTTTCTTAATCTTTAACTTTCTTGAACATGACAACTACTGCTTGAAATGATGGAATTTTTCCCCCTAAATTTTGACTTTTTCTTTATGGAGACATGATATGGCTCCATAAGATAGGTTGTCCTCTCTACTACCTCCTTTCCTGCTTTCTCTCTCTCCCTCTCTTTTGTAGTTTCCTTCCCTTAGCCTAACCCTTTAAGTGTAGATTCTCCTGGGTCTATGTTGAACCCTCTGCTCTTCCTCTGTAAAAAGAGCTTTCTGAGTAGAAACCCCCCAAAATGCATACATTCAAATGCACACAAAATTTTCCTTACTTTAAAGGGTCTTAAGAACACCTAAAATGCAGGCTTTAAATAAAAAACATTCTATGAACCCCAGATTAAGAAACTGTACTCTGCTTTAAGAACCCTTGGGCGCCTGGGTGGCTCAGTGGATTAAGCCTCTGCCTTAGGCTCAAGGCCCCTGTCGGGCTCTCTGCTCAGCCGGGAGCCTGCTTCCTCCTCTCTCTCTGACTGCCTCTCTGCCTACTTGTGATCTCTCTCTCTCTGTCAAATAAATAAATAAAATATTAAAAAAAAAAAAAAAGAATTCTGCCCTACATGCTCTATCTCAGCAATCGTCCACATTTTTGTCCCATTAGATAAATGAAACTCCAAAATTAACATCACTGATTCTATTATTGATCTCAAACTCCCACATTCCCCATCGCCTGTTGGATATATACTAAGATGTTTGATCAAGTCCTCATACTCCAACCAACTGAGCCACCCAGGCACCCCGAAGTCCTCATGTTCCATACATCAAAACTAGTCTTATTATCTGCTACCCAGAACACATTCTTCTGAATTCCAATTTTTTAAATGTCTTGATATTTTTTATTGAAATTTAACACACAGAACTGTACAATTCATAAGTGTAATGTGAACAGCTTCACTGAATTTTTATAGATATACTTGTTGGTACCAGTTTAAAAGCTGTTTTCTGGGGCACCTGGGTGGCTCAGTGATTCAGCCTCTGCCTTCAGCCTCGGTCATGATCCTGGGGCTGTGGAATCTAGGCCGCATCAGGCTCCCTGCTCTGCAGGAAGCCTGCTTTTCCTTCTCTCACTCCCCCTGCTTGTGTTCCCTCTCTCACTGTGCGTCTCTCTGTCAAATAAATAAAATCTTAAATAAATAAATAAATAAATAAATAAATAAATAATAAATAAATAAGGAAGGAAGGAAGGAAAGAAAGAAAAGAAAGAAAGGCTCTTTTCTCTCCTATCAAGCCATTCCTTAGAAATTTTAAGTAACAGGGTCCAAACAGTTAATGGCAATTTTTTAACCTTACAGGGAGGGTTTTGAGAACAACATGGTCATTCAACGGGGGTTCCTGTGGGATTCCTGAAGTCCACAAAAAGCAAACAGGATTTCTGAATTGAAATCCTAAGTATAATAACTTAGTACCAAAGGCCTTTGAGCAGTCTTATACTCTAAGCCTCCAGTTTTGTTTTTGTTTTTTTTCAGATTTATTTTTTAATTTACATACAGGAAAATTCATTCTTTTTGTTGTATAGTTCTATGAGTTTGGCAAATGCATAGTCCTGGAGCCTCCATCATAAGGAAGATCTAGAGCAAGTCTATGCCTCCTCCCAAAGCCTCTCGTGCTATCTTTTGGAAATGAAATTGAAGCCCATTTCTTAACTTAGATAACCATGGATCTACTCCTCATTCTATACTTTTGCTTTTTTCCAGAATGTCAAGTAAGTGGAATAATATACTATCTAATCTTTTTAGTCTGGTTTCCTTTGCTTAGCATAGTTCATTTGAGATTCTCTCATGTTGCATGTTTTCAATACTTCATTTCTTTTTATTGCTGAGTGGTATTTCATTGCATAATATAATAGTTTTTTTTTTATCCATTTACCAAGCTGAGGGATTTGGGTTGTTTCAGTTTATAGTTACTACAGATAAAACTTTCACAAATAGTCACAGGTTTTTTGGGGAATATAGGTTAACATTTCACTTAAGCAAATACTTAAGAATAGAATTGCTAGGTTGCAATAAATGTAAATGTATATTTAACCTTATAAGAAACTACCAAACTGCAAACTATTTTCTACAGTGGCTGTATAATTTTGCATCCCCACCAACATTGTGTGCAAATTCCAGTTGCTCTGCATCTTTATGGGTAGATTGTTTAGTCATTTTGGTTTCTTCACTCTTGCCATTCTTATACACATGTATTGCTGTCTCACTGTGGTTTTAGCTTGCATTTCTTAATGAATAAAGACACTAAGCATTTCAAGGGCTGATTTGGTATCTATATATCTTCTGGGGGGAAGTGTTCAAATGGAACTTTCTATTAGTATCATGCCCTTTGCTTTTTCGTCCACATTTTTTCCCAGTTTTATTGAGATAAAATTGACAGGTAACACTCTGTAAGTTGAAGGTATACAACGTGATGAATTGATAATGTATAGATTCTAAAATAATTGCTATAATACAGTTAGTTAGCACTTCCATTACCTCCCATAATAAGCGTGGTGTGTGTGTGTGTGTGTGTGTGTGTGTGTGTGTGTGATGAGGACATTTAAGATCTACTCTCTTAGCAGTTTGACTCATCTCGATTCTCAGTCTGCTGGAAAAACTCCACCAGTTTCTTTCAGTTCTCACTATCACAACTGTAGTTTAAGTACCATAATTGCTATATCTCTTTTGTGGGACATGTATTTTACCTTCAATAAGTGTTATTTATTCACACTTTTCCCTAACATCCTTGCTAGATTGTTAATTTTGCCATAACTTCTAGCACAGAACTTTAAAAATGTATTTATTAGATAAATAGATTATAACTAATGTTCATGTATATTTATTGGTTTTGCATAATAGTGTTTTTAAATCTTATACAGCTGGGACAATTATAATCATGGTTACAAAGTAGCATCCTAAATATTACAGAATCTAATATCTAAATATGTCAGCAGGAAAAGGAATCTCAACTTGGGGAATATAGGTTAACATTTATAAGGAATATAGGAATATAGGTTAACATTTATTTATAAGCAGTAATAATCTGCTTTTTTTTTCCCATCAGAAGAAAATAAAGTACCCTTCACTAGAATAACACAATAGGCAGAAGGACAAATAGTCAAATAATGCTATGACTACAAGGGGAAAGGGAGAGAAAATGAATGAAAAAATGGCCAAAGCTAGAGAGAAATAAAAGAAGAGAAAAGAAAGGGAGTTCAATGATCTTTTCCACTGTTGAAAAAGGTCATGAAGGGGATTATAGAGAGAATAGCAATACACATGTCGATATACAGTTCCAGTTTTGTTTCTATATAACCTGAAGTTATTCTGAAAATATTTGTGAGAAATCCCTTAAAGATTAATAAAAAAGGTCTCTTGCCCAATTGTTATGTTTTAGAGGTTTCTATCGTAATACTGATGCCTTAAAATTATCACTCAGAATAACTATTAATTTTTCTGTATGACTACAAAAGAGGTTTTGTAAATTTCTAATATTTTATGTAGTCCAATAGGAAAGTGTAAGATTTACTGTTATGGACGTTATCAGAACTGGGGTGACTTTTTTTTTTGCACCTCCCGTTCCCCTAAAGGATTACTTTTCATTCAGCATGTACATGATTTAAATTATCTGATTCTGCATTCATGTGACTACATGGTGATAGATAGTTCTCAGAATGTCTGACAGTATTTCTTGTAAGCATCAGACATGATAAAAGGGTACTGATGGAGAAAAAGACTTTGAAATGTCATTTTGGATCAATGCACAGAATGATTCAAGGTTGTATAGAAAGAGGAGTGTGAGGAGCTATTAAAAAATGTGTGTGTCGAAATCATGAAGTACAATGTGAATCTAAACTGGCCACTCCTCTCTTTTAAACTAATTGGTGTGTTTATCTTAGCTTTTCCCATGAGAGATTTTATGCTATCTGAAAAAGAAGATTAATCAGAATTAATAACTTAATTACTTGGGGCAAAAGTCAATATGAAGATCAATTACCTTCTTCTGATGATTGATAGACATTTTCTACGCTGTTAAAAGGGTCAGGCAAATCAGATACCTGTTTAAAGTTACAGACACACACACCACCACAAATAGAGCTCGAAACAGTGAATTTAATTAGACATGTCAAACAGAAAATATAATCATAAAAACCCAAAGTTGATATATTGATAAGATCTTGCAGGATTCCAAATTTGTGAAATCACATAGGATCATATATATATATATATTGAAATGTCTTATATGGAGAGCAGTGAATGAAATCCTTTATTGGTAATGTATTTACCCAATTATCTTTGCAACTCCTGTAATTTCTCTTTTTTAAAGGGAACTGATGTGTTTAACAGATATTTGTGACTATTCTATCTTTATTATAAGTGATATCTTTTAGCATTAGAAAGTAGTCTTTATGTGAGCTTTAATATTTTTAGTTTGGATTCTACTTTGACATTAGGATTACAGTTTAGTTAATAAAGCTACAGTTGTAGTTAATAAAACAAAATATTGCCTTTGTCCATCTTTAGGTTTAGCTTTCCTATATCACTATTTTAGGTGTATTTTGTTGTATTTTGAATACAATATACGATTAAGATGCTTAACCCTGTCATACCATTTTGTTATAATTATGATGTGTATTATACTTGCTATTTCTTCTTCATATGATATATATCCTTTGTTTCTCATTTTTTAGCTCTTTTTATAACTATAAAACATTTATATTTTTGTGTTCTATCTTTGTTTATGTCTGTGGTCCTCTGTTTTGTTATCTTTTTACTCTCTGCTGTGTCTATTTTATTTATTTATTTAATTTTTGAAAAGATTTTATTTATTTTAGAGAGAGAGAGAGAAAGGAAGGAAGGTGAGAGAGAGAGAGAGAGAGAGAAAAACTCAAGCAGACTCATGCTGAGAATAGATTCTGATGTGGGCCCCGATCTCAGGATCCTGAGATCACGACTTCAGCAGAAACCAAGAGTCAAACACTAAACTGACTGAAGCCACCCAGGTGCACCTGCTGTGTTTATTTTAATGGTATCTTTTATCTTTCACCTGAGTAACAATACATGACCTTATTATTTTCTCTTTTCCTTTCTTTCCTTTCCCCATATTTTTTAGTTTTGTTATTTCTACTGTGTTATAATATGTTTTATCACTCCCCATGTTCATCAGCATCCCATGTTTTTATTTCCCTCCTTAATATCGTTAAGATCACTTTGCGGCAGCATACCTCCATGCCCTCGCTGTCTCTTCCTTCACAGAAATCATTTGGTTTATCAATTTCCTATTGCTCTATAGCAAATTGCTACAAACTTGGTGACTAACAACAACATAGATTTGTTCTGGAAATCAAAAATCTACAACTGGTGTCAGAGGTCTGAAATCAAGGTGTCAGCAGAGCTGATACCTGCTGGAGTTTTAGTGGGGAAATCCATTCCTTGCGTGTTCCAGCTTCTAGCACATGTTTCCTTGGCTCCTAGCTGCTGCATCACTCCAACCTCTGCTTGCATCTTCACGTTGTCTTCTCCCCACTCTGATCTCCTGACTCTCCTTATAAGGAATCCTATGATTACATCAGGCACATGTGGGTAATCTAAAATAATCCCCCTATCTCATTTGTGCAAGATCCTCTTTTTGGTTTAATCGTATGTGCAAAATTCCTTTTGCCACATAAAGCAGCATTCATAGGTTCCAGGGATTAGGACATGGACATCTTTGGGGGCAGAGGTGTTATTTAGCCTACCACACTTGTAAAATTTGCACCTCCAACCTTAAAGATAACCAGTTCTTCATCTATTCTATGTCTCTGCTAAAATAACTGAATACCGCTATGAAATAATAAGCAACCAAGCTGTTAAGTCTCACTTTCAGTATAAGCTTACAAACCTCAAGAGGGCCCTAGAGACTAACCAAAATCCTAATATCTCTATTTAATTCACTTCTCTACTGTAAAAGGTGACAACTTCAGTAATAATCCTTTAAAGCTTCTACTAATCCATTCTATTTCTAATCCTCAACAATACCCTAAGCACTTATTTCATGGGGAAAAAAATAATAACCTATCAGAAGAAAACATCCACATTCTCTCACTGCCAATCCTACCTTCATGTGTTCCCATTTTTACTCTGAATTCCCTTCTGGGACAATGGATAGACAGCTAGTGTTCCATTAAAATCTTCCTATTTGTGCACGCCTCTTACCTATCTGAGAATTCTTTCTTGAAAGTAGCTCCTCCTTTCTCTATTTCATCAAATCATTCCTCTCCGGATCATTTCCATTAACTTACGAACATGCTATCATCACTTTCAACTGAAGAAAATGCCGCCCGTGATTCCATAGCCACTTTAACTTCTATCACTTATTCTCAAAAGAGTTACGTATACTCAATGTCACCAGTCTTTCTTCTATTATTCTTTTTCTGTCCCAATTAAACTTCTATTGCCATAAATCCAACAAACACATTTACATCAATATTACTGATGACATAACACTGCTAAATCCAATGGTCAGTTCTTAGTCCTCCTCTTACTTTACCTCTCAGCAATATTTACGTACATGACTCTTCCTTCTTCTTGAAATACACATATTTTTAGTTTGAGTAACCAAAAAATAAATAAATAAAAATTGATCTAATTTCCTCTTGCCTTTCTAATGGTTCTTAAACTTTCTTTGCTAGATGCCTCATCCTCTTCTCAAACTTAATGTTGGAGTACTTCAAGACTTGTCTTTACATCTACTTTCTTCCTCTTGCTAGACTTTCTTTCTTGCTAAGTTTACCCATTCTTGTAGTTGTAAGTATCTGCTGATGATTCCCAAATGGATTCTCTAACCCAAAACTTTCCCTTAAGTTCCACTTGCATATTTATTTGCCTACTTAACCTGCTCTTGGAAGTCTAGATGCATTTCCAATTTATTATACCTAAACTGGTCCTTTATTCCCTATGCTTTGATCCCCCCTTAGTAAAAGCTGTTCATTCTAAGAAATTCATTCTCATTAAAGGGCAGCATCATTCAGTGAGTTACTATAGCCAACGTCTTGCAAAACATCTTTGCTTTTCTCTTTTCTTTATACTACACATTCAATTCAGTTATTGTTCTCTCCAAATAGTTTATGAATCAGACCACTTCTCAACTCAGGTTGCATAAAGGTGGCCTCTACATATAAATGCCACTGCCAGTACCTAACTAAGACCAAGTCATGCCATCCCTCAGACTACTGTTTGTTCTCCTTAATTAATTACCATGCAACAACTGAAAAAAAAAATTAAGATGGTTTCAAAACTCTCTGAAACCCTTTTATCTCTTCCATTGTAGTTAAAATTAAATTCAAATTAATTATCCTGATATATCAGGCAATAAATGACCAGATTTTTGCCTATCTGTCCAACATCTGCCTCATTTCTTCCTTTTCCACTGTCTTCTAGTCACATAAATATCCTGGCATACAATAAGTTGTTAATGATAAACATAAAAAAGTCAGTCTCCAATAGCTGTTTGTGAATTTTGATATTATTCTACTTATTCAACATTAGTAATTACATTGTACAAACTCTATATCTTCATTTATTTCTATCTACTTTAAATTTAAAAAATAAAGAGGTATTTGGGAGCCTGGGTGGCTCAGTAGGTTAACCCTCTGCCTTTGGCTCAGGTCATTGTCCCAGGGTCCTGGGATGGAGCCCCACGTTGGACTCCCTGCTCAGCAAGGGGTCTGCTTCTCCCTCTCCCTCTGCCTGTTGTTGCTCCTCCTGCTTGTACTCTATCTCTTCATCAAATAAATAAATAAAATCTTAAAAGTAAATAAATGCAGAGGTGTAGTAAAGTCTCCCACAAGTATTTCTGTGTATTAATCTTATACTATTTTGCTTAATATATTGATGACTGATTACTCAGGACAAAAGGTTAATGATTATTCTAACTACTTGTAACATCTATGACAATATAAATGAGTACAGAGCATTGTTTTAAGTGCTTACTTGCAAAACTTTTTTAAAGCTCATTTTCAGTGTGGTAAAGTCATATTTTTCTTTTCCATTATAGATATTTGGGCAGAAACTGGGAATGACTGTGCTTTGGGCTGCTAAAATGAACACAAATTTTCAAGTCAGGTTTCTATTTTTAATATAATTCTATATAATATAGCAATGTCTGAAATACAGTTGAATGTCAACATCAGATAAACATTGCATATGCATCTATAATCCTAAACAGTGTTTTACCTTTCAGAGCAAGCACATATAGGTTTAATATTTTTACGTGATAAGGCAATTTTAGTCCTGCTGTTAGCTTTCTCTGCATGGTGGAAAACAAACTGACGTTAGGGAAAACTTATTTATAAAAGTAACTTAATTTTAAGAAAATCTTTATCCCAAGCTTTCAGTCTAAAACTAATATAGACAAATCCAAGTTAAAAAGATGTTTAATTCAACCAAACCTAGGTTAATTTACATTTCAATTCTACAGAGCCAATCATCTTGATAGTATGTAGCCAGATCCCCAGACAAACTGGGTCACACCTTTCACAATTTAGTTCACAAGTAATGTAGAATTTCAATGATTAAAGATCACATGCCTCACTCAGGTTAGCCTTTGCCAAACAGATGTACTCAGGGAAGCCAGGACTGAGAATACCCAAACTTAAATGGATTTTTATTGAATTTAATTTTTATGTTTTAAAGAGGAAATTAATGAATTTAAAGTGAGGATGATAAGATTTAATGATGTAGAACCCAAAACATAATTACTCTCAGCTACAGAGTAATAATGGATGTTCATCTACACAAATTCCTCTTAAAAAAAAAGAGCAAAGTTGCACAAAATAAAATCTCATGTATTTATTACATGTCCATGTTCTTGGCCACAGCTGCTTCCTTTATTTTATAAGGCTTTAGTTGTGTGTGTGTGTGTGTGTGTGTGTGTGTGTGTGTGTGTGTGTATGGGTGAGCAGCGGTGAGGAGTCAGCTACCATGACAATGGCTGTGACAATAAACTTTGTGGACATAGTTGTTTCTGAGAGTTGTTACTCAATTCTGACCCTCAACCATGTTGGGACTTGATGGCCAATTTTAATCAGAGCTACAGAATAGAAGCAGAAAATCAAGTTCAGAAGTCCAGAAATCTGATTTAAGATCTACTTCATGATGTATTCCTAGTGGTATGAGTTATGAAAAATTACTTACCTCTCTGAATCTCAGTATCTCCTCTGTAATTTGGGGATAAAATTGATGTCTGCTTAATCTTTTTCATACAAATTTTATGAGCATCACATGAGATCATTGATGTGAAAGTACTTGGGTTGATGGCCATATGCCACACAATTATTTGTTTAATCATTAAATATGTATGGCTGCCTCTACTCTACCTTTGACCCCTTGATGCTCTGGAATATTTATGAATATTGTGAGGAAATGAAGGAACATGGTAAACCAGAACTGAGAAATGTTTTCCAGGTACACATGCATAAATTAAATAATCTTTCTAATTTCTAGACTAATTCAGACTTAGCATACATTTTATGTGATAACATCTTAACTGAAAAACAATGCTGAAAACCTCCTCAAAACAATTTTTTTAATTTCCCATTCAAGACTACATATATAAAGTGCTTAATGCCATGCTGTTGGTGGAATCATTTAAATATGCATTATCTATTTGGTATTTATAATTAAAGTTTTCTGAATCAAACATAATATATCAGGGATGCAATTCTTTATACTTGGAAACTGTATATTTATAAAGACTGTATTCATTTTTTTTTACTCAACATATAATCTATCAACCACAGACACTTTGATTAGCAATAGAAGTTCACTCTGGTCCAAGCTATCCATCATCCCTTGGCTTGACTACTGCAATCACCTCTTAGTCCCCTGTCTCCTTTGCCCCTTTCAGTCCATCATCAACACGGCAGTCAGAGTGGTATTTTAAACACAAGTGAGATCATATCATTCTTCTTTTTAAAACTCTGCAATGTCCCCTCTTTCATCACCTTACTGACTTGCTCCAGCCATGACAGCCTTCTCACTGTTCCTGGAAGATTCCAGTAATGATCTTGATGTAGGGCTTTTGTGTTGCCTATTCCTCTGACTATTAAAATTCTTCTCCCAAATAATGATTTTGTTGACTTTTTTTCTCACCTTTGCTTAACTGGGGCCTATCCTGACCATATTAACATTGGAATATACTCCCTCCCACTATCCTCATAGCTCCCATCAACTTTATTCACTCTCTTTTTTCCCATAGCATTTATTATCTTCTAACATATCTATTATTAAATTATGGCTACATTTTATTTTCTGTCTCCTACAACTAAGATGAGAGCTTCAGGATAGAAGGGATGTTTTCTTTGTTTACTGATATGTCCCAAATGCCTATAACTGTGCCTGGCATAGAACAGCCATTCATGAGGTTCCCTGACCCTAAGATATGTTCTACTTAAGAAAGGCATGCAGTGTGGGTCAATTAAAACTAAACACCCTCCATCTCTGCCCATGTCTAGTTTGCACTTTTTCTGGAACAACCTTTTAATCAGATACAACATTCTATTCTGACAAGTATTTATTATCTGTACTTTGATACAAGTGATACTTTGATATTCTTTTTCCTCTGTCATCTAATTTTGCTTTTGAGAAGTCTGCATTCAGATTGTCATTGAATTGTGGGTAATTTTTTCCCTCTAGTTACTCTTCAGATCTCTTTATCTTTGATGTTTTGCAGTTTCCCTAAAATGTACCTATGTGTGCATTTATTGCCATGTGTCTACTTTGGAATTGGCTTTAATTCTTGAATCTGATAGTTATCTTTTCAAATATTATTTTCTATACTACATATATTTTTCTAGAATTCCTACTAGTCACATGATAGACTTTCACATCGTATCTTCCATGTCTCTGACATTCTTTTTTCATTTTTCTATCTCTAAGTCTCTGTACCTCTATGCACCTACACATTCCATTCTCTTGTCCCTAAATGGTTCTACTGCCCTTGTTCACCAAGTGAACTCATATTTAAAAAAAAAAAAAAGTAGCTAAAATGTCTTTCTTAGGATGTTCTCTGACCAATACAAGCTTGACCTTAATGTCTCTAATACAAACTACTTATTTGTATGGTCCTGCACACTTTTAAGTTAGGTATTATTTATAAGAAGATTCTCAGAGTTATACTTCCATTCATGAATTTCTACTTCAGTTGTATTTATTATGCTGTTAAAATCACTGATTATGTTTTATTTTATTTATTTGAGAGAGAAAGCACAAGCTAGGGGAGGGGCAAAGGGACAAGCACTTGTCCCCACTAAGCAGGGAGACTGATACAAGGCCTATGTCAGGCCCAATCTTTGAGATCATGACCTGAGCTAAAATTAGTTGCTTAACCAGACTGAGCCATTAAGGCACTTATTTTATTTTAGTGACTACTTTTTACTTCTAGGAGAATATTTGGTTGTTTCAAATAGTACTATTTTTATCATGGTATCTTATCATGGTAACTTACTATTGTTTCACATGATATTTTTAATAGTTTAAAACATATTTATTTCAAAAAATATTTATTTCATAACTCCTAGAGTGGTCTAATTGCACACAAAGCTCTGCTTTGCTATAGCTGCCCCTCACTGATTCTTGATTACTGATTTTTATGTTCCTTAATTTTGGATTTCTCCTTAAATTTGAATTGTGGACCTGTGATTTAGGAAAGAGACATGTATTCTTTTTGTCTTTCTGTACCAGCAACACAATTTGTAGCACAACTTTTTGCTAAGTTTATAGCCACTCATAGATTGTGACTAAGATCTTGTTCTCGGGGCGCCTGGGTGGCTCAGTTGGTTAAGCGACTGCCTTCGGCTCAGGTCATGATCCTGGAGACCCAGGATAGAGCCCCACATCGGGCTCCCTGCTCTGCAGGAAGCCTGCTTCTCCCTCTCTCACTCTCCCTGCTTGTGTTCCCTCTCTGGCTGTGTTTCTCTCTGTCAAATAAATAAAATCTTTAAAAACAAAACAAAACAAAACAATCTCATTCTCACCACCTCGCAAGGCCAGAGCCTCATTTGTCTCTCTAGGCATTGAAATCTAGGCTTCAGTGTTGTAGATTAAGAACCCCAGTTCCAACACATTTTCCCTCCAATGGAGGTGCAAAATCAGCTTGATATTCCTGCTCTCTTTCATAGCCTCTTCCTATTTTAGACTATGTATATATGTCTTCCCTTTCTGTGGGCTCATCTACTTTTTTTCCAATATTTTATTTATTTCTTCTGTATTTGTATACAAATATACAAAGTTCCTCCAAAGTTCATAAGTTTCCACACTATTGGAAATTGAAGTTCTGAATGTGCGTTTCAGCAAGGAATAAAGTTTTCATACAACTATACATAAGAAAACTTGTGCAAAAAAATTCAGTCTTCTAGTGAGTAAGGGACAGACAGGGCTAGGTGGGGAGACATAGATAGGGGGCTATTGATCAGGCTCACAGAAATCCCCAAAATATGGAGGTATGGGCAAACTAGAGATAAAGGGAACAAACCAACCACCCTACCTTAGGCATGTGGGTAGAGGTCCATTTCACTCTGTGAGACAAGAACTTAGCTAGCCCATTTCATTAGGAGTTCCATTTTCCCATTTTTATTTATTTTATTTATTTGACAAAGAGGAAAAGCAAGAGAGAGAGAGAGAGAGAGAGAGAAAGAGGAGAGAACCCAAGCAGAGGGAGCAGTAGGCAAAGGGAAAGGGAGAAGCAGCCTCCTTGTTGAGCAGGGAGCCCTCCATGGGACTCCATCCCAGCACCCTGAGATCCTGGGACCATGAGCCAAAAGCAGACACTTAACCAACTGAACCACCCAGGCACCCCTGGGAGTTCCATTTGATAAAGGGGTGAAATAGCTAAATAACAACTGCAATTAAATGTGGCACGTGCTAGGAGGGTACTCTTATGCCACTGTTAAATATAGGGAGGGCAATGTCTATCAGTGAGGGCTTTATAAGGGAGTTAAATCTTCAGCCAGGAAAAGAAAGAGGATGGAGATGAATGAAAATATTCAAAGAAATATAAGTAATTAATGGTGGCTGAAACACAGTGTAAATCTGGAAGAGTAACTGAAGGTAAAGCTGAACAGGACAGTTAAAGCTGAGATCATGAAGAGATTTCTGCTATGCTGATGAGTCTAAATTGTAATATTTCATTCAGGTTAATGACACCAGCAGATGTGCATGGTATAAAGTATATTATAACAACAATCAGTGTGAAAGATGGATTGAGAAAGAAGGGATTAGGGAGTCGTTGTAGTAAAACAAGCCATAAAATGATGAGGGCCTAACCTAAAGCATTGGGAATATGAGTGGAGGAGAATGGACATACTTAAGTGATAATTAAGGGTGATAAAAGCAACTACAAAAAACTATAAAATCACTTTCAGGTTTTTGGTTTGAACACCTCAGTGTTTATGTTAATCATCAAGACAGAAAGTGCATTAGGTATATATTTGGTGTAAAGATAATATGCCCATCTTCAGAAAAGTTAAAAGTGAAATGCATATGAGACATTTAGACAAAGATGCCCTCCTCTCTGCACACAAACAAGGCAAATATTCAAACATACTTCTTTCACTGAACATATATGCTTGGAATTCTGCCATTTGAATACCACAATAGGTAGTTCCATTTTACCTGGTAGCCTGGGAAAATTAGGCCTTCAACCAGGGTTACTTCCCTGGTTCTCCGTTCAAAAGGTATTTGGAAAAAGTCTAAGCAAAGTTAAAAGAGAAAAGCACCTTCCATAGACTAGATTTCCCTAGATCTTAGTACAGCCCATGAATCTGTGTTTTTTAACAGCTATCTTATTTGATTATCATACAGTTGCTCCACTGAATGCCCATTGAAAAACACTGGCTAGAACCCTTCTGTTCTCCAAATGAGAACTATAACCTCAATTCCTTGGTATAGTCCTTAATTTGAATGCCAACCAATGTTGTAATAGCTTCAGAAAGGCGATGTTTTTTTTGCTGTTTATATGATCTTTTGACAGGAATTCTACCTAGAAATTGTATTTTACAAGATATGACTAAACAGTGAATAAGTAGCTAGAGCCAGTGTCAGTGTCAGACATCGTTTTATACAATCTATAAAACTGATCCAAATAAATAACCTAGTTTAAATCACTAGTGTCATATATCAACCTGTCATACCACAAATAAGCATCAAGTGTTGGTCATTTTCTTGGTTACAGTCTGGGGATTAGATAGTGGAAGTGTCATATGTGCAGCAGTGAGAGGAAAGATAATTTTCTGTGAAAGAAATGATAGATATAAAAAGCTATGTGTGTCTTTTCACAAATGGTGCCAGAACAATGAAACATCTACATACCCCCCAAAAATATATAAAGACAGACTTTACACCTTTCACAAAAATTAACTCAAGAGAGGTCATAGGTCTAAATGTAAAATGCAAAACTACAAAATTTCTAAAAGATAATTCAGGAGATATCTAGGTGACCTTGAATTTGGTAATGTTTTAGATAAAATACCAAAAGGATAATCCATGAAGCTAAAAATGGATATGTTGGACTTGACTAAAATTAAAAACTTTTGTGTAAAAGACATTGTTAGGGAATGAGAAGATAATCCATAGAGAAAATGTTCACAAAACACCTATCTGATAAAGGACTAGTATTCAAAATATATAAAGAACCCTTAAAACTCAAAAATAAGGAAACAATTTAAAAATGATCACAAGATATGAACAGACATCTCACCAAAGAAGATATAAACGTGGCAAATAAAATATTAAAAGATGCCAAACATCATATATAATTATGGAAATGCAAATTAAACAGTAATGATATACTAGCATATATCTGAGAATGGCTAAAATCTACAACACTGACAACATCAAATGCTAGCAAGGATATGGAGCCATAGGAACTTTCATTCACTGTCAGTGGGAATGCAAAATGTATAGCCACTTTACAAGATAGTTTGGCCATTTTTTTAAATATATATTTTATTTATTTATTTGAGAGAGAAAGCATGAGCAGTGGGGAGGAGAAGAGGGAGAGGGAGAAACAGACTCTCTGCTCAGTGGGGAGTCTAATGCAGGGCTCCATCTCTGGAATTATGACCTGAGCTTAAGGCAGCCACTTAACAGATGCCCAGATGCCACAGGATGGCCATATCTTATATAGCTAAACAGACTGTTATCACATGTCTTTGACACTTTTCCAAATGAGTTAAAAACCTACATCTAAACAAAAACCGGTGCATAGGGAGGGGGGTGGAGGGATGGGAGAGCCTGGTGGTGGGTACTGGGGACACCTAAAGTGTGGAGCACTGGGTGTGGGGAATGGGGAATGAATCTTGAAACACTGGAAAAAAAAATTTTAGTAACAATAAAAAAAAAATAAAAGTGACATTTTACAAGAAAAAAAAAAAACGGTGCATGAATGTTTTTAGCAACTTTATTCATAATTTTTAAGCTTGGAAGCAACCAAGATGTCCTTCAATGTGTAAATGGATAAACAAGCTATGGTACATTCATAGAGTGTAATATTCTTCAGCACTAAAAAGAGGTAAGATATCATGTCATGAAAAGACATAGAAGAACCCAAAACATATATCACTAAGTGAAAGGAGCCTATTGGAAAGAGCTGCATACTATATTATTTCAATTCTTTGAATATATATTCTGGAAAAGGTAAAATTATGGGGATGGTGGTTAGAAGAAAGGAAGGATTTTAGGGCAGTATAAGTATTCTGTATAATACTCTAATGGTGAATATAGGTCATTATACGTTTGTCAACACCTATAAAGTATACAACAATAAACCCTAATATAAACTATGGACTTTAGTTTAAAAATTGTATTAATATTGATTCATTAACTATGACAAATATACCATAGTAATGCAAAATACTAATAATAATAGAGGAGATTGGTGAAGAGGCATATGAGGGGGTATATGGGAACTCTCTGTATTTTGTGCTCCATTTTTCTATAAAACCTAAGAGTGCCCCCCAATTAAGTGCATTAAAAAAGAGAGATAAAGAATCCACACCTGCACTGTTATATTCACTTAATGTATTAAAGTATTACACTTTTAATATCTTATTATTTTGGTTAATAAGTAGCTGGGATTATGTTCTGTAAATATATAAACTTTAGAATTGAAGGTATTGGTAAAATGCTAACAATTATGAGGCATACACTGGAAAAGGTCTCTGCATTTTAACAGAAACTTCTTTAGCAGACAGAAAAACAGATGTGCTGACAACCCAACTTTTCTACCTCAAAACTTTCCCTGTTATTCTTTTTTAACATATCATCTGATCTGCCTTCACAATTGTTGGGGGTCTCTGAGGAGGAAGCATTTACATAAGAAACTCACTTTGCTCCTGAACTCAGTTCTGAAAAAAAAAAAAAAGTAAGACTTAAGACAAATGTAGAAAATTCTCAAACTACAATCTTTCTTCCTAATACAATAGAGAGTTCAAATATATAGCTTAAGTAAAAAGCCAATGGGCTTCCTAACCCCAGATGAGGCCACGTTAGCCACTGAGACAGCAGCACTGAGCCTAGCAGGTCACTGTCCATTACAAGGGAGGGTGGTGTAGATCAATGTATCCTGCAGGCAAGCCCATTACTAACTGCAAAAGAACCTGAACAGAACAACCTCAATTTAATATTCCTGAGTTAACCAACCTTATAATGATTTTAGTGCCTCTTACAAGGCAGAGAGGAGCAAGGATGTTAAATTAATAAGAATCCCTTCACATTGAAGGACTCAAGAACAGGCAAGAAGCATTCACTCCCTCCCAATAATTATATTGTGAAATATAGTATTATGCCATATATAAATTTTGAGAATATGGTTTTTTTTTATTGTTACTTAAATTTTTTTCCCCAGTGTTCCAAGATTCATTCCCCATTATGTTTGGATGCCTTTTACAAATTTGGGGTCATGAAGATCTTGGTAACTTTTAAAAATGTTAAAGATCTCCTGCATGAACAGGAAAATGATTCTAATGCTGTGCCAATCATAGCACATTAACAAAGGGCAAAGTTGAAACACTGTCTTGAAGAAGAATGTGAAGCTGAACCTGGGCTCAGCAATAAAGCTGAGTTCCTATGGCAATTCTGTCTCTACTGTGTGGGTTTGAGGTTTCTGACTAAAGGTTGCAAGGTTAGAATTCAAATACATAATTTATCAGGTAAGAATACAAAATACAAAAAAATACAAAAAAAGACAGGTAAGAAATCTAACCTGGGTACTAAAACCTATGTTTAGGTTTGTAAAACCAAAAAATGTTCAGGGGGTATGGGGGGGGGTAACTTTGCAGTTTTTATTTGAATTACAACACCTAAGAGCTGTTAACTGATACAGCATTCCAGTGTAGGCTTGGAAGGAAAATGGCGGAAGGCACAAAGTCATGTAAGCCCAGATATATTGGAAGACATACAACTAGGTCTTTTGAGTGGATGAAATGGGAAGTAGCAGTAGCTGAGACTAGAAGAGATGAGAATAATAGCTTGGAAACATGTGCTAGAAGACTTCAGATAGCACAGAACTCTGTATTAATTCGTTGTATAATAACCACAGAAAGATTTTGATGACTAAAGAGATCCATGATCCGTGCTTCACTTCATAAAGAAGATTCAGCTTTCAGCAGAGTAAAGGATGAGCTGGAATAGATGGAAAAGGGAAACACTGACAGAAAAGATGTTTAATGAGAGATCATCAGTGAATGCAAATGTCCTCAGAAGCCCTCCACTGACATGCAGTCCAGTCTGTGAAGAGGCCTTCAGTACATGTTGAAGGAGGGGCTCTGACTATTGGAATATCCTTCCACATTAGTTTCTCCCCATTTGTCCTAATTCCATTTTTCTGATTTATACAAAATAATCCAAACTTTGATCCTCATGACAAAACTTTGATTTAAAAAGAAGAGCTGTTTTTTGTTTTGTTTTGTTTTGTCACCAGACTACATCATTAGTGATTTTGAATGTTCTTTATATATATTTATTTTCTTCATCCATGACCAGAGCTGAAACCAGGCTTCTTATGTTTCTTGAAGATTAATACTTATACATTAAACCCTATTATGTTTCACTGAGGCCTGAGAAGAGCAAACTGGTTTAGACGTTCTAAATTTGCTAATTCTATTACTACAGCTCAACAATGACATCTGCTAACATTTTTGAGCGTTAACTCTGTGCCAAGCCTCATACCAAGCACTATACACGCAAAATCTTATTCAGTGCTCACAACACCTCTAAGAATTAGGCACTATTACTGTCAACATGAAGGAAAATTCAGGTCAAGAGAGATTAAGGGCACACATCTTTGAGAGGGGTAGCACTGGGACTAGAACCACTTTTACTTTACTCCATGGCTCGTGTTTCTAATGATGACATCCTGCGTTCCTTCTCTTTAGATGACTTCAGCTCTTCTTTCTTCCCTCCCTGTCCCTAAGAGGAGGCAGTGATATCACACAGCTAATCATTGTAGGCTAAAATTCATGGTTATAAAACTTGGCTGCACAAATGAATCACCTCAAAAGCTTTTACAAACTTCTCATGTGTGGTCCCTACCTCAGGCCAGTTAGCACAAATTTCATGTTAACTCATGGGTGGCTTGTGTGCACTGGAATATTGAATTTCAAGGGTGGGTCGTGTGCACTGGAATATTTAAAATTCTATCCAGGTAATTGCCGTGTGTGTCAGTCAAGATCTTCTGCCTCTAGTCCTTTTACATATTCTGTTGTTCTATCCAGTCTTCCTTATACTGTGCCTAAGTGGTTGATTTGAAGGTACAAATATAAGACCTAATATCTGTCACAATTCAAGTTTATCTTAATGGATTTGGTCCAGTATTCTAACCTGTCAAGACCTTTAAGGAACCTAATTCTATCACCCAGCATATTTTTTAAGCCTTTGGGTTTCATGTCATCTAAAAATGTCATAAGGATTCATTCTATATTTTCATCTAAATCTTAAAGAAAGTCAGTGAACAGGAAAGAGCCTTCAAGCATGTTCACTTGATACCCTTAGACACAGGCATCCAAATATAAATTTATATAATTATGCTTGCCTCTGGTTCATTTCCCCATTTTGCTCACAGGAATATCATTAATGACTTTAAAAAGATTTAGCAGCATACAAATATACTATCTGTAGCACATTTCTCTGCTCTACCAATAAATCGCTTTTTGGCAAAAAGAAAACGCATCCCTGCCATAGCTTATTCTTAGTTATAGCTTATATTAGTTATTCTAAGTTATGGCTTATTCTGACTCCCTAAAAATCCTCCTGTATACTAATTCTCACCTCAGAGTACTCCTCCCAGGGGATTCAACCTACAGCACATGTGGTTCAGTCTGAAGCATGTGGTAACATAATGATAATGTGTGAGACCACAGAGAAGATGAGTGAAAAACAGCAATATGATGTCAGTGGACATACACCATGGAATAACCATATTTAGGACCTTATCAGAAGAAATTTTGCATCAATAGGAGATAAGAGACCTAAGAAACAAGGAACATCAAGAGTAGAGAGGCGCAGTGGCCAAAAGAGAAAACAATTCCAAGAAGGCAGGTTTTACCAATATCCAATTATATAGGAAAGTTGAGGAAGATGACCATTGTACCAAAGTGTCCCTATGCCCATGCCTATACTCAGGTATTTTAGGATGACTTCTTGAGATCCAAAAGTTGTGGAAGGAAGGGGAAGGAAATGAAACTGAGCAGAGGAAGAAGTTGCTGTGGTTGTGATCAAGTCTCAGGGGAAAACTTGACTGACCCTTCAAGGAGTTCTGAAGATGAATGACAAAGATGGGGTGAAAGAGTGACCTTTTATGCGCCAGTATTCATTGGTCACTAAATGTGGGTACCCTAGCAAGGGAGCAACAGTCTGACTACTGACACTTTTCCATGGAGCAGTTTTGGTGGACTTTAAAATACAAATTTCTATCATTTCATATATCTCTCAAAGCTCTCCAAAGGCTTCTAAACACACTGCTCAGACTAATCTTGGTGTCTCTGACTTTACCACCCCTCCCACTCTCCTGTCAATCCCCTGTGCTAACTTTCAGTCTACTACTCTAGCATACCAGGTGAATTCCCACCTCAAGGCCTTCCCATGTGCTGGTCCCTTTTTTTTTTTTTTTTTTTTTTTTTTTTTTTTTTTTTTTTTTTTTTTTTTTTTTTTAATGTAGGCTCTGTGCTCAACTTGGGGCTTGAAGTCACAACCCTGAGATCAAGCGATATGTTCTGCTGACTGAGCCGGCCAGGCAACCCTGCCTGCAGTTTTTCTACCTCCTTCGTGTTCACACTAATTTCACTTCATAAATGTCACCCCCACAGAAAGTCCACTCCTCACCAGACTAAAATAGACCCATCTCAGCCACTCTCTTTTCCTTGCCACCGTTTTCCTCATAGCAGTTATTATTTCTTGACTTTGAGTCATATAGTTATATATATACATATATATATGTATATATATGTATAATGAAGATTTTATATTATACATAAAAAAGGTGAATCTTTGTCTTCAGCTAAATTTAATTCTTAATTCAATATGGACTATATCACATACTGTGGTGTGGAAATTGTATTTATTTATTTATTTATGCATTATTTATTTATTTATTTCGAGTATAGACAGTGGAGAGAGGGATAGAGGGACAGAGAGAATCTCAGGCAGACTTCTGTGCTGAGTGAGGAGCCTGACACAGGGCTCAATTTCATTATTCTGAAATCATGATCTGAGAAGGAATCAAGAGTTGGATGTTTGATTGGCTGAGCCACTCAAGTGTTCCTGGAAATTTTATTTCTAAAAAACTGATATTTAAAGTCTTACATTAATAATAAGCATAGGAGAGATCCATACTAAAAGTCTTATGTAGTGAGCTAAACCAGGAAAAAAGAATTATTTCACATTCCTAGCAAATAAATTATTTTTTCATCAAATCTAAATAGGATCCACTTGGAAATGTTGACTGTTTTGTGCAAAATTGAACTATTAATATCACTTTATTGTTTAATCTGGGGAGCCAAGTTGTTCTGACTTCCTTGTATTATGCTTTATTAGAATAGTAAAAATTCCATTTTATGCTTAAAAGTTATCTTTTCTTTCAAAAATATATTTCTATATTACTCATTTCTCCCACTGGAATGCGAGCTCCTTTATAGGAAGGACTTTGTCTTCTTCACCACTATTCTTATTTACTCAGTACCAGAAAGAGTCTGGTACATAGAAGACATTAAATAAACACTTTTCAACTCATGTTGAACTTGTTCTCTAAGAACGTTGAGAAATAATTTTTAGGAGAATGTTGTAAATGCAGGCAAAAATGCAGAAGGTTAATGTGTGAGAAAGCAATGAGCATATGTAGCTACATAACTCAGTCAAGAAGATTTCTATCAATTAAGGGAAGAAAAGAGAGTCCTAGCATGAACAGAGAAGTAATAAGAGTCCCTAATGTAAGGGAAGAGAAGAAATATTTGGGTATATCTACGCTGAAAGGAAAAGTTGCTAAATAAAGAAAAAGTAAAGTATCAGATAAAGAGAAATTATAGTTTGGTTACAGAAACTGACATTGATTCAGATGACACAAAAAAATGAATTTTGACTCAAATAATCAAATTGAAGGAAGGAGTATGGTGCTGGCCTTCAAATGCTAAAACTATAACATTTTTATTGTCAATATATGCCCTCTTTTTTCCAACTCATTACTGCTTCTTTAACATAGGTTCATTATCCTCTATTGCAGACTGGCTTTCTTCACATGTGCATAGTACTAGTGGCTTCTAAACTGTTACTCTCACAACTTTTTAACAAGTGTAATGGTTCTGTTCCCAGAAATGATGAGGGAAATAAAAGAGGAACTCTGGCCCTCATTGGTCAGATGCTCACCCATATAGCAATCACTCTGATAAAGGAGGCAGCGACTTACAAGTATGTGATTCCCATTTGAAACAAAAGGTCAAAGTAAAAGACAAAAATAGCTCCTCTCAAGAAGAAAGGCAGAAAAAACAACTAAGGTCTATTATACCTTATGTTTAATATCATTAAGTTAAAAAAAAATGCGTGTTGATAATTCAATAAGTCCAGGAGGGGCGCCTGGGTGTCTCAGTTGGTTAAGCGACTGTCTTTGGCTCAGGTCACGATCCCGGAGCAGAGGGATCCAGCCCCACATTGGGCTCCCTGCTCTGTGAATTCACATCTCTGTGAATTCTTACAGTGTAAGAATACATTTCTTTGAAGGGTGCCTGGGTGGCTTAGTCATTAAGCATCTGCCTTCAGCTCAGGTCATGATTCCCGGGTCCCAGGATGGACCCTCACATTGGGCTCCCTGCTTGGCGGGAAGCCTGCTTCTCCCTCTCCCTCTCCCCCTGCTTGTGTTCCCTCTCTCACTGCATTTCTGTCAAATAAATAAAATAAAATCTTTAAAAAGAAAGAAAGAAAGAAAAGAAATAAGTCCAGGAAAGACCAAAAGGAGATTCCTTTTATGTAGCTCTTTCAGGATTCTTTATAAATACTCTTATCCATGTTTATATTTTGAAGAATGTCTTATACAATATATAGTGCCTTTCACAATAAATTATTTTTCCTTAATGATTTCTTTAAAAAACACCAAATACCATATTTTGTCTTAAGCGCTCTTAAAATCAACCATAAACTTCTAGTTATGAATGAGATAAATAAATTTTCAAAGTTAAAGAGAAAGTTTTCGTATAAAATACAATAAAAAAGAGTTTGTCTAAACCTGCTGGTATTTTCAAGTGACACTGTCAATCATAATTTTAAATTTATGGAAAAGAAATGCATTGACCTTAGGAAATTCTTATAACTAAAGCTCTCTAAAGAATGCCACCTGGCAACAGGGTATCATAAACTCACTTCTAATGGATTTTCTTTTTTCTTTTCTTTCTTTTCTCTTTCTCTTTCTCTTTCTCTTTCTCTTTCTCTTTCTCTTTCTCTCTCTCTCTCTCTCTTTCTTTCTTTCTTTCTTCCCTCCCTGCCTCCCTCCCCCCCTCCCTTCCTTCTTCCTTCCTTCCTTCCTTTCTTTGTGGGAGGGAGAGACAGGAGGTGGGGTTGGGGGCAAAGGGAGAGAGAAAGAGAATCCCAAGCAGGCTCCACATTGAAGAGCCCAATGCGGGGTTACATCCCACAACCCAATGCGGGAAAAGAAGAAGAAAAAGAAAGAGAGAAAGAAAGAAAAAAGATAATACTTGAGTGGAAATCAAGAGTCAAATGCTCAACGAACTGAGCCACCCAGGAACCGACTTTCAATTTCTTTTCTTTTTTTTTTTAAGGTTTTATTTATATATTTGATAGAAACACAGCTAGAGAGGGAACACAAGCAGGGGGAGTGAGAGAGTAAGAAGCAGGCTTCCCACCCAGGAGGGAGCCCCATGCAGGCCTCGATCCCAGGACTCCAGGATCATGACCTGAGCTGAAGACAGCCACTTAATGACTGAGTCACCCAGGCACCCTTGGACTTTCGATTTCTAGTGTAAACTAAGTTTAGCCACAATTCCAGGAAACAAAATGTTCAAAAAACCCATAACTAGGGTTCCTGGATGGCTCAGTGGGTTAAAGCTTCTGCCTTCAGCTCAGGTCATGATCTCAGGGTCCTGGGATCAAGGCCCCCATTGGCATCGGGCTCTCTGCTTAGCAGGGATCCTGCTTCCTCCTCTGTCTCTGCCTGCCTTTCTGCATACTTGTGGTCTCTGTCAAATAAATAAATAAAATCTTTTTTTAAAAAACGGTTCATATTATTAAAAAAAAACAACAACAAACACATAACTAGACAGAAATATTGATTCACCTGAATGAAAACTGCTTCAGAATACAGACACATACCGAACAGCTAGCTATATATGTTTTCTTTGATTTTTCTTCAGTATCCAAAGTTTGGATCCCTAGTGATGCAAATTATCATTTCTTTCTTTTTCTCACTCCATCTTTAATACTTACATTCAGCATTATCATTAATTCTAAATATCAAAAAGAATGGAAAATTTTATTTCTCCCCAGGCTTCTGCCTATTAAATCTTTATGCTTCTATTTCTTAAATGTCTCTATTTGCATAAAATTGTCTGCAAACAATTAAAGTTAATTAAGATAATTTATCACTTGAAGTAAAGCCATCTTATCAGCAGGTATCAGCTTGTTAAGCAAACAAAGAATACGTTTTAGGGAAAACAGCCCTCCTTACCAAGTAAAGCAGAAGTGGAGAGAAAGAAAGAAAAAGAAAGAAAGAAAGAAAGAAAGAAAGAAAGAAAGAAAGAAAGAAAGAAAGAAAGAAAGAAAGAAAGAAGAAAGAAAGAAAGAAAAAGAAAAAGAAAAAGAAAGAAGAAGAAAAAGAAAGAAAGAAAAAGAAAAAGAGAGAAAGAGAGAAAGAAAGAGAGAAAGAAAGAAAGAAAAAAGATAAAAATGCATCCTTTCCTAAGTGTTATGTTTTCAGAGTCATTAGACTCAATTAGCTAATCATGCTTCTTTAGCTGTTTATTCTGCAACACAACACTACGGATTTGATAATTTACACTTTGGCAATCTTCTTGCATATGAAATATGATAAAATTCCCATTAAAAAAAAAAAGTCTCTTAACTGCCAAAAGAACTCTGAAGCCAGAGTCCTTTGGAAATTAAATCTTTCAAAGTGTATGCAACAAAGCAATATCCATTATCAACATACACACTCATTTTTAAATATATTTATGTAGCTTTCTTATATAAATAAGCTATTAGAAAGGATTTAAAATGCTGAGACTTTCTCTGACTACAAAGCAGGATAGCAAAATGATATATGGAAGTTTTAAAATCTATGACAGGGGCAAGAGAATTATTCTGAAGAAGATAGGAAAGAAACTTACCAGAATACTAAGTATATTGTAAAAATGTAATAAATGGAAACATCATTATTATGAGTCTTGATGTTGGGAAATGAAAGAACATTTTAATTTTTGGAAAAAAATATTTCCTGGTTGAAGAAACAAATGATTCCAAAATTTGATAAATTTAAAATTTCATATAAAATTTGCCTTACGTAGTGGAGGAAAAATCTCCCTCCACCCTTCTGGGTTCTTAGCAGAGATCCCTGTAATAAAAGACATATTAACAAAGAAAAGCAGTTTGTTAACATGTATACTTCATGTATATATAGGAGATAACTGGGAAAAATGAGTAACGCCCCCAGGTGGCTTAGAATTCAGGCTTAAATATCTTAAGGAAAGGGAGTGGGTGGGTGTAGGCCTCTTAAGGGACAGTAAGTAATTTGGGGAAAGATGAATGGACCCTTAGCAGAATAGATAGCAGATATGATGGTTCGTGACATGCTGTGCCTGGGGTGGTGCCAATTTCTATTCTCCTTTTTGTGGTAGGAGTCAATCTTCCCTGGTGTATGAAATTCCCAAAGAATGGATTTATGACAATTGAGTTGTCATATTTGGGAGTAGCATAATAAACTTGCTAATAAAGTAAAGTAACCAAAAACATTTAAATCCTTCCTACCAAGAAACTTATGATAGATGGTGTAAGTGGTAAGTTGTTCTAAACATTTAAGGAAAAAATTATATTAATTCTAACAAATCATTCCAAAGAATAAAATATAAACATACACTTCCCAACAAAACATTAAAGGAGGAAATTAACATTGCTCTCATGAACATGGATCAAAATTATAAATGAAATCTAATCTATTATCTGTCATCTATTGACCTATCTATGCATCTACAATAATGTATCACAAACAAGTAGAATTCAACCTAGAAATGCAAGATGGATTTAACATTCAAAATGAATCTGATAGTGTGTTTAATGAATATTATAAAACATTGGAAGAATAAAAGGAGTGTAAGAAAAGCTATTCAACAAAATTAACACCCATTCATGAGAAAAAGGCTCAGGAACTAGATAAAGAAGGAAGCTGATAAAGATCCTATAAGAGGGGCGCCTGGGTGGCTCAGTTGGTTGAGGATCCCGGAGACCTGGGATCGAGTCCCACATCCGGCTCCCTGCTTGGCGGGAAGCCTGCTTCTCTCTCTCTCACTCCCCCTGCTTGTGTTCCCTCTCTGGCTGTGTTTCTCTCTGTTAAATAAATAAAATCTTTAAAAAAAAATATTGTGTAAGAGAAACTTATAGATAGCAAACAGTGCTCTCAATTGTAAAATATGGAATACTGTATCTGAGGTGAGGAATGAGAAAAGGATATCCACTTTTAGGTTTTGTTTATAAATATGAAAAAAGTAATTTCTAAGTAATTTTAAGTCAGGAAAAGTAAAATAATGGCTAAAAAATTCTGTGAAAGAAGAACAATGTGATTAAACACTAAAATATACTGTAGGGTGCCTGGGTGGCTCAGTGGGTTAAAGTCTCTGCCTTCGGCTCAGGTCATGATCTCAGGGTCCTTGGGATGGAGGCCACGTCAGGCTCTCTGCTCGGCAGGGAGCTTGTTTCCTCCGCTTTCTCTGCCTGCCTCTCTGCCTACCTGTCTTCTTTCTCTCTGTCAAATAAATAAATAAAAATCCTTAAAATATACTCTAGAGTCTCAGAAATTAAGAATGATACTGACATTGTCAATGGGCATTAGTATGGAAGCAGAAATGGACTCAAATGAACAAAGAGACTCTAGTATTTGATAAAGATCTCATATGAAATCATTGGGAAGTTGGTGTACTACAAGGAAATTTTTTTTTCATAAAAACCTGATAAGCATCTGGAAGACAAAACAAACAAACAAACAAAACCAAAGAAGGTTTTATTGGGATCTAACAGTATATACTAGGTAAAATTCCATATGGTCTTATTATTTGAATATGAACCATAAAAAAATAAAATTACTAGGACAAAACATAGGTAAATGATTTTATGACTTAGGTGTGATGGAAGTTTTCTAACTATGACACAAAATCCTGAAGCTTATGAAGAAAAAAGATGGATAACTTTGACCATATAAATATTAATTTTTTTTTTGTTTAGCAAAAAGCAATCATCTCAAAATGAGCAAAGTTTGTACAACACTACAGTTTCCATGTTGAAGCCTGCTGCTATTACAAAGGCAAACAGAGGGAGGGGCAAGAAAGTTGGAGACCCCATTTCAAAGGGTCCCGTGAAGTAAGCTAAATATCTATAAGAACACTGTGAACATCCATGAAATCAGCCTCAGATATAAGACTACATACTTCTGGATCTCTATGGGGGAAGAAGAGCATCAGCAGAAAGGTAAAGTGGAGTGGGAGTGCTAGGACTGATTTTGGAGGAGAAATAGGAGAGGGAGGGAGCCACCAGAAGTGACCCATTGGAAAGTAATACCCCAGTATGAAAGTGCCCTGTGCTTGGGGACCAGCATCAACTTGCAGTCTGGTTACAAAGGCAAATAGCATGTAAGCTAACTTTCAGAGACCGATCTTGTCTCAAATACCAAAAAACCTTATTCTATGTTGTCTTCAGCAAGATTATCAGCTTCCTTTTGCCAATAACTGTGAAGAGTTTAAGCTTTTTATGATACTTATAAGCCTACAAGTTTGCCTGTCACAATTTTAAAGATTCTGGGAGATAGGAGACTACTAGATCAGAGACAAAGAACTTCATGACTAATGGCACAGAAATCAAGATGGTTTCACGTTCACTTCAGTTCCCCCTCGTCCCTCAAATCCCATGGAAGTGATATGGAGGCAGATCCATGTAGATACTGGACATATAGTAGGTTTGCCATCTGAGGAACTTCAAGTTTAGGAGATGCCAATATTTTAAAGGGGTCTCCTAACAACATTATCAAACACAGGAAGATAATATTTTTATTATACTGGTCAGAAAAATAGTCTGCCCTCTGCCTTGACACAAAACTTCCAATGTGGTTCATTGAACAAACACCCTTTAAAAAATCATCTGGAATTAATAGCTGATACTAGGTGAAGAACTGCCTCCCAACCCTCAGCCTTGGTTGTTCGTATTGTGTAATGCAGATTGTCAAGCATCATCAGTTGCCAATCACCAAAAGTAGAAGCCAGAACTTTTGGTATCTGAGTTGCCAAGGAAAATGCAACAGTCAAGCACTGCATATGGAAAAACGTTTTACTCACCTAGAGATGAGACACAGGAAGATCAGCTTCATTAGTAAGTGTAGGTGCTCCAGGCCCAGCAAGTCCCTCCAGGCCATTTATCCATCTTGTGCTGCTGTAGAACCAAGGATCCTCCTGTCTCCTACCTGCAGGGGACAGATTTG
The DNA here is from genome assembly GCA_004023965.1 of Spilogale gracilis. Classification (NCBI taxonomy): domain Eukaryota; kingdom Metazoa; phylum Chordata; class Mammalia; order Carnivora; family Mephitidae; genus Spilogale; species Spilogale gracilis. The sequence continues at coordinate 311,690 of PITA01000184.1, forward strand.
GCAATGAGACTGGCCAGATGCCATATGATATGTTTGCTTAAACAAAACAAAGGAACACACATTGAGTCCAAAATAGGGAAAAATATCCCCACACGAGGCAACAAGCCCAGTACCAGCTGTGAGAATTCTTCATCTGTTGTAAGACAGTATTCCAGGCCCGAGGCTCATTCATAGGTGGCAAAGAGTGGATTAAAAGACTGCATGTATGAGATTGCCTTTTTCAACATGGCTAATATACATATGTGATGCAGTGGCAATAATTTAAATAGGAAAATGTCTAAAAAGTGTTGAGGGTGATGCTAGCTAGCACCTACTAAGTACTCATAGACACTATTATACTTTTGGTCATAATCATATAAACTATCTTCAAAAATTGGTCTGTATTTTTAAAAAACACATTGTAACTATGTTTAAATATTATTTTACTCCCTACCACTAAAGACAGATCTCTTTAGTATGCTTAAATACAATGATTAATTTTTAGTTTCTATCAATAAGCATTTGGATCCACTATTAAAGGACTTTGAAATTTTACTCTTTGTCTTCAATGGTCAAAATAAATATTTCCCACAATATCTCTAACTCCAAAAATAAATAATTAGTGCTCTACACATACTCTAGAAAGAATAGTAAAATTATCTTTTTAAAGACAACTAGTTATATTCTGAAGGAATTCTTTTTTATTGTGTACAAAGTCAATAAAAAGGTAGAGAAAGCCAGCTAAATTATCCAAATTTTATGTAGCAGGGGACAAAATCCTAAGAGCATGCTAAAAACAAATAGTATGCATGGGAAATGAGATCTATCAAACCTGAAACAGATTAGTGTGAAAAATGTTGATTGGCTCAAAATAGGAGTCACTTTCCCCAGAAGCCTTTTCACTTTCAGCTTGGCATAATCTAGGATTATAAAACGCTAAAAGCATCAATGTTTAATTCATCTTGAAGGTACTAGACACTAAAGAGATCAGCACAGTAAAATTCTTATAAAGGTAAATCATTTAATATTTAGAGCCAAAATTTGGCATTGCTGATTGCAATTTTAACAGTAAACAAAATCCCTATTAGTAAATCCCTGAAATACATCTTTAATCATTAAAACTGTTTAATTAGGTATCCGTGTGAATGGTTCTATACTTGCATTTATAAAGGCATTAACTCATCAGGGTAAACTGATTTAATACTATGCTCAAGCTGCTAAAAGGCATGAGGAATAGTCATTTAAAAATTAATTTAAAACAATTTTTGAACTTGCCATGGGAAAACAAAAGTCATTAAACAGTATTATTAATATTCACAGCAGCTGTTACACAATCATGCATCAAGTCTCCATGTTCAAACTTGTTTTCTAATATAGTGTCTTAAAATACTAGTCTGTAGTTCATCATATATCAATGTGCTGCAAATAACTTTGTTGATTTCTTATCAGTTTATCATAGGTTCATAAAAGCATTTGCTTAATAATGTTTAGGATTAACTGGTTTTGAGTTATCTTAGAGAAACCTATTAAAAAGCCTATCATTACTCCCAAACATAACCCTATAAACAAATGAGATTACTTTCTTCCCCATGCACCTGACTCTTTGTTCGGCCTGTCCATCCAGCCTTCAGAGAGTGAATCATGATTTTCTGCTGTGTGTTCAGATCATCTATGCCTTTATTTATGCTGCCTGTCACCCTTAAACATTATCTAATGTTCCTGCATTTCTCTACACAAACTGGTGTTTGTATTAAATCCCACGGTTGAAAACATATGAGTAGCATATGCTTAAAACATAAGCCGATGAGTAGCCAAACTGGGCTAGCCTAGATATATATCTGGTCAGGATCTTTCTAGAATTTAAGAATCATATACTCTTGGATAGCCCTAATGTAAAGTCTTTGAAAAAGCTTAAAAAATGATAAGGTCTTATAAGAATGACTAAGAACACACAACAAAAGGCATAAAGTACCAACAGCAAGATTTAAAAAAGGAAGGTTAAAAACTGGTAAGAGGGGTGCCTGGGTGGCTCATTTGGTTAAGCAGCTGCCTTTTGCTCAGGTCATGATCCTGGAGAGCTGGGATCGAGCCCCACATAGGGCTGTCTGTTTGGCGGGAAGCCTGCTTCTCCCTCTCCCACTCCCCCTGCTTGTGTTCCCTCTCTAGCTGTGTTTCTCTCTGTCAAATAAATAAGTAAAATATTTAAAAACTGACAAGAGAAAATTACAAATAATATGAAGAATTTAGGCTTATAAATTGCAAAAATTCGGTGAAGTGGAAAAGTAGCCAAAAATGCTTACCAAATTGAGATAAGAATTAGGAAATATTAAAAGACAACAACAATTATAGATACTGAATCCAGAAATAGAATTCTTCCCACTACACAAAATTCATGACTAGATGGCCTCAACAGTGAAATCTTTTAAACATTAAAGGAAGTGATAATGTCCATCTTACACAAATTTTTCTAGAAAAGAAAAAAAAAAATGTGGGAACACTTCCTAACTTGTTTAAGAAGTCAACAGAATTCTGTTATGAAACACTGGCAAGAATTTTACAAGACTAGAACATTTTTTAAAAAGATGAGAATTGTTAAGTTTGCTGAAGATAATCTATGAAGAAAAATTGTTCAAAGGTAACTCTAAAGATCCTTCAGATGTTAACCATATAGCTCTCAATACAGAACTGCAAAGTGAGTGAGCTTGCAAAGCAGACCACAACAACAATAAAGACTTGACATTTATCAACACTTACAATATGTCAAGCATCTTCTATGTGCTTTACTCACTGAATTTCCACAACAATCTTATAAGGTGGGCCCTATTTTAACCCCACTAAATTATTCTGCTTTCCTTTCTCTCTCTCTCTCTTCTCTCTTAACCCCTGGCTAAATCAGTGCTGGGTCAAGGATTTATAGATCCTTAATCCATAGCACTTCTCTAAATCATGCTAGCATTCTAAAGTAAAATGAAAGGTAATTTCTAAGTTCGTCAGGAAATTGAGATTTGCAAACAACAAAGGACAAGGATGGGGGTTTACCAGGGAAAAAGCAGAGGAGGCAAAAGGAGTAAATAATCTCTGAAATTTCCAACTCCAGCGATGTTCTGGTATACCCAGTCCCCAGGAATTTTAAAACCTTGAACTTGGTCTAAGTTTGTTCCTGTTAGAATGAGAAAGGTGAGGCAGATTTGAGCACAGTCCTGAGGTAGTATTAGAAGACAATGCTGAATTGCTCTTCTTCCAAAAGTGTCATGACTCTGGTACTCAATTGTCACTCTGCAGAATGTGCTTTGTCATGATTCTTGATGTGCAAATCTAGATATACATTACATAAATTTGACACATGGGTGGGTTAGAACACAGCATCTGCTATCTATGAAAATAAAGAGACTGATGAAGTTTTGCAAAGTGCTGCAAGAGATCCCCAGAAAAAGGCACTGTGGTAAAATAAATTATTAATAATGTCACTTTGGATTTTTATAGTGCCTTTGCTCCATACTGCTAGAAGACCTTTCACAGTATTATTTACTTGTTATATGTCTCTAGTATGTTTCCTCTGAAAAGACTGTTCCCTAATGTCTTGAGCACTAACTTAAATTACAAGACTCCAGATATTCCAAATCATTTGTTACAGAATTTTTATGAGATTAAGAAGGTACAAAAGTGACCACAATCAGACACAAAATTTGTTTAGCATCTCAAAGTACCTACTCTTAATCCAAAACATTTTTCATCTGTTTTTGTTTGTTTGTTGTTGGTTTTTGGTTTTGTTCTGTAACATTTAGTCTATTTTTTAAGAGAAACTGACCAGTATTATCCTAATATTACATATTTTAAATTATTACTATTATCAAACTGAAGTTCGATGCCAATTTTAGTTTTAACATCAAATATTAAACTGTGTAAGAAAATCTCAATTAAAGCATAACTTAACCCTGAGACAATACTGATTTCCTATAAGCAACTGAATTGCCTGTGATATAAATAGAAATTTTGAAAATAGCTTTTATCAATATAACTTTTTTCTAACTAACTTTTCCCTGCTAAGAATATGGATTATCCAGTCTTTTTACTAAAAATAAGCATTTTAACAGTGATTTTAAATTAATTTTTAAATAAAGTAGAATTTAACTTATTTGAAACTTTTAAAAACAAAGACATGGTATTTTGTCATATGTTTCATAAAAAAATGGAGCATTATCTAGATAATTACATTCCTACAAATATTCTAAGTCTGTTGAACATCATAGAAGATTTCTAAGAAAAAAATGTATTGGTAAATACCAGGAAGGGGAAGATACTGAGTACATCAGACAGGGTTTTACTGCAACTTTGCTGTTTAACAACCCTAAATGTCTACATTCCAGTGGCTTAAAATGATAAGCATTTACTTCTCACTTGTAGCACTGTATGTAGCCTCTAGATCTGCTGACCCCAACTGGGATGTTCTGATCTTGGCTCCAAGCTATGGCTTGTGCTCAGGCTTCTCCATATGTCTACTCATGCTCCTTGGACCAAAGCTGCTCCAGGCATCATCTTGTGGCAGATGACAGAAGTGCAAGAGGGCAAGCCACAGTATGGACACACAGTAAAGGCTCTGTTCCTATTACACCCACTAATATTCCACTGGCCAAAGAAAGCTGCATGGAGAAGCCCAGAGTCAATGGTGCAAGGAAAATACACCTGACCTTTTCTAGTGAACCTTTTATAAAATTGCAGAATAGAATGGCAAAGAGTGTGCATGAACAATTCTTTTTACAGCGAGGGAGTCAAGAATTGGGAACAATATCCCAATATTCCATTTTCGGAAAATCAGCATTCCCATATTTCTTAAAGAATAATTTCTGCCTGTCTAATCATGTGTTCTCAGAAATGCAAACATTTTCAGTCTTATAATCTGAAACAGATTTATTTCTGTGGAAGCCTAGGAAATCAAATGCTTGGGTTAATTTCCCTAACTTGTTTTCACAGTTCAAAACAGAGAGGTAAACTATCCAAAGAAAAACACGCAAAAAAATTATTTGTAGTAAAAGTGAAAGTAGATAGTAAGAAATTGGCTCTAGATATTCAAAGCAGTGGCTTACAGAGGCTCCTTCCCTAAAATATTTACTAATATATATATATTTGTGTCTCTCAATTTAACACAAAGTTTTTCCATAAAAATATGGTAAAATATAACTGAAAATGTAAGTGTCTTACCTATGTTTTTTTTTTTAAGATTTTATTTTATTTATTTGACAGAGAGAAACACAGCCAGAGAGGGAACACAAGCAGGGGAGTGAGAGAGGGAGAAGCAGGCTTCCCACCGAGCAGGGAACCCGATGTGGGTCTCGATCCCGGATCTCCGGGATCATGACCTGAGCCGAAGGCAGTTGCTTAACCAACTGAGCCACCCAGGCGCCCCTCTTACCTATGTTTTTAACAAGATCATAAATATTGGACTAAAAGTTTTGTATCCAAATAATAAATTATTCCACCAAAATAAACTCTAGGTAGCTTTTTATTATATCCTTTACTATGCCAATAACCTTGAACATATTTCATCCATATAACTAATGCAGTGAGATAAATAATGATGTTCTCTTTGGTACATCACAAATGTTCATGAAGGCATTTCTATCTAATAAGGTTGATACTGTGTGTGAATAACATGTGTTCTGTTCTATAACGCTTATCTTCTATAAGTTTCTTTACTTGATGGAAAATACTGGGTGACATATTGAGCTAATACTATTTCTGTTAACATTATATATGGGCTATCACAGATGTGACAGCTTTACATACAAAGGAATTCATATATATATAAATAAATTCATATATATGAATTCATATATATATAAAGGAATTCATATATATAAATCCATATATATATATCATATATAAATATCCTTTATATTATGCTCCAAATCCTTACCCTGATTGATAATAATCCAGTCTCTTTACTTCATTAACCTCCCTAGTATTTTCAAGAATTTCCAGGCATATCTGTATACACTTATGAAAAGGCATTAAAATGCTTCAAGGACATCAGTAATGAGATGAGCTGTATAGTGGCACATGTCTAAAGGAGAGAAGCTGCCATGATGAACCTTGATCATCACCATGTTTTGATATGCACAGGTGTTGCGCTGCCAGTGTCTCTCACTACTCACAGTTGTGGAAATATTTCACAGAGGGAGCATTGCCATCCCCTCTACCTGTGAGATATTCCATAAAAGGAGGCTACAACAGCTATCCCACAAAAGTAGGAGGTTTGTGCCTAATTTGTTAAATTTCCCAAAGCACACATGCATCCAGAGTGGCTGAGTTGGGTAAAAAGTAGCCACCACTACTACCTGCAATAATTCATTTTTTCTTTACAATGATACATAAGTTACATACTGTTATGTATGTTATTGACAAGTGAAAGTATTTTCTAATATTTTAAGAAGATCCTTCAGAAGAAAATCTTCCTATTACACACATCTTTATTATAAGTTTTAAATTTACTTTCAAAAAGAGCTTCATTTATTAATTCAAGTGTTAAACACATTTATTCATTTATTCACTGTACCTTTTTAAAGAGCCGCTATGTGCTATGATAGGGTTGGTTTTGTACTATAGTTGGTACTAAAATGTGGAGCGTTGATGAGTAAATTAGAAGAAACAGTTCTTCCCCTTATGAAGTTCAGAATCTAGGGATGATGGCTAACATGGAACAAAGTACATTTAAGTATGAGAAATATTAGGTTTTATTAAAAAGTATAACAGTATCTGGCCTACTGTGAAGATTTATGGAAGAGTATCAATGGTTAGAGGACATAACCTTAAAAACTTGTTTGAAAATTTAAAACTGTATAAAATACCTTAACTTCACATGAATCTATATTAGCAAGAATCAGTGTAGTCAAATCCTTAGAATATTTTTTAAATGAAAGAAGCCCATTATAGTTATCTCAATTACTAAAAAGAAGATTATGTAATTTATATAATATTAAAAGTAAAAAGTGGGATGCTGTAAAAATAAGATGTTGTAGTTAATTGGATTTTCTGGTTAACTGAACACTAAGAGTTTTTATTGCAACATCACATTTGAATTGAAAATTTTAGTATAATTATGTATTTTAATTGGCTACAAAACTGCAATGTGAGAGATCCCTGCTTGTACTTGCTGTGAATGTAATATCTGGGAGGCATACCATCTAACCCTCTTACCATACAACTGAGAGAAAAGTCAACACAAATGTCTTTAATACAGGGGTACTTTAAATTTCATTTTAGACTCATTGATTTTTTTAAATTTATTTAAGTAGAATCACCATCTGCTCTACTGTTACTTCAATGTTGGCAGCGATTCAAACATAGGTGAAATTTTACAACAGGACCTAACCCTTCTTATAAATCACCCCAGAGGACCCATTCGTTAGCCTGTCACGTCACAGGAAGGCATTATTAAAGGTAAGTTTGGTACAACATACAATTCAAAACAAATTTATTGCTGATGCCCTCACATGCGTTACATTTCATTGGTTGCTAATAGAGGTGGAAGTGGGAATTAACACCACCTGATTCATTTGAGTAAACGATAATTGTTATCCCTTAGTTAAGAGCAAGTCAGCTGTGTTTCTCCACTAATACAGTATGTGTACATTTCTACAGGAAGCTCTTCTCTGTTAATGGACACAGGAATACAGATTCATTGGTTAGATGCACTGGTGGAAATAACAGTTAATGTTTT